>CANSNZ010001135.1:0-600000 GCA_947646795.1 Beta lomatogona
ATATCCGTTTTCTGAGAATACATGGATTGTGAAATCTGGTGAAGGTATTGGTTTCTATCTTCCGTATTAGTTACCCATACACGATTCAATCATTCTAGCGGGCAGTGTTGTTTTTTTTTTCTTCCTCCGTTCCCCTTCCTATTACCCTCACTGTTCCTCTTTCCTCGGGTTTCTTTTATTTTTGAGTTGGTAGTAATTAATTGCAACGTACTGTAGTTGCATGCTGTACTTATGTCTTACCAAGCTTGCTTGGTTAGTTACTGGGATTCAAGGTTAACTCTTTTCAACTGTGGTTCTTGATTCTCCTTATCTTTTCCCACTA
Source organism: Beta lomatogona (assembly GCA_947646795.1). Lineage (NCBI taxonomy): Eukaryota > Viridiplantae > Streptophyta > Magnoliopsida > Caryophyllales > Amaranthaceae > Beta > Beta lomatogona. Next base: position 323 of record CANSNZ010001135.1, read on the forward strand.
CCCTCAATAAGCTTGGCTCGCAAAATGCTAGACCAAAACATTGTCTTTGAGTCAAGGTCTAGATAGGGTCAGTTCTCCTTATCATTAAAAGATAAAAAATTTGGTACTTATTTGAACTTATTAAAATTTATTTGATTTCATTTGAATTAAATTTTAAGTCATTTGAACACATTTGAACTATTGCTTTGAGCTGAATGTATTGCAATTTACTAAAACCTCTTGGTTTTTGTCTAATTTTGTTTCCACTGTTTTTAAAGAAATTGAGTTGAAATAAGCTTAATAAGTACAATCCGAAACTAGTCAAGAGTCAAGACATGAGTTTTTCACTTAATGCTTGCGTTGATTAGTGTGTGGGTTACAATTATAGTGTTGATAGCGGATAGTAAATGGGTGTAAGGAGGGCCGTTCCTTCCTCTCAAACCTAACCCTCCCTACTCCTTCTTGCGATCGATTAGGAGTACATCGTGGATGATTTTATCTAGTGGTAGTTCTTTTTCCTTTTTATTTTCGAGTTTTTAGTTATTTTTCTTGTTTTGTTTAATAATTTAGTATTTCTCTTTTTATGAGATTTTTTCAAACCTGTTATGGGGTTGTTAGTTTGTTTTGGAAATCTCCTTCTCCCTATGGGAGTTGTGAGTTTTTTTTTTTTTTTTTTTTTTTTTTTTTTTTTTTTGTTTTTAGGTATGAGAAATTGTTTTCATTGGTTGAAGTTCGAGACTCAACATGTAGGTATTGGAATCTCGGATGCGTTCAACATGACTCGATCGAGAATGTTCTTCCCAAACTATATCATAATGATAGACTTCCTCATCAATAGTGCTTGATTTAACAAATCTGGGGGATGCGGTGATATTGCTCGATCCGGTTCATTGTAGTTTCTTCGAAGACGAATTTGATTTAGCCTTGTTTAATTGTATCTTGTTTTTCTTTAATACCTTATTGTAGATGTCGTTTGGCCTTGATTAATGAAATTTCTCTTTCAAAAAATAAAATAAAATAAAATAATAAATGGGTGCAAGGATTATTAAAATTATTTGTTATTTATAAAGAGAAAGTACGTGGCAACGTTCGTGGTAATGGAATTGTATTCTCTAATGTTTTACATCCCATATTTCCATTACCACTTACTAGTTGATATCAACCTCCTCCGAAGTAGTAACAATAACACCAATAATTTTAGAACTTTAATTCCCGTTCACGGTATTTTGACGTGACTCAAAATTTCAAGTTCCCAAACTCTTAATATCATAGCCTATGGATCCTTCATGATGTCTTACATGCCAAAGCAACTATAATCGATTCTCTATTATCCTACACTTGCAACTCAACCTTCAATTGAATATCCTCGTTTCGAGTTCTATATCTTAATGGGATCCTCGCATCCATCTCAAGATGCATATTTCTACCATCCTATCTTCCAATATGATTTTTAAAGCTCAAATCTTATAAACAGGGTTTTGTTTCTTTCAACCTTATAGGTATGCTATGGTTGTACAAAATTTCAATCATCCTGCTTCCTTTGAACGCGCCTTAACCGAATCTTGTGAGTCACGTCTTGGTCAATATCCTCATTCCTCTGCAAGATCAACCCGAGATATTATGTAGAAGAACAATATGTATTACGTAAATGAATAGTTTAGAGTTGGGCCCCTATCGAAATCAAAGACATTCTTTCATTTTGTTGACTTAATGTTTAATCCGTTGAACTTATTTTTTCGTTTTTGCGCCAGTTTTATATCGATACACATACATTTTATTAATATTTTCCTACATTTTGATTCATGTGTAGAATCTTCTTAATATAAATATTTTTGCCACTACGTCTTAAAACTTTTACCATTAAGCGAGATTGACAACGGTAATTAACAATGCAAGAATGCACTTCTATAGTCCTACTCCTCGGAGTATAGAAAACGCGTTGACGTTTCCCAATTTCAAGTAAGAAAATGCCCGTTAAACAAAAATTATTGAGCTCGACTAGAAGAAGACTCCTCGAACCCTACCTAACCCTCGATTACAACTTACTTCTCTCTCTATTTAGATTCATAAAATCCATCTTTCCATCTCAAAAGTTGACGAATTATCAAATTTCCGGCATCAAATTACCGTCCTCAAACTCGAGGTAAGAGAAAACAATTGCGCAATTTAAACAATTTCGACGAGACTCGTAAACTCGGATCTCCCACAAATTTGAAGGTATATTCTTTAGTACTAATTTTAATATAAGTCTTATGCTTTGAAATTTGTATCTCACACATATTTCAGCAAAAATTCAGAATTTATTTGTTGTAATTTTTTCATTTGTAAGCTTAAAAGAAAAAAATCAGATTTTTAGGGATTTTTTAGGGGTTTAGTGTTATTAGATACGCCACTGAATTGGTAGATGTGATTTTGTTTTCTGCAATTGAAATCAGTAAATGATGATGATGAGCACAGTTTGAGGGCGAAAAATTTCGCGCAGTAACGTTATTTTTAGTAGCCGTTGTATCTGTTATCTGCTATTACTATCATGGATTCTAGATTAGGACCGAATCAGGCACGTGAGTCGCCAACTGAGAGTGCCAGTTCACGTGATACCTCACCGACCGCTGACGGAATCGTGGTGAAGAAGAGAGAGAATGAGAGGAATGAGAATGATTGTTTCGAGCAATCGGTGGTTCGAAGGATTTTTACGGGGGAAAAAGTTACTCTCCGTAGCATAGCTGAGGAAAGAGTGGATGTCATTGCTGAGAAAATGCAAATTCTTCCAGACGAATACTTTGACGAGCTGAAGAACGGTTTGCGTGTGGTTCTCGAGGGTAATGGTGGCTCGCAACAGCGGGAGGAGTTCTTGGGGTTACAGAAGCTTGTTCAGAATAGGTCGGACTTGGTGCCGAAGACTTTGGTTCGAGCTCACCGCGTGCAGCTAGAAGTTCTTGTTGCTATGAAGATGGGAATTCAGGCATTTTTACATCCTAATGTATGTCTTTCTCAGACTTCTCTGATTGAGATTTTTACGTATAAGAGATGCAGAAACATTGCTTGCCAAAGTCAGCTTCCGGTAGATGAGTGTACCTGTGAAGTGTGCACCAATAAGAGTGGTTTTTGTAATATATGTATGTGTGTAATATGTTCTAAGTTCGATTTTGAGGTGAATACGTGCCGATGGATTGGTTGTGACTTATGTTCACACTGGACACATACTGATTGTGCGATTCGGGATGGGTTAATCTGTATGGGTAATTCTGCTAGGGTTGCCACAGGACAGGCTGAGATGTTGTTTAGGTGTAGGGCTTGCAATAGGACCTCTGAACTTTTGGGTTGGGTTAAAGATGTGTTCCAACATTGTGCACCCTCTTGGAATCGGACAGCTCTTTTGACGGAACTTGACATAGTTGGCCGTATTTTCCGTGGAAGTGAAGATGTTAAAGGTAGGAAACTGTTTTGGAAGTGCGAGGAGCTTATAGAGAAGATGAAGAGTGGACTAGCTGAAACAACAGCTTGCAGAGCAATCCTGATGTTCTTCCAAGGTACACAATTAGTTAATTCCCTTTATCTCCTTTCCTCTGTTTGGAACTTGGATATGGAGCAATTGTAAATAATATTCTTATACTACCATGATAGAAGTACATTTGGGTTAATTTGCACGTAACTTGAACGTGTGGTATTATTCTACTATTAGATGTGCTCAAAATTGGACTGAAAATCAGGAAAATGATTCAAATTGATTTTGCAATCAAATAAAGGATGCGTGTGCTTGTTAATAACCCACCATGCTATAACTACAAGTCTATAAATTATTTTGTTGAGTTATGTTTATATATGGCTGAAAGACCTAAGAATGTTATAGTGGATTTAACAAAGGTGTAGTTCATTCACTTTGTCTTTTCTGAAGTAGGAAAATTGGAGAAAATCCTTATCATAATATTGACCAAATCAACTTAAAATTTGTTTTCTGTTTGAAGAGCTCGAGACGGACCCATCGAGAAATGGAGGAATAGGGGAAGGTGGAAGACTATTAGCACCGCAAGAGGCCTGCAAACAAATTGCAGAAGTTGTTCAGGAAGCTATTAGGAAAATGGAAATGGTGGCGGATGAAAAACTGAGGATGTTGAAGAAAGCCCGCCTGACTCTTGAGACTTGTGATCGTGAGCTTGAAGACAAAGCTAGGGAAGCGGCAGAATTGAAGCTTGAGAGACAGAGAAGGAAGCAGCAGATAGATGAGCTTGAGAGCATTGTAAAACTTAAACAGGCAGAAGCAGACATGTTCCAGCTTAAGGCTGATGAGACTAGACGGGAGGCTGAGATGCTCCAGAAAATTGCTCTGGCCAAATCAGAGAAATCAGAAGAAGACTATCGCAATAGATACCTAAAACTTAAGCTGAGTGAAGCAGAGGCAGAAAAGCAATATTTGTTCCAGAAGATGAAGGTTCAGGAGAGTTCTCGTGCTCTGCATGCCAATGATGGGAATGATTCCTCACAGATGTTCTCCTAACGCGCTAAAAAATGTGTACAATGTTTCTTCCAGTGCTGATTGCCAGACTAGTGAGAGAAATTCCGGAAGAAAGAACTCATGAAAGATGAAATTTTACCCTCTTATTGCTGGAACAGAACCGATGTGGCTCCCAGGTCTTGTCAAGGTCCAATTGCAGGTACTGGTTCGTTAACTAATGCTTGTATTCAACTGTCACTTGTACTAAAGTAGGAAAAGGTGAATGTACAAGATCTTATTTATGTTGTAATTTTATTTCGTAGTCGATTTATGTGTTTCTTTTCGGCATGACATGTATTTGCAGAACTGTAATTGACGAATTGGTTTCATAATATATAGATATGATGCTGTTGTAGTGTTGTACTAGTACATGCACATCCTTGATCCAACTGTGTATGTACATACATGCACATATAAAGAGAGCATGATCAAATCCATGGTATACGAACTCGTCATTATGCCTGAGAATAGGGCCTTTGTGCGCTGAAGGAGTCGGAGACTGAGCCAGAATGCAGGAATAGATCATTATTGAAGTTTAAGGATGTCTACTGTTAAATTTGGAGGATATTCTTTGAACAGCATAGTTGTGGACTCAGTGGAAGAGAAACAGCACCAAACACAAGTATTTCCAACATTTGTATACTCTTTTAGATATCCTTGGTTCACATTAATTTGTTTCCTGGTTGAATAACTAATTAAAAACCCGTTCAGGGTTTTGTCGGAATAGGCATTTCAATTTGCTCACTCAAGGGCCAAGGCAATTGCATATATCATTGGAGATGAATCGAACTATATAAAAGGAACAAAAGCAATCATCCTAGATTATAAATGACCATATTGTTTTGTTTTAACGTAACTATATCGTTTGGCTAATACAAATAAAATGATGCGACAATTCGAAAAAAAGAAAGAAGAGTGAGTAGCCTGATTCAAGCCAATGCTCCGTGTATGAGAGAGGGGTGTGTGATTAAAGCTTGTATTAATTCATCACTAGTTCCCTTGCACTATTTTGTTAAAGCGAATCCTATGGGTGCTCTCTGTTGTTGTCATCAAGTATGTTTTCACTTTTTCACATCACTCATATCCAACTTATAAATTAGTCGTCAACTCAATTCTCTCTCCTTATTATCACCCCGTTTAATCAAGTTAAAATTAGGCCAAAATGACCGTGGGTCACAAGGCCGGCTAAGCACTTGTGCAAGTTGGGCTTCAGCACGGGCCCAAAAGTTTTAAAGGGTCTCAAAATAGAAAAACAAATAGAAACTAACATTTGCTTTATGTTTCTTGTTGTCTCAATGGTTCTTCGCGGAAACATAATTTCTTTTGTAACGCCTGGACGTCTAATAATCATTATTAGGTTGCTCAAAGGGTCGTTAGCAGTGGAACCTAGACGGTCGGTGCATTATTGCCGTACTTTCCGTTTGGAAAGCACAAGGTAACATAAATTCATAAAACTAAAACATATAATAACTTGAAAGCATCATAATTATCCATTAATGAAACTTAAGTTGAAACTTAGCAACTAACATAGTTTGACATAAACTTAAAGTATAACCATAATCATAAGTATTTCTAAGAAAGCTTAAAACTAAATAACTCCTCACAACTACGCCATACCGTTTTCATCATCAGTATCTGAAACGGAAAACAAAACGTCATGAGCCGAGCTCAGTAACATACTACTCTAACATCGTAAAAGTATTTCACATCATTTTGTTCGCAAACAGGAGGAGAGAAATAGTAAAATCATTTCATAAATATAACCATCAAATCAAGATCATAAAACATTATCATCATACGTTATTATGTTCATCAACATATATCTTTTAAATTGGTAACTTGGCTAGTACTTCGGAAGGGACGTCTCCCCATAACATAACAGTCGTGCGGTCACAAAATAGGCGACACTTGTGGAGGTTCCTCTACACTGGCCCACGGTTATTAGCATTTCCGTTCTTCCAATCAAGAGTTAGACAGTTCTTAATTATATGGCCCGTCTTAACACACCGATAGCACTGATCGGTTCCTCTTCAACATTCCCTGGCTAGATGTCCCAATTTGTTGCATATGTTGCAGCGAGTAACTTGCCTCTGACCATTGTTATGTCATGAGAATCCAATGTTCTGCTTATTGTAAACATTGTTTGATGATTAGGGTTAGGGTTTAGGGTGGGGGTTAGGTGTTAGGTGTTAGGGGGTTAGGGTTTTAGGTTTAGGGTTAGAGGGCTTAATTAGGGTTAGATGGGTTAATTGACACTGTTAGTCATTAAGGGCATTTCGTGCATTCCCCCCCCAAAGTAAGGTTACCTGGTGCATTTTTGAAACAATAGGGGTACCCCATGAATTTTGAAATACCACAGGGGTACCTGGTGAAAAAGATCGTATAAATATAGTGTTGCAGTTTATAAATGGTGTATCAAAATATTTGTAATGTACCAAAATACCCCTAATATGCATTTGATTCTGATAATCCAACCTTTGAGCGGTTCGCTGAATTTAATCCCATCTATTGATTATTTTTTTAATAATGCCAACGTTTTAGAGGAGCTTCTCAAAGTAATCCGAACTCTTATTTTTCTTTCCATCACCAATCCGTTTTGGGTCAATTGGATGCAAGGAATATAAAAGTTCGGATTATTTTGAGAAGATATCGCCTAAAGTTGGGATTATTCAAAAACATTCAAAGGGTAGGATTAAACTCAGCCAACCAGCCAAAGGTTAAATTATTAAAATCAATTTTTCCTTTAAATAATACATAACAGTTTGAGATTAGGCAAAGCTCATATGACCCTATCTATCCTCTTATTGAGGGAATGCTTTATAAATTAGGATGCTTTACAAATAGAGCACTTGCTCAACAATTTGAAGAGGTGAGAAAGAGCGAGCACACTTAGGAATAAGGAAATTTTTTTGTTTTAATTTTCCCTAAAATCTACCAATTCAAGAAATTCCATATGGTAAGATGGCTAAAAAAGCTTAGCAATATGGCTTGTAACATGAAGAGAGTATATTAGGTTTAAATCTTCAAAGATAGAGGTTTAGGAAACCCTGACATACTCTCCCACTAATATGTATTCAAATCTTCAAAGAATCGTGAGTCAAGAATTCTAAGTGACAGAAGGTCATTGGGATGGCTCATGCTGTGAGATGCAACTGTCACTATTGGGTGATAGTTGTCTGGATGGTGTGCGGAATCCACTCCTCCATCCACTCCTATTAGGTATGATATACCCTTTTAATGCAGGTTTGTTTGGGATATATTTTCCAAATAGGAATTATTATTAATTTATGTTTCCTTTTCCTTGTTGGATTCCTAAAACATTGTACTATATATACTTGTGATGGCATAATGAGAAGTCAAGCCTTTTACCCTAATTATTGTTTTACATGGTATCAGAGCCAAAACGACACAAAAAGATTCTTTTTAAAACCTATCACTCGGCGCTCTAATGGCCGGTGATGATGATGATGCTACTTGCACACTGCTGCCTCCCCCGCCACCGCCGCTGTAACGCCTTGACTCCTAAGCATCATTATTAGGTTATTATTTATGTGATTAGCAGCGGAAACCCCAACTTAATCGATGCGTTACTGCCGTACCTTCTGTCTGGAAGGCACAAGACAACATACTTTCATGAAACTAAACATATCATAATGATTATTCTAGGAATATATGTAATTAACTTAAACTTAGATGTAGTTTCATGATTTAGTGAAAATGAACTTATAAAACATAACCGTCATAGTTACGTAATTTAAAAGTTAATCTTTTCCTCACTGCTACGCGATCCCATCTTCATATGCATACCTAAAACAGAAAACAAAATGTCATGAGCCGAAGCTCAGTAACATACTACTCTAACGACGTAAATGCACTTCAGTTTATTTTAGTTGCAAACAGAGAGAGGAGAATATAGTCAAACCATTTCATAAACATATATTTCAAATCATATAAATTATTATAGATCATTATCATCATTCATTAGCATAATCATTATTAGAAACTTTCATTAGTTAATTGGCAAGTACAACGGAAGTCAAAGCCACCGAGGACATAAGTCCCCCATTAGAAGGTGGCATATAATGCCATACATCGTAACAGAAGGCAAAAGCCACCGAGGACATTCGTCCCCCATCAGAAGGTGGCATATAATGCCAATAGTAACATAATGCAGAGCCACCGAGGACATAGGCCCCCAACAGAAGGTGGCATATAATGCCATAATGCAGGTGCCACCAAGGACATTGTCCCCCATCAGAAGGTGGTGTTGCCGCCAGAAGGTACGTGCACGACCCGACATAATAGAATACTCTTTCACTTAACTTTATCATGTTTTCGTTTCTTTTACGTATCATAATTACTTTACATAATCGTAATCATAATCATAATCATAAAACGTAATCGTAATCATAAACATAATTAAAGTCGTCATACTTCATAACATCAATCATTTAATAAACATCATTTACATAGACAAACATTTCATATCCCGCACACCATAAATAACATAGCATAAACATTATATAAAGCATCATAAAACATAGTTGGAAGGGGAGTGCGGGTGTTAGCAAAGTAGAAGTTACCTAATGTTGCGGTTAAATTACTTGGTAGCCGGGGAGGCTCAATATTCCTTCCTTTAATCTAATCAAGAGTTGAATAATGAAATTTTATTACTATTTAATTAGACTTGGATTTTATTTAAACGTTCTTTTATTAGGCCATAAAATTACTTAAGTGATTGCTCTTAAGGCCTTTTTAATTAGACGAGTCATACTTAAGTATAATTAATAAACATAGTTTTGAATTATAAATCATGTTGTTATCGCTAACGTCTTTTGAACTTAAGAGTCATATTAAAGTGGCACTAATAAAGATTATTCTTGATTTATGATCTATGTTTAATGACTTGTAGACATGACTTTTATAATATAATTATTTCATGCTTAAATAAACTACAGGTGAATGTTACTAAATGAATACATTTTAACAACAATCACATTATAACAACATTATTATTCCAACTTTAATATGATTTTCAAACTTAAACTAATGATGAAAGTTCATCAAATTAATCGTTTTAAGTACCAATATCAAATTCGACATGATTACTACTAAACTAGAGGGATTATTATCATTAATTAATTATTCAAAACATTATCACTAATATATCACAATGGTTATCAATAAACTTATGAACTAAACATAAAGTCATTTATACAAGTTTAAGTGTCTCTAGAGTTGCATTCACAAATTCAGATTACAAGAATTAGTTTATTATAACATAGTTTAATCATTAGTACAAGATCAACCCAAACTAGTTTAAGACATAAGCTAAACTAAGTGGTTTAATTAAAACCAACAAATCAGTCCACTTAAGCCCAATAAGTTGAAACAACAAAATTAAACTAAGTAGCTTAACTAAGTAAATCAGATTTTTAGCCCAACCATTATAAAGTAACAATTTAAACTAAAAGACTTAATATGAAACTAAATCAATTTAGTAGCTTCATGCTTAGCCCTACTAAGTACTAAATAACTTCAATTAAGTAAACCTGATTCAAGCCCATCAACAAATTTAACTAGAATGTCTTGGTGGAGAAGTTTAAATCAGTTTTGGGCCCAATTTCAAGCTGATCAACATGGGTAATACTTGGGCTTAAGTTATAAACTTGAAATCAGAATTTGTAAGGGGGAGCAAGGAGGTAGCTTTTACCTCTCCTTTAAGAGCAGGGAAGACATGCAGTGTTAATGATAAAAGTTGACGAAAGTCAATCTCTATCTCTTCCTTGAACGTAGCCTATTGCTACTCCTATGTAACTACTTAGTTTATTTCTCAACTTTGCTTAGAAAATCATGTTACTGTTGAACTCACTTCATTCTCTTTTTGTGTCAAGGATCAAGCCTTGGGAAGCCTCTCCTTCACGGCCAAACTAAAGATGGCGTCTACCAATGGCCTATCTTCACACCACCACTCGCCCTCACCTCCAGTCACACAACCTATTCTTGGCATCATCGTTTCGTCCATCCTTCTTCTAGCACTTTGAATAAATTGATGTCCACTCTAGCTATTCCTAAATGTCTAGATTTACCTTGTAATTCTTGCCATATTAATAAAAATCACAAACTTCCTTTTGGTGATTCTTCTCTAAGTACTACTTTTCCCCTTGAAGTTGTATCTAGTGATGTATGGTCTTCTCCGTGTACTCTCATGATGCTTTCAAGTATTATATTATTTTCGTTGACCATTTCACAAAATTTATATGGCTCTATCCCCTCAAAAGAAATCGACATGGCCATCATTTCCCCTCAATTCAAAGCTCTAGTTGAAAAACGCTTTAGTCGTCCTATCTTTACTCTATGCTCAGATAATGGTGGTGAGTTCATCAAACTTGTTTCTCTCCTTTCCACTCATGGCATCACTCATCTTACCTCCCCACCCTACACCCCCGAACACAATGGCTATGTTGAACGCCGCCATAGACACATAGTTGAGACAAGCCTTTCCTTACTCTCTCATGCATCTATGCCTTTTCATTTATGGCCTCACGCCTTCCAAACAATTGCCTATCTCATAAACCGCCTACCCACCCCCACTCTCAACAACCTCACTCCCTAATACAAACTTCATGGTACTCATCCCACATATAGTCACCTACGCAATTTCGGATGCCTTTGTTACCACTTGGCTCCGCCCCTACACCACTCACAAACTTGATCCCCGCTCCACCCTATGTGTGTTTGTAGGTTACTCGCCCACACTAAACACTCTTACCTTTGTATTGACCCTTTGTTTATACTCCTCCCGTGATGTGCGCTTCATCGATGGCACATGTCCCTTTGCAAACACTCGCCCATCACTCCCCTCCACCTACGCTCCCTCTACTCACTTTGGTGTGAGTTCTCCTGTCCCCTTCTCTCCTCACCTACTGCAGCCCCCTCCCCCTGCGTCCTACTACGAGGCACATCTTTACCTCCTCCCCCCTCGTTCGTTGCAGCCCCACCTTCACCCTCGCCGATCGGCGTCCGCGTCCCCCTCCCACACGCGGCGCCCCTCCTCGCCCAACCCCTCTCCTCACTCCACCGCTTCCGCAACACCACCACCCCTCCCCCCGTCTCACCCCTACTCCACTCGTGCCTCCCACAACATCTTCAAACCCATCCAAAAACTCAACCTAAACGCTCGACTTCATCCCACGGAGCCCTCCACTCTAAAAGCAAGCCCTTGCTTGCGCCTACTTAGAAACAAGCAATAACCACCCAATATAACGCCCTTATCCGGAACCATACTCGGGAACTTGTTCCTCGGTCTCCTCGCCAAAATCTCGTCGGATGTAAATGGGTGTTTCGCAACAAATATCACTAAGATGGTTCTTTTCAAAAACACAAAGCTCGCCTTGTAGCTAAAGGTTTTAACCAACGTCCAGGGGCTCGACTACAACGAAACCTTCTCTCATGTTATTAAACCCGCCACCGTACGCCTCATATTAAGTCTTGCTCTCACTAACAATTGGCCTTTGCGCCAACTTTATATTAATGATGCTTTTTTTGCGGGGAACTCTAAGCGAAGATGTTTTTATGGTTCAACCGTCGGGGTTCATTGACTCTGCTCATCCTACTCATGTGTGTCGCCTACGCAAAGCCATCTATGGGATCAAGCAAGCTCCGAGGGCTTGGTATGCGAGCTCCGGAACTATCTTACAAGCGTGGGCTTCACCAACTCACTTTCGGATACCTCTCCATTCTATCGCCGTGGCACTCCTCGACTACGTACTTGTTTACATAGATGACAATATTATCACGGCTCTTGTGCATCCTTAGTCTCGGCCTTTATAACTCGGCTTGGGTTCGTTTTTCTCTCAAGGACTTGGGCACCTTCTCATATTTTCTAGGGGTTGATGTACAACCTACCTCTCATGGCTTGTTTCTCAACCAAAGAAAATACATCGTAGATTTACTTCGGCGTGCTAATATGCTCGACTCCTAGTCCGTGAGCACACCTATGGATCCCAATGTCCATTTCACTCTCGACGCATGCACCACACTTGATAATCCTACGAAATATCGCACTCTTGTTGGCGGCCTACAATACCTTGGTCTAACTCGACCCGACATCGTCTTTGTGGTCAATAAATTCTCTCGGTTCATGCATCGACCCACGACGGCACACTGGCATGCATTAAAACGACTTCTAAGATATTTAAATGGCACTCTCACACATGGTCTCAACATTTACAACAATTCTCCGATGACATTACATGCCTACTCCTACTCGGATTGGGTGGTGACGGGGATGATTTCATTAGGACAAGTGCCTACATTGTTTATCTTGGGTGTAATCCCATCTCTTGGAGCTCTAAGAAGCAATGCTATGTGGCTCGCTCCTCCACCGAAGCCAAATATCATTCTCTCTTGCCAACACCACGAGTGAACTTACTTGGTTGAGCAATGTTTTTCACGAACTTGGTATCATTATTCTGTCACGCTTACTATTTCTTGTGATAAAATAGGTGCTACGCATCTTGCTTGCCAATCTCGTTTTCCATTCCCGCATGAAACATCTTGGTGTCGATTTTTATTTCATTCGTGAGAAAGTGCAAGCTAATGCTCTACGTGTTACTCGCATGGCTAATGATGACCAACTTGGCGATGTCCTAATGAAGCCACTCGCTCGTCCTAGGCTGCACATGCTATTAACCAAGATCGGACTTACCCCTCGGTCATCCGTCTTGCGGGGGATGCTAATGATAAGAGTTGACAAAAGTCGATCTCTATCTCTTCCTTGAACGTAGCCTCTTGCTACTTTTATTTATTCTTCTACTCTATTCTATCTTAGATATAGTTGTAGATTCCTATCTTTATCTTACGTAACTTTATTTCTATCTATTATAACTAACTATAGGCGATAGTAGTAGCTTTGTATTATATATACTTCATCGATGTAAACGTAAATATCATTCCACAATTATCATTTACAAGCAGGAGGAAGGGAGAGCGGAGGCTCCGACGGCGAGAAAATCGGCGGCGTTCGTCGGTGGAGCAGCGACAGGGGCGACGAACAGGAGCAGCAATAGAGCAGACGAAGCAGAGAAGAGAGCGAAGGAGAGGAGAGGAAGCAGCGTCGGGGCTGCTAAGGGATATGGGTGCGGCGTAGGTCGTCGTCAAGGGCAACTGGTGATTAGAAAGTGATATGTCACATTTATATATAGTTTTTAGATGCATTTTGATTGCATTTAGAACTCCTTTTAGAGCATTTAGGTTCATAATGGCATGAATTACGTAAGTTGTGCTCTACTACTCCCCGTTTGCATGTTTCGATGATTACAGGTTATTTGACGCAAATTGATTATGATTATCTAAAATCAAGCCTATTAATAATTGAGGATGAAAATAGCTTGCACAAGGATCACAATGCATCCGTTTGAGACAATTTCGAGTTAGAATGAAGCAAAAAGTTCTTTGAAAGAAGTGCCAAAACTGACACCTGTTCACTATTTTGATCATACCTTTTGATAGAAAGATGATAATCAAGAAATTGCAGTTGTGTTGGAAACTAGGCTTCAAGGGCTTTCCAATGATAGGTCATACGCCCCAAACGTACTTCTGGTTTGAGAGATACAATTTTTGCAAGTTGATACAAAATTGCAGTTTTCCCGCCCGGTCGACCGGGGTGTTTTGCCCGACCGGGCGAGAAGAAATCTTCATCAGAGTCTAAGCCAAGTTAGCCCAGTCAACCGGGCGAGAAAGGAGCCAAAATCGCTTGCGCGCCCGACCGGGCGAAAATACTCCTTTGCTCGTAAAATCAAGACATCGTCGCCTGAACCGGGACGGTTTTTCGGGAGCATTATTATTTTTTGCCTTTTTTTAGCCGGTTTTGTAAAAACAATAAATAGGTTTTTAGTATTTTCGATTAGATATCTTATTTTCTGCGTTTTTTAGGTTTAAAACACTTAGTCTCTCTCTACTTTGGTATTAACTCTTTACTTTGAAGATTATAAAGATCATTAATTTCGTTTTCATAGTTCTTCAATCATTCGGTATTCTTCTTTAATTTGCTTACTTTAATGAATTATTATATTTGCATTATGTTTATTGAGTTTATTATTATCATGAGTGATTAGTCTTTTTCTAGGGCTTAGAGAGGGAAGCCATGTTTATACCTATTTGATTGTGGTTTAAAGTTCTTCGATATTTGGATTGAATTAGAGTAATGCCTATTGATTTGTTATGCTTGTTTAATTCATGTAATTGCGCAATATCATGGGTTATTCTTAGCTAATAGGAGTTAGAATCGAAAGATCATACTCGTTAGAGGCTTGTTACAATAGGTAGGTCTAATTATGTTGAGGGGACCGTATTGGCATATGTTGATCTAAGAGTTGTTAAGTCCCGACCGTAGGATTAACAAAATACTCTAATTATTCGAACCTCAATCCAAGTATTGTTGAATTATATTGTAGTGATTAAATTGGTATAAGCATGGTGGACCGATCGATTGCCTAGGAATTATTTGATAAACTTCCATCTTTTTGTGTTATAGCTTATTCTAGTTTAGTTGTTAATTATTCAATCAAATTCCTCTCTTGAAGTAGTTAAATAATTGAGCACAAATCTGTAGAACTCCTCTCCCTGTGGATCGACCAGTATTTGCCAGTTTTTGCTAAACAGACACCGTGCACTTGCGGTATATATTTTAAAACTCATCAATTTTTTGGCGTTCGTTACCGGGGGAGGGCTAATTTCTATAGCTTTTTGATTAATTATTTGAACTATTTCTTTGTCTCATTGGACCGCAAGTTCCAATTGAGGCAATCTCACTTTGCACATTTTTCTTTGTTTCTTTTATGCCCAGGTCTAAAAGAACAAGTACTCCAGTTCCAACTGATCCTGATCTTGAGAAAACCCTCCGACAACTTAAGAAGAAACAAAAGAAGAAGCGGTTTTCTAATCAGGGAAAATCCACGGAAGAACCATCAGAATTAATCATGCCTCCTAAGTCATTGAAGTCTTATGGGGTACCTTCCCCTGACAATGTTCCCACACGCCCTACTATGTCTGACATACAAGCGGCCAACTTTGAGATCAAGCCTGCCCTCATTAATATGATCCAACAGAACCAGTTTGGAGGGCATCCATCTGAAGACCCTGCAAATCATTTACAACGATTTCAACAACTTTGTCGTACCGTTAAGCATCAAGGGGTTACTCCCGATCGGTTGAAGGTCATGGTATTTCAGTTTTCTTTGAAAGACAAAGCTCAAAAATGGTTGAATGATGTTACAACAACTGAATGGAGTGCTATATCTGAAGCATTCCTGAAAGAGTACTACCCTCCTACCAAAACTGCAGAAATCAGACACAAACTTGCTACCTTCCAACAAGAACCTGATGAGACACTGAAGGAAGCATGGACTAGGTTCAAGGACATGCAGAGAGAATGTCCACACCACAACCTTGACAAGTGGTTCATCACCCGAAGCATTCTACAATGGTTTACAACCCCATATCAAGAGTACAATTGATTCATCCGAGGGGGTGTATTCCTAGATAAGGAGGTGGATGAAGGGTACGGTTTTTACGGGCAACTTAGCAGCAAAATGATCATAATTCTTCCAGGACTATTACGAAGAAAAAGTTAGATGGTGATGCATATGCCCTATTGTCTTCACAAGTAGCCCAGTTGAGCATGAAAATGGATGCCTTTGAAATCTTCACGATCCTAGTACTCCTTCTATGAGTATTAATGCAATGTCTTCCATGGCTCCTATTACCTCTTCCTATTGTGAGGTGTGTGGTATTCAAGACGACTTTGGTCATGACTGTTCTTGCAATCAACCTGACTCGAATCAGATAGAGTATGCAAATGCTTTTCAGTAGAGACCTCCATACAACCCATACTCTAACACATCCTAACCCAGGGTTGGAGGGATCACCCTAATTTTTCGTACAAAAGCAACAATGTTCAGAACCCTCAACCTATGCCACAAACTTCCTACCAACCACCACATCAAAACCCTGCTAGACAACAATACTACCAAGGGGCTCCTCAGAGTCCCCCTCCTGGTTTCAATAGGCCTTCACACCAAGGCTATCAGCAGCAACCTTCTCAGAATGCTAGCTCACAAGAACCCACTTTGTCTGATCTGATGAAGATGATGGAATCTATCAAACGGAGTCATGATGAAAGCATCAAGGAGTTGAAGAACACTACCAAACATTTGGAGACTCAACTTGCTCAGGTGGCCGGAAATAATGCACAGAGGCAACCAGGTCATTTACCTGGACAACCCATTCCCAAGGAGACTGCTAATGCTGTCACTCTTCGAAGTGGTACACGATATGATGCTCCACTTATGCCTATTGATGATTCACCACCTCCATACAAGAATGATGTAGTGGATGAAAATGAAGTTGAAGAGAGCTCAAAAGCTGAAATTAAGCAAGGGAAAGTAGATGAAGCAAAGAAGCAAAAGGAGAAAGAGGTGGTAGAGGAAGAAGCAGAGAAGAGTTCGATGTCTGAGGTCGAACTAGCTAAGGAAGATCAGACAAGAAAGCAGAAGGAAAAGGTTCTGAAACGCCTATTTCACCAAGGCTACCTTTTCCCCATAGGATGCAGAAGTCGAAGGTCGATCAACAACTTGGTAAGTTCTTGGCTATGGTCAAGAACCTTGAAGTAACAATTCCTTTTACTGAACTTATTTCTTAAGTGCCTATTTATGTTTAGTTTTTGAAAGACATGAATACTAAAAAGAAAGACTTTGGTGGGGTAGATCGAGTCGCTCTAACTGAAGAGTGTAGTGCTGTTTTACAAAATAGAACCCCACCTAAGTTGCAGGATCCCGGTAGTTTTTTCATCCCTTGCCATGTAGGTGCATTATTTATAGACAAGGCATTGTGTGACTTAGGTGCATCTGTGTGTGTCATGCATTTGTCTGTCTGTAAGAAACTGAATATGGGAGCACTTAAGTGCACTCAAATTACTTTGCAAATGGCCGACCGTTCTATAAAATACCCTCCAGGTGTTTTAGAAGACGTCTCGTTAGGGTGTGAAAGTTCTATATTCCTGTTGATTTTGTTGTGCTTGATATGGAGGAGGATGCCCAAATTCCTATTATTCTTGGTAGGCCATTTTTGTGTCTTCTTTGGTGCTCGTTATAGATGTCAAGTCCGGGTCTTTGACTTTGAGTGTTGGTGATGATAATGTTGTTAAGTCTCCTATGCTTGAGCAAACTTGTTCTTTGGATGGATATTCTTGAGGAGACTGTTCTATCTCGCACTCCCGGATGTTTTGTGCCGACCTACAGAGGTTGCACTTACTATGGATGTTTCCCCGGGCATCGATGCTGAAGTCGATGCCTGCATTATCGATTTGGAGGGACCTCAGGTTGTAAAGGGAAAAAGATCGGTGTTTATGGAAAATGTGCATTCTACCTATGCACCGAGGTAACATGCCCGACTGCAAGCCGAGTGGCGGTCTTATAAGGAGGGAAATGTTTGATGAGAGGGGCACTCATTGCCAAGCCCTTCTCGATTTGAGATTGAGGAGGTAATATGATCGTGTGGGACCTTTATAAACCGGAGGCATGCGGGAGGCAACTGTAGTTTTCTTTTCCTTATCTCTTTTATTTCTTTTTTCATTTTTTTCCCTTTTAGAGAGTGAGAGAACGGGAGAGTACTAACGTTAATTTTTTCCTCTGAGCATCGTCCTATAGTTCATCTTGTGGCACTGAGGACATTGCCAAGTTCATCTTGGGGGAGGAAATCTGTATGTATTTTCTCTCTCTTATACTACCTTTTAGTGTAGATTTTTTGCTTTCATAGACTAGATTTATTTGCTTTCAAAAAAAATGCTTGAAAAAAAAATACGATGTTCATGACTAGTTTGATTAGCTCCATGTGCCCCATGCTGTATTTTGATTGAAAAATGATTTCACTTTGTTTTACGGATAGTTGGGCACTTGAGATTGTGATCTTTGGAATGTGACCTTTAAGCGCCTTGACCTTAAGTGGATTTTGATGATAACGCGCTTAATTTAACCGCATGTTTGAACTGGTTAGACTGTGAGGATACATTCTTGCCCATCGATTTATTTCTATATCCAGTCTATTCTTGTGTGTTAGTTCCTCTCTAGCGTTTCGATCTTGATTTTGGCAAGGTACATGTTGACATTTGGCATCATTTTTCATATGTTGTGATAGAGGCGTTCTTTTGAAATGATTCTTTAGCCTTGAATTTGATTTTCATGACTCTTTTTCCACTCTAGCCTGTGAGCCTAATGACTTTTTTTTGGTTACTAAACCACATTACAAGCCTTGAGCCCTATGTTTGATTACTATCCCAAGCTTAGCTTTGGGGGAGCATTAGATTAGGATGGCATTGTGATGATAAGTTGATATTGGTGGTTCGTTGGAAAAATATTAATTGCAAGTTCAAAGGTTTGAAGAAAAAGAAAAGGAAAGAAAGGAAAGTATAAAAGTGTGAAAAGTTGAAAAAGTGCATTTATTCCTTGTTCTTTCATTCACATTGATATGAAAAGAAAAAAAAAAACATCATGAGAAAGTGAACTGAAAACAAAAGTTTGTTGTGTGTTTAGTGATTTTCCATAGTGGGATGATGTTTTGGATGTGTGTTAATGTCTTGGGAATTGTTTTAGACCTCACTTAGTCTTGATTATTAGTGTTAATTGCTCCCCTTTCTTGGCTTTACCATCACATTCCCTAAATGTTTTCCTTACCTTAACCCAAGCCCCATTACAACCCAGAAAAGACATCTTGAGCATGTGTTATTTGTTTGTTGAATTGATACAGAGTCAAATTGCCAAAGTTAAAGAGTACGTTCGCTACTTGAGTCGACCTTAATAGGATGAGTGACATTATACCTTCTTAAACACACGAGAGTGTGAGTGGAAAGGGATTTATGGGTCGGGTCGGCGAGTGTTCAGGCACATTCTTTGCCTGCCACAAGATTGAGAAGAGTAACACTTTGGTGAGCACCACTTTCGGGATGTGCATGTCATGTAAGGCGAGTTGAGTTTGACCATTTGCTTGGGTGATTGGTAGTTAGATTAATGCGAACATCCGAACTTGAATTTTGCCTGCTTGAACGGTTCTTAGTCATGAAGATATTTTGAACTGTGATTTTCCTATCTGAGGGGTGAGGCAATTATTTCCATGTTCATGTCTTGTTTGCTTGAGGACAAGCAAAGGTTTAACTTGGGGGAGTTTGATATGTCACATTTATATATATAGTTTTTAGATGCATTTTGATTGTATTTAGAACTCCTTTTAGAGCATTTAGGTGCATAATGGCATGAATTACGTAAGTTGTGCTCTACTACTCCCCGTTTGCGTGTTTCGATGATTTCAGGTTATTTTGATGCAAATTGATTATGATTATCTAAGATCAAGCCTATTAATCATTGAGGATGAAGATAGATTGCACAAGGATCACAATGCATCCATTTGAGACAATTTCGAGTTAGAATGAAGCAATGAGTTAGTGAAAGAAGTGCCAAAACTGACACCTATTCACTCTTTTGATTATAACTTTTGATATAAAATTTATAATCAGGATATTCCATTTGGGTTGGAAACTAGGCTTCAAGGGCTTTCCAATGATAGGTCACACGCCCCAAACGGGCTTCTGGTTTTGAGAGATACATCCTTTGCAAGTTGACGCAAAATCGCAGTTTTCTCGCCCGTTTTCGCCCGACCGGGCGAGACGAAATCTTCATCAGAGTCCAAGGCATGTTATCCCGGTCAACCGGGCGAGAAAGGAGCCAAAATCGCTTGCGCGCCCGACCGGGCGAAAATCTTCCTTTGCTCGTAAAATCAAGACACCGTCTCCCGACCGAGCATTTTTTCGGGAGCATTATTATTTTTTGCCTTTTTTTAGCCGATTTGTAAAAACAATAAATAGGTTTTTAGTATTTTCGATTAGATATCTTATTTTCTGCGTTTTTTAGGTTTAAAACACTTAGTCTCTCTCTACTTTGGTATTAACTCTTTACTTTGAAGATTATAAAGATCATTAATTTCGTTTTCATAGTTCTTCAATCATTCGTATTCTTCTTTACTTTGCTTACTTTAATGAATTATTATATTTGCATTATGTTTATTGAGTTTATTATTATCATGAGTGATTAGCCTTTTTCTAGGGCTTAAAGAGGGAAGCCATGTTTATACCTATTTGATTGTGGTTTAAAGTTCTTCGATATTTGGATTGAATTAGAGTAATGCCTATTGATTTGTTATGCTTGTTTAATTCATGTAATTGCGCAATATCATGGGTTATGCTTAGCTAATAGGAGTTAGAATCGAAAGATCATACTCGTTAGAGGCTTGTTACATTAGGTAGGTCTAATTATGTTAAGGGACCGTACTGGCATATGTTAATCTAAGAGTTGTTACGGCCCGACCGTAGGATTAACAAAATACTCTAATTATTCGAACCTCTGTCCAATTATTGTTGAATTATATTGTAGTGATTAAATTGGTATAAGCATGGTGGACCGATTGATTGCCCTAAGTTTTTAATTATTTGATAAACTTCCATCTTTTTGTGTTCTAGCTTATTCTAGTTTAGTTGTTAATTGTTCAATCAAATTCCTCTCTTGAAGTAGTTAAATAATTGAGCACAAATCTGTAGAACTCCTCTCCCTGTGGATCGACCCGTATTTGCCAGTTTTTGCTAAACAGACACCGTGCACTTGCGGTATATATTTTAAAACTCATCAGAGAGATAGCTGCACCAATGTGGTGCACAGGTGGTGGTGACGTGGTGGAGCCGAGAAGAGGATGAGGTGAAAATTTGTAAGTTTTTGTTGTTGTGATTCAATGTTCAGATTCACTGGCATTTATAGATGAAATTTTGGAGACAAAAATGCCAAAATGGAGGTGGGTTGAAGGTTATTGGTGATTCTTCACCTTAGGGGCTAGATTAGGGAACAAGAGAAGAAAGAGAGAAGAATAGGGACGGTGATGTTGTTGGGGGGTTTGCCGTGGGAACTTAGGAGGGTTTCCTCCCCTTTTTTTGTTTTGTTTTAATTTTATTTATTTTGTAAACTTTACACTAATTCAATAGTTGTTGTTAGTTTTATTAATCTTATTTCCTACTATGTAACTTATTAATAGTTTGGTTTATTTAAAAGCTCAAAATAATTCATAATTGAACTTACTTAGCTAAATAATTATTAAACGAAAAAATTAACTTTCTTAGTTACGCTATTAAACATGTTTAAAATTTTGGGATATTACAACCACACCGTCATCAGCCACCTACGCCTCCCCAAACATCCACCATAAATATAAATTCACCCTTTTATCTTGGTACGGGTGATTGACCAGGAGATTTCATCACTCCTACTCGTGTTAAACTTGATAATTATGATGATTGGGTTGCAGATATTCAGATGGAACTTGAGGCGCTCAGAAAATTTGGTTTTCTAGATGGTTCAATCACCGAGGCTACCCCTCTTACACCCACGCCGACTGGGATTGTCAATGCCATGCTTGTTTCTTAGATCACAAATACTATAGATCCTGAGGTAAAATCTACGCTTTCTAAATTTCGTGATGCTCATCGTCTTTGGGATCACTTGCGTACTAGGTTTTCTTTGGTAAACAGCGCTCGTATTTATCAAATTAAAACTGTCACCGCTAAATGTGAGCAAATAAAATCCATGCCTGTTTCAACTTATTATGGAAAACTTAATAGTTTGTGGGAGGAACTATACAAGCATGAACCTTTAATATCGTGTAATTGTTGCTCTAGTTGTGAAGCGGGATTTCGTCACGAATCTCACCGTGATACTCAAAAGTTACATGATTTCTTGATGGGTTTACACCTTGATTATGCTCCTTTACGATCGTCGATTCTTTCATCGGATCCCTTGCCTTCGCTCGACCAGACGTATCAACTAGTCGCTCAAGATGATCGTGTCCGTGCGGCTAGCACGATTGTTGGCGACAAGCCGGTTGCCGTCCTAGGCTTTGCCGCCTCGGTTGGGGCGGGTCGTGGCCGCGACCGTCCTCTACCTCCCACATGTTCACATTGTCACAAGCAGGGGCACGAAGCTTCTAAATGTTGGTCATTACACCCTTGCTCACATTGCAAAAAGCATGGTCATGATTCTTCTAAATGCTATGAAGTTGTTGGCTATCCGGATAATTATCAGGCTTCTAAAGCCGACGGCACTGATCATGGCACTCGTTCTTCTCGTTGGGGTGGTGGTCGTGGGTCGGCCCAGGCGTATCATGCCTCCTCGACTCCCACGCCTCCCTCGACTTCCTCCGGTCCTTCCACACTATTTTCTGCTGAACAGTGGAAAGCTTTCGTTGGCCTCATTGGTAACGCAAAAATATCTGATAGTCGCTTGAATGGTATGTTTCTCACTACTGCTTGGATTATTGATACAGGGGCTACGTACTCATCATGTTACTGGTGAGAAATCATGGTTATTTGATGTTGTGGAGGTTTATGATTGTTTTGTTGGGCTCCCTAATGGGGTCTTTGTTGATGCTACTCACAAGAGTTCAGTTTGTTTGTCTGCCACTATTACTCTTACGAATGCTCTTTATGTTCCTCAATTCAGTTGCAATTTTCTTTCGGTTTCTCAATTATTTAATGATATGTCATGTATTGTGCAATTTAACTCTTCTATGTGTGATATATACAAGACCCAACGAGGGAGCTGATTGGAACGGGGCATAGGAGCAATGGGCTTTACTACTTCTGCACGGATATGCAACCGGTGCAAGTTTATATCAACAACATCTCTTCGGAGCTAGTTTGAGCTTTGGCATAGGCGTACAAGACATCCTTCGAAACGAGTGGTGAAGTTACTTCCTCCTCTTTGTGGTCATAAGGGTAGTTTGAATAAAGCATGTGAAATTTGTTTTCGTGTTCAACATCCTAGAGACAAGTTTCCTTTAAGTGATCATAGAGCTAGTAGAATTTTTGAGAAAATACATTGCGACTTATGGGGTGCTTATAGACATGTTTCATCTTGTGGTGCTAGATATTTTATTACTATAGTTGATGAATTTTCTCGTCTTTGTGTGGATTTATTTATGGAAAAGCGACAACAAAGGTCTCGACTTTGGGTGATAATTTTTAAAAGGTCGAACTATTGATTAACTTCTGTGTAGGTCCCAACTTTAGGGGGTCTTAACTTTTAGCGGGCCTCGGTGACTTAAACCGACGATTTTTTAAAAATCTCACCTAGTTCCTACATCCCTCCCTCATTTAACCCTTTTGGTGTGACCCAAGTTTTACAAGTGATGGCCCATTAAGCCAGTTTCAAGTCACTAAGGTCCGCTAAAAGTTAAGACCCCATAAAGTTGGGACCTACACAGGTTAATCAATAGTTCAGACCTTTTAAAAATTATCACCCAAAGTTGATACCTCTGTTGTCAATTTTTCCTTTATTTATTGGAGGATAAAACTGAAGTATTTCAAATGTTTATGGCCTTTGTTGCTATGGTTGATCGTCAATTCTCTCAAACTATAAAAATAGTTCAAAGTGATAATGGCACTGAATTTAATTGTCTCCTTGATTATTTTAGTGCCACTGGTATTATTATCCAAACTTTTTGTGTTGACACACCTTAGCAAAATGGAAGGGTTGAGAGAAAACATAAACACATTCTCAATGTAGGAAGGGCTTTGTGTTTTCAAGCTCATTTACATATTTGTTTTTAGGGGAATAGTGTTTTTTCTTCTTTGCTCATCTTATTAATCGTACCCCTTCTGTCCTTTTAGAAAATAAATCTCCCTTTGAAGTCCTTCATGGTTATCCTCCTGCTTATGAGGCCATTCGTACCTCTGCTTGTCTTTGTTTTTCTCATAATTATAATAAAACTAAGGGTGACAAGTTTGCTAGTAGGAGTCGAAAGTGCATTTTTGTGGGATATCCTTTTGGTAAGAAGGGTTTGAAGTTGTTTGATTTGGATACAAAAGAATTTTTTGTATTAAGGGAGTCAATTTTTTTTGAATAAGTGTTTCTATTTGAATCGCTCTGAAAATACCAAATTTCCATCCTCCTCTCTCTTTCCCATAAACACCCTTTGTTCACCCCTATTTTGATGATTTCCCACAACCTCCCATTACCCCACCTACACAAACTCCACCAATAAACCCACAAATCGCACCAAAATTCCCAACAACCCCCTACATCTACCGCTGGCTCAAACCCAGCGCCCAAAACCACAAAATCCCTAAAATTCGTGCCCCATGTGATAAATGCGTTTCTAATGCACTTTATGGACTCCTTTTAGCTCATTTTGATCCTATCTTTCTCCCCTTTCTTCCCTTTTTCTTGTCCTTTTCCCCTTCTATTTCATTCACTTGATCATTCTTGATCATAGTGACATTTTGTTAGATTTTCAGTCATTTTTGACCGAATTTCTAGTATATTTGCTTTCACCCTGTTTGGCCATGTTCTTAATATAGGTGGAACTACCTAAGATGGCTACGAGTTGTAGAGTTAGAAAAAGAAGCAATGAAAATATAGCACACATTGAGAAATGGTGCGCTTGCACCATGCCCCCATGTCCGCTCGCACAAAGGAGCACATTGCACAATAGAATCTTGTTCAGGGAATTTCAAATGGACATAACTTTTGAACCACAAATCGGATGAAGATAATTCTAGTTAAAGGTGAAATCTTGTTTCGATAGCTTTCCAACGACTGGTCATTGATAAGTGCATTTCTAACGCACTTTATGAACTCCTTTTTAGCTTATTTTGATCCTCTTTCTCCCCTTTCTTCCCTCTTTCTTCTCCCTTTCCCCTTCTATTTCATTCACTTGTTCATTCTTGATCATAGTGACATTTTGCTAGATTTTTCGGTCATTTTTGACCGAATTTCTAGTACATTTGCTTTCACCCTGTTTTGCCATGTTCTTAATATAGGTGGAACTACTAAGATGGCTATGTGTTGTAGAGTTGGCAAAGGAAGCAATTAAAATAGAGCACACGTTGAGAAGTGGTGCGCTTGCACCATGCCCCTTGTCCACTCGCACAAAGGAGCACATTGCACAATATAATCTTGAACAGAGAACTTCAAATGGACATAACTTTCAAACCACAAATCGGATGAAGGTAATTTTAGTTGGAGGTGAAAGCTTGTTTCGATAGCTTTCCGATGACTGGTAATAAGTTTGATTTGGATATAAAACGAAAGAGTTATGCTCGTTTTAAGTTGAACTGTCCGACCAAATCGGGAAAGAAGGGTGCGCCCGCACCAAATTTTGGTGCGCCCGCACCGTTCAACGGTTGATGTTAGTTTTGGGGCAGAAGGAATGGTGCGCCCGCACCTGTTTTTGGTGCGCCCGCACCATTCGAATTCGCGAAGAAAAAAGAAGAGGCTTGCCTTAATAACGAGGGAGTTTTAGTTTTTGGAACTTATGCTTTATTCCAAGCTTTTAGAGAAGATTATTATGGCTTACTTTAGAGAGAAAAACACTTAGTTTTGGATCAAGATTTGAGAATTCTAGATCATAGTTAGTTTGTGATTGCTACAACATTGAAGGTATATTAATTCAATTAGTTTCAAAGTTTCAGTTTTTATTATCTCTTTTCATTGCTATTATTTGTTCTTCCCTTTTATTAGATCAACTTTATTATAGTTTCATAATTGTTATTTTAATTAGATTAATTATCTCTTGATCATGTTTAGCCCTAGATTAGTTATAGATTTCATGTTTTATTGCTTAGATTCCATGATTAGTGAGTAGTTCCCTATCTAGGGTTAGGGTGAAAGTATGGATTAGAGTTTAAATGTATTGTAAATGTGATTGTGATGATTCAATGATGTTTATGCATTGATCTTGGTGTTTTGCGGTCTTAGGATAGATATTGATCACATTTATGCTTTGGTACTTTGAATTCAAATGTTCTTAAATCGAATTTTGAACTCTTTTATCATCCCCAAGAATCAACTTAATTTCTAGGCCAAGATATTGGGTAGAAATTAAGGGGATCCTTTACTAGGGGTTTTCCGAATTTATCGAATCTCTTAATCAATTGACTAAAGACCATTCGAGAGAGGATTTAGTTGATTGATTAAGTGATTATTCTTGAGGACCATTCGAGAGAGGACTCGAGAATTTTAGAGGAAAACTAAACCTTGCATAATCGTCTCCGTTACTTCACAATCGCATTAACATTCATTGTCCATTCTTATTCATATTAGTAACCTCAACTCTAGTGTCTTCCTATCTGATTCATTAATTCAAGTTATTTGCTAGTTCTTGTTATTAGCTAGACATAGTTGTTACCAAATCTTTTCAAACCCCCAAATACCCTTCAATTAGGTAGTCTAGACTTGATAGACTTTAATTAGTCCCTTTTTCCCTGTGGAT
Organism: Beta lomatogona; assembly: GCA_947646795.1. NCBI lineage: Eukaryota > Viridiplantae > Streptophyta > Magnoliopsida > Caryophyllales > Amaranthaceae > Beta > Beta lomatogona. The sequence continues at coordinate 27,156 of CANSNZ010001135.1, forward strand.
CGACCCTTGACTTGCCTTTGCTACATTCTTAGTAATTGCTTGATATGATTTATAAATATTATTTGAAAAGCAGTTTTTGGTGCCTTAACGACACACTAAAAACCTCTTATCGGATCATAAGCTTGATTTGGATCTAAAACGAAAGAGCTATGCGTATTTTAAGTTGAACTTGTCCGACGGCAGCGAACGGTTGGTGCGCCCGCACCCGGCTAATGAGGTGCGCCCGCCCCACTTATTGAGGTGCACCCGCACCTCTCGATAGATTGGTGCATTCCGAGATCAATATGTTTGGTGCGCCGCACTTTGTTTATGCGGTGCCCCCGCACTATCTATGTTTCGTCAAAAATCGTGAGGCCTCGTGCCTAATAAAAAAAATAGAGTGGATTAATTTTAGGACGGATGCTTTATTCTAGAGATTAGAGAGTTATTCTAGGGTTCATATTAGAGAGAAAAACACATTAGTTTGTCTTAGATTTTGGATTGATAGATCGAAGTTTGTTGATTTCTATAGATTTAAGGTATATTTTATTAATTAAATTGCAAAGTTTAATTTCAGTTTTTATTCTTGCTTTTCATTGTTATTCTTTGTTCGTCCATATTATTAGATCTTTTATATTGTAGTTTCATAATTGCTTATTGTTATTATTTTAATCATCCCTTAATCATGTTTAGCCCTAGATTAGTTATACTTTTTCATGTATTGTTAATGTGATTGTGATGATCTAAAGATATTTATGCATTGATCTTGGTGTTTTGAGGCCTTAGGATAGATATTGATCACATTTATGCTTTGGTATTTTGATTTCAAATGTTCTTAATCGAATTTTGAACTCTTTTATCATTCCCATGAATCAACTTAATTTCTAGGCCAAGATATTGGGTAGAAATTGAGGGGATCCTTTATTAGGGGTTTTCCGTACTTATGGAATCTCTTAATCAGTTGACTAAAGACCATTCGATAGAGGATTTAATTGATTGATTAAGCGATTATTCTTGAGGACCATTCGAGAGAGGACTCGAGTAATTTAGAGGAAAACTAAACCTTGCATAATCGTCGCCTTTGAATCACAATTGCATTAATGATCTTTGTCCATCTCGTGTTACTTGCTAGTTCTTGATAATAGTTAGTTTTAGTCGTTGCAAAAATCATTCAAAACCCCCAAAAATCCTTCAATTAGGTAATTTAGACTTGTTAGACTTTGATTAATCCCATTTTCCCTGTGGATCGACCCTTGACTTGCCTTTACTGCATTCTTAGTAATTGCGTGTTAGGTTTTATAAATATTGTTTGAAAAGCGATTATTGGTGCCTTGACGGCACACTAAAAACCTCTTATCAAAATGGCGCCGTTCTCGGGAAATTGTGCTATTGATTAAGTTTTTTTTTTAGTTTGACATTGCTTAATTGATTTTTTTTACTTTTCTTTATTGGTTTATATTTTATTTTGTTTCATTTTATGTGTTAAATGTTGTTTCTATGAGTCTAGGAATTTGTATATAATTTTTTTTTCTTCTTTTATGAGAATTCCAAAAAAAATGGCAAACTTCTTTTTTCCTCAATATGAGGATGAACCATCTTGGAATTATTATAAGAGATTTGAGAACACTCTTCTAACTAAGTATAGACTTGAGATTTGGGAGATGTGTGAGGTGATGTATGAGGGTTTGAATATGCATACAAGAGAAATGGTGGAGTCTATGTTTAATGGTGAATTTCGATCCCAACACTTTGATGAAGCACGAAGTTTCTTTGGGTGGCTGTCTAGAGACACTTATGAGTGGGACCATGGAAATACTACTATCTCAAATTTAGAAGAAGATGTCTCTAGCTGTGAACTACATGTCTATTATGAAATTCTTGATTCTCTCAATGAAAATATGGCATTGTTAAAAAGATGTGATTCTATGATGGACAACATTGTCGAATCTAGCAAAATATCAATTGAAACATTGGGTCGAATTATCAATAATCAAAATCACTCTTGCATGACTATAACCGATGAATATGATGATTGGGATATGGATGAGAACCCCATAGTAGAGGAATCATTTGTTGAGAAAGCTTACACTATAGAGTCTAATGATGTTGAAGAAGTAGTTCATGAGACTTTTGTTTCTACTCGTCCTCTTCATATTCCCTTTTCAAGGAAACTCGACTTAATTCCTTCCTTCCCCATCTTATTCCCTCTCCTCAAAGTTTCACCATTGGAAGAGCCTTTGGCCTCTTTAAACCTTCACAAGACTCAAATGGAAGTCATCGAGAACGGGATCGAGCTTAAAAGTTGCAAGGACCATCAAAAGGAGAACTCATTGTTTTGTTCTTTTTATTTGAATTTTGATGTTTGTTCTTCATACTTTCCAGGATCCTCTCGAAAATTTCATTATTTTCGACACTCATCACTTGGTAAACATATAAACCCATTGAAATTTGTGCATGCTCTTTATTTTTGTCATACCTATTTGATCCATTGTGAAATGTGTGCTAATTCTTATGACAAACTATTGAGATCTTTGTCAAATTATTTAGTGGTAAGGTCTAGCTAAAGATCCTAAAAGAGCACTTTCTGGCAGGTATTCTCATACCCTTCTCCTTATCTTATTTGGATAGGATTTTTGCTTGATTTTGTGCCATTACCTCCTCCCTTACTTTCTCTTTGTTTGTACACTCCGAGGACGGAGTTTGTATTAAGCTTGGGGGAGTTACCATGTGTTCCCTCCATCTCAACAATTTCTTCCTCCTCTTTGTAATTAGGTTCATATTAGTGTATTTGCATGTTAATTAGGTTCATATTAGTGTGTTTGCATGTTAGTTTTGCAAAAAAAAAAAAATACTAACAAAAAGATTTTATTTTCCTTTTCTTACTTTTTTTTATGCATTTAGATTAGTTTGGTTGCATGCAAGATATGTTGTTAAGAGAGTCCATAAGACCTTCCTTGCATTTGACTTGATGGTTTTGGAAGCCTTGCTGTGACTTTAGGTGATCTTTGAGACTAGTAACTTTTCTAGAGTCTTTTTGAAATTAGATGAGTTATTTGATTGGATTGCCTTATTCCTTGTGCGATGAACGCCAAAGGAGGGCACTCGTAAGACTCATTTACAACCCTCACCATTAGGGGTGTGCACCGGTCCAAAACCGGGCCGAACCGGTTGGACCGGTGGACCGGAATGTGAAATTTTTTTGGACAGGGATCGGATCAGAAAAATTTCGGTCCGGTTTTGGACCGGAATTTATTCAAAAAAAGAACTTTTTCTTTGTTTTAAACATATTTATAAATTCAATATATTAAAATATAATAATTCTAAAAGCAATAATCTTAAAGGCAATAAATATGAGGTTTTAACTTTCTAAGTTTTTCTTTTTTTTAACCTTTAAATTTATTTTTTTATATAAAAAACAGGAATTCCGGTCCGCCGGTCCGGACCGGAAAATTCCGGGTTTGGACCGGACCGGACCGGAAATCCAAATTTTCATGGACCGGGGACAGGACCGAAATTTTCCGGTCCGAATTACAGTCCCAGTCCAAAAGTGCACACCCCTACTCACATTGATCGCCTAACTCGTGACTTGCATTTTAGCTCCCCAGGATTGCATTTGCATATGACCAAACTAAATAGAAGAATGATTTAAGGCATTTCACTTTACTAGAATTAGGAGCTCAAAAGCCAAAAAGCTTTTTATACCGGCATAATTATCCGCTTTTCAACCCATCTGAGCCTTTCTATCCTATTTTTGCTTAACCCTCATAATAAGTCATGGTCAAACTTTACTCAAAGTGGAGTACATGTCTAGGTTGTGTTGAGTCGAGTTATTTTGATGCTAATCTTTGGGTGAGTGAGTTAATGTGTTTGTATAATTGCAAAAGATGAAGAAAAAAAAAGAAAAAAAATAGAAAAGAAAGAAAACTCTTATTGATTCATTTGGATTCTTGTTGAAAGAAAAGAAAGTGGAGCAAATTGATGAGAAAAATGAAAAAAAATATGTTCAAAAATTAAAAATCAAAGTGAAAAAGAAAAAAATGGTTATATTTGAGATTTCAAAATGAATTGGTGTTAGGACTAGCTTAGGGGAGTCTCTTCCGCCTAGTTCGTACTCCGCTTTACCCTTTTTGCACCACATTACCAAATTGATATCCTCACCCCAAACCTAGCCTCGTTACAACCTTGATAAAGTCCCTTTTGACTTCTAGATTAGTCTTGGTCAATTCAGTAGTGGCAGATGAGATTTTGTGCAAGTCATGATGAAGGTCATCAAAATGTGGTTGAGGCGAGCTATTATGGTTGAGCATCCTTAGGGGGGATTCAAACTCGGGACTTGGAAGTGGAGAGGGGTGAGAAACCACTCCTAGAAAGCCTAGTTTTTAAGAAGACTCGGTTTATTGGTGGATTGGATATCTTAAGTCACTCTTGTGCTTCCTAATCATCGTTCCTCTTGTGTTTGATTGGTCAACTAAATCTTGGTATGAGCTCATTTAACTTGCATGCCATGTTTGTAGCTTTGCATATAGAGCATTTACGCTAGCGTGTTTTTTTTTTTCATCGTTTTCTTCTCTTTTCTTTCTTCTTTCTCATTCTTGGTTTACTTGAGGACAAATAAAATGCTAAGCTTAAGGCCTAGATATTGGGTAGAAATTGAGGGGATCCTTCATTAGGGGCTTTCCGTACTTATAGAATCTCTTAATCAATTGACTAAAGACCATTCGAGAGAAGATTTAGTTGATTGATTAAACGATTATTCTTGAGGACCATACGAGAAATGACTCAAGTGTCTTAGAGGAAAACTAAACCTTGCATAATTGTCGCCTTTGAATCAGAATTGCATTAATGATCATTGTCCACTTTGATCCATACTAGTGATAGGTTGTCGTACACCTGTCAAAAATAATTCATGCAAAACCTTCTAACAATGTAGCAGGATAAGTAGGGTCGAATCCACAGAGAGATGGTCGTTTTAATCTAACTTCTAAATTATGGGAAAACTAAACAAGATAAGAAATATGTGAATTAAGGTTCTAAACTAATAAATAAAGAAAATCAAAGTAAAAAGATCTAGGGCAATGGTTCACCATGTTTATACTTATAATCTATCAAAATATCATCAATAGTTCAATTAATCAGATATCTAGAGCATAGGTTAATCCTACGGTCGGGTCTTATCGCTATCAAATCAACATATGCTAGTACGGTCGCTCAACATAATCAGATTTGCTAATTGTAGGTAAGCCTCTAAAGAGTACTATCTCTCGATCTATGACTCGATATTAGCAATATTTAATCAGACAATTGATCAGATTGCAAGATTAACAATAAAAACACTAATCAATTAGAGAAATCAATAACTAATCAAACCATGAATAAATATCAATCAATAATCATATCATATAAACATGGATTCCCAAACCCTAAAAAATAAGACTACTCAATCATGAAACAAAGAATAAAAAATACATCTACAAAGAAGAGCATAATAAAGATCAATGAAAGAAACTAATAGAACTCATGAATTAATGGAGAAAAATAAAAACTAGGGTTTACTAAAAACTAGAGAGAAAAGGAAGAGAAAACTAAAAACTAGAACTAAGAACAATACAAAATAACTTGATAAAGGAGGAGGAGGAGAGAGAAAGAGTGAAAACCTAATATGACTAGGAAAGTAAGTTACAAAAATAAGGAAAGTCTAAATATCATTAGATGGGCGGAATTAGTGATCCGCGCGTACAAAAACAGTCCCAACTTCGGAAAGACATAACTCCTTGATTAGAAGTCTCCTTGGGGCGTGCCACCTATCGTTGTAAAGATCTTCAAGTCTAGTTTCCAAATCTGCTAGAATTACTCGATTCTAAGAATCAAATCAAAAGTTATGATCAAAAGAGTAGACATGACTCCTTTTTCACATTTCTTCTAATGATTTCCCGCTTTGTTTTCGCTGAAGCTCGTACTAATTATACTCCAAACAATCTTATGCATTGTAGCTTCTTTCCAAGTGTACCTGATCCTCAAGTTTAACTAATTATACTCCAAATATATTCTCATTACCTGAAATTCATCAAAAACAAGAAAACATACGGAATAGGAGTAGAATAGCATAACTTAGGAATATGATGCAATAATGAACCTAAAAATGAATTGAAGTGCTCTAAAATGCAACCTAAATGCACCTAAAAACTATATATAAATATGGCTTATCAAACCCCCCCAAGCTAAACCATTGTTTGTCCTCAAGCAATAAGACATAAACACGGAAAAAGTAAGACAACCTACAATATAGGACTAGAATAGGGCTAAACACTCAACTGAAAACACAAGAGATATAATCACTACACAAACCAAGTATCGAAACAACCTCGACAAAGCCGCATAACATGTCATGTATCGCAATTGACTCTCCAATCGTACCACAAACCATCTCTCCCAAGCTAGATTTAACAAAACCTGACAAACCTCACTATAGTTATGTTATACCTGATCAACTCCAGCCCGGCCCGCGGGCCCGGCACGGTTTTTGGGCGGGCTTGGGCAGTTTTTTTGGGCCCGCGCCCGGCCCGGTCAAATTTTTTTTTTTTGGGCGGGCTTTGGACAAGCAAAAAAACACTTTTTAGCCTAAAATTTGGGCCCGGCCCGTTTAGGCCCGCAAAAGCCCGTTCGGCCCGGCCCGAAATACCGGGCTTTGGGCACAATTTTTTGGCCCGGATTTGGGCCCGGCCCGCAAGATGGGCACTTTTTTTTTGGCGCGGCCCGGCCCGGTGTTTGATCAGGTCCAAGTTATGTGCACTCAAATCTCTCATGTGTTTAAGGCATAAATGATGACACTCAACCTAATCAACTCGACTCAGATGAAGCAAATACTCTTTAACTTTGACTTTTTGACTCACTTAATACTCAACAATACAATACACAATGATGAAGAGGACTTTTAAGAGTTGTAATGGGGCTAAGGTTAAAGGTATGGAAAATAATTTGAAATTGTGGTGGAAAAACTAATAAGGGGGAGCATCATATAACTGAAAACATGACCATGAAATATCATAACAACTCCACGGAACAACCAACAATCTCCAAAAAATATAACCAACACTTTTTCCATTCAAGAAATTCAATAATAACCCTATTTATTTCACTTTATTCACAACTTTTTTTTCACTTCTTTTTCATTTCATATTTCACTTTTTTTTTTTCCTTTTTTTCCTTTTCAAACTTTCAATTCAATTTTAAAGCTCACTAAACATATTTTTCCATCATTCTAAACCACAAATTGAGCACTTCAATTCAATACAAACCAAACCAAAACTAATACTTGCTCCCCCAAGCTAGGCTTAGGACAAGAATCAAATGAGGCCAATGGCTTGTAATGTAGGTAGCAATCAAACATAGTCAAAAAGGCTCAGCGGGGATAGAGGAAGGATAATATGAAAACAAGAATAACTCTGGAGCTTAGATAATGAAATGAAACGACTCAATCATATCAAAATGTATGCATTATCGAATATCAAGGAGTACCAAGTCAAAGTCAAGACCAATGTAACAACTGAGGAACTAATCACACATGAAAGAACAGAATTGACACAGTTACGTCAGTTAATAGGCACAAAAGCTCACTTAGGTTAAGTTGTCTGCACAGTAAAGTTAAATCAAGCCAAAGAGAGATCAATCAGTTATACCATAAACAATCAATTCCGAAACAATCGTGCTATGAAGAATCATGAACTAGATGAATGACGCTTCAGAATTGTAGTAATATATCAACAAAGTTCTCAAAGAGTGCCAGCATGAGTCCCATAGATGCAAACTAAGATGAGATGAAGGCTAATATGATATGAAATATGTTGATGCAATTAAGAAAGCAGTACAATTTTTTTGGTTACACGTAAACTCCCACTCCTATTGAGTGGTACAAACCGTGCAACATCCTACGAAAGCAATTAAATCTACACTAGAAGAAAGCAATAAAATATAGAATATTCCTCCCCCAAGCTAGAATCTGCAGTGTCCTCACTGCGGAAACCAATTTAGAGAAAGAATGAAAACCAACCCCAGGATCACCAAATCACCGAGCACTCCCACAAACACCACAATCCACCACTATTGCCGCACACAAATTCCAACAATGCAATCTTTCAAAAAAAAAAAAACCCAATAATCCAATCAATGTGTTCAAAAGATTCTCAATAAGATAGCATCAAAACATAAAATCCAAACAAAAATTCGGAATGAACATCACCAACATGTATAAGTGAAAATAGATGCTTACTACCCAATTATTTGGGGAGAAGAGTCAAATATGCTTAAAAATCATGTTGTAAGTGTAATGCTTCACGAAGGCGAACTTGAACCAATTTTTTGCCAGCTTGAATGAGCCTAATACAACCATTGATAGGAAAAAAAACAAAATTAGAAGCTGGGAAAAATAATAAAATCAGAAAATTAAAAAGAAAAGAAAAAAAAAACAGAATCAGAATTAAAACAAAAGAAAGAGAAAGGAAAAAGAAGAAATAAAAGAAAAAAAGGTGAAAGAAAGAAGAAAGATGAAAGAACAGGACAGAGGGGAAAAGTGTGGCGGGGGCGAGGCTGGTTGAAGGTGGAAGAGCGAGTGACGTGCGGGTTATGATGTGGGTGAGAACGGAATCTGGCAATACGCGCCGGCGAGGAAAAACGGTGGATGAAGGCGGTGGTCTCTTGTGGTGGCGAGTGAGGTGGGTTGTGGGTGGTGCTGCGGGAGCAGTCGTGAAGAGGAGATGCGTGGGGTTGTCTGGGAGGCAGGAGACAGGACTCTGGCGGCTCGACAGGGCGCAAGTGGTGGTCGGTTGCAGGTTTTTGGTGGTGGTCTGCGAAGTGTGATGGAGGGAAACAGAGTATGAGTGAGGACGAAAGAAAGAAGCAAGGTGAAAGGGGGTTCGGTGGTGCGCAGTTGTGTAGAGCAGATGGAGGCGACTTGATGGTGGTGGTGCGGCGAGAGTGGGTAGCGTGGGGGTGCTGTCGCAGATCAGGTCTCGAAGGAGGTGTGAAGAAGAGCGAAGGAAGAAGAAGACCGCTGGTTTTTGAAAATTATCTCCCGCCCGGTCAGGCGAGCAAATAGCCCGATCTGGCCAAAATTCCGCCCGGTCAGGCATACTAGCCCGGTCAACCGGGCAACTCACATAATTTTTTTGATTTTCTTCAAAATTTTCCCCAATTCACTTGCGCGCCTCGTTTCACCTACAACAAACACAAAAAAGTGAGTAAAATCACTCAAAAATGATGAAACAAAGGAAACAATCAAAATAAAAAGTAAAGAAATAAAAAAGAAAATAAGTCAAAACTCGGGTTGCCTCCCGAGAAGCGCGAATTTAAGGTCTTGCATGACCGTTTAAGATTAGTAGACCACTCATAATAGTTCAATGCTCTAAGAAGCTTATCATATGTTCCTGCAAACATCTCAGAGCATATTATATAAGAGTGAAAAGGAAAATTAAAATAAATTAGTTCTAAAAAATTACTAAAACTACAAAAATAAAAATTAAAGGAAAATTATATTTACAAGAAGAAGAAAAAGAAAAATCGTTAGTGTTTTTACATGACTCAAAAGAAGGGAAAGAAACTAACTGTACATTACTTACATGATCATGATAGTCTTTTTACATGACTCAAAAGATGGGAAAGAAACTAACTGTACATTACTTACATGATCATGATAGTCATTCAAAAGGGGAGAAAGAAGGAACGATGGTGGATATGATATAGGAGATGAAGGAATAATGTCAAGTTTTTAAGAGAATGGAACATGAGACTCAAATACAGTATCAGATGGAATCGACAAATACTCTTGCATTATTTCACTCTCAACTTTAGACTCATATGCAGATGAAAAGTTTATCGAAAAAGTGTGAGGCACTTCATTCTCAATTATGGATTCGTCGACAAAGAGACACTCACGACCAACTTCGCCAATTATATCCTTACCTTCTACCAAATTATCATGAGTCAAATCAACGCCTTTCTCCTCCGAAGTATAATTCTCAACACCAAAATCATTATCATCAAGTATAACCTGTTGGTTAGTAGATTGTTGTGCAACAAGTAGTTCAATAGATTTCATCATGTTTTGGTAATCATGAGCTAATTCATTTAAAGCTTCATGTTGCTTAACAATATATTCTTTCATCATGTTAAAAAGTTCCTGACGCTCTGATGTTTCGGGTTGAAAATAATTATTCACTTCAGGTTGATAAAATTGGGTATAATCAGGCACATAAGGCTCATTAGGGTAATAAGAATATTCATAGGAATTCATGCACAAATTTTGTGAATTTTGACAACCATATGATGCATCATAAGCATAATCATTCGCATTATAATGACCAAAATAATCATAGTGCCCTTGATAATTAGAAAAAACTTCCCCCTCTGAACTATAATTATACGACTCCATGACAACACACTATAGAGAGGAAAAAAAACTATTCATTAAGGGGAAGAAAAAAAACTATATATAGTTTAGTGTCACCAACAGTAAAAACTAAATAAAATAATACCGTCTCCCCGGCAACGGCGCCAAAATTTGATAGGTTGTCGTACACCTATCAAAAATAATTCTTGCAAAATCTTCTATCAATGTAGTAGGATAAGTAGGGTCGAATCCACAGAGAGATGGTCGTTTTAATCTAACTTCTAAATTATGGGAAAACTAAACAAGATCAGAAATATGTGAATTAAGGTTCTAAACTAATAAATAAAGAAAATCAAAGTAAAAAGATCTAGGGCAATGGTTCACCATGTTTATACTTATAATCTATCAAAATATCATCAATAGTTCAATCAATCAGATATCTAGAGCATAGGTTAATCCTACGGTCGGGTCTTAACGCTTTCAAATCAACAAATGCCAGTACGGTTGCTCAACATAATCAGATTTGTTAATTGTAGGTAAGCCTCTAAAGAGTACTATCTCTCGATCTATGACTCGATATTAGCAATATTTAATCAGACAATTGATCAATTTGCAAGATTAACAATAAAAACACTAATCAATTAGAGAAATCAATAACTAATCAAACCATGAATAAATATCAATCAATAATCATATCATATAAACATGGATTCCCAAACCCTAGAAAATAAGACTACTCAATCAAGAAACAAAGAATAAAAACTACATCTACAAAGAAGAGCATAATTAAAGAGATCAATGAAAGAAACTAATAGAACTCATGAATTAATGGAGAAAAATAAAAACTAGGGTTAACTAAAAACTAGAGAGAAAAGGAAGAGAAAACAAAAAACTAGAACTAAGAAAAATACAAAATAACGTGATAAGGGAGGAGGAGAGAGAGAGTGAAAACCTAATATGACTAGGAAAGTAAGTTACAAAAATAAGGAAATTCAAAATATCATTAAATGGGCGGAATTAGTGATCCGCGCGTACAAAAACAAATTCCAGCAGAAACAGTCCCAACTTCGGAAAGGCACAACTCCTTGACTAGAAGTCTCCTTGGGGCGTGCCGCCTATCGTTGGAAATATCTTCAAGTCTAGTTTCCAAATATGCAGGAATTACTCGATTCTAAGAAGCACATCAAAAGTTATGATCATAAGAGTAGACATGACTCCTTTTTCACATTTCTTCTAATGATTTTCCGCTTTGTTTTCGCTCAAGCTCGTACTAATTATATTCCAAACGATCCTTATGCATTGTAACTTCTTTCCAAGTGTACTTAATCCTCAATTTTAGCTAATTATACTCCAAATATGTTCTCATTACCTGAAATTCATCAAAAACAAGAAAACATACCGAATAGGAGTAGAATAGCATAACTTAGGAATATGATGCAATAATGAACCTAAAATGAATTGAAATGCTCTAAAATACAACCTAAATGCACCTAAAAACTATATATAAATATGGTTTATCAACTAGTAACCTTAAGTCTAGTGTCTTCCTATTTAATATTTCATCTCGTGTTATTTGCTAGTTCTTTGATAATAGTTAGTTTTTGTTGTTACCAAATCAGTTTTGAACCCCCCAAAAAAATCCCTCAATTAGGTAATCTAGACTTGATTGATTTTGATTAATCCCATTTTCCCGGTGGATCGATCCTTGACTTGCCTTTACTACGTTCTTAGTAATTGCTTGTTAGGTTTTATAAATATTGTTTGAAAAGCGAATTTTGGTGCCTTAACGACACGCTAAAAACCTCTTATCACCCTGCTTCACCCGCTGGCCAGCCATCCACCGCTGATCCGACCCAAACCAAACCCCCCCTTACTTCACCCGCTGGCCAGCCATCTACCGCTAGTCCAGCCCAAACTAAAACCCCCTGCTGGGTCATCAGCGCCCCCCTTCTTTTATCTCCTCTAAATCCATCTCTCTCTATAGCAGGCCCAAGCCCAGCGACCTCCTTGCTCCCACACTCTCGTCTGACGCGACCCAGGCCCCTCAGCCATCCCCACCCGTGTCTTTGCCTAGGTTTGGTCCAAACTCTTTGGGCCTTTCCTCTTCCATTGTTGATAAGGTTGGTGACAAAAATGATGAAAATGAAGATTTAGGCCGAGGAAAAAGGGAAAAATTTCCCTCAGTTCTATTGAAGGATGGTACGTGTCGTTATGCGTACAAATTAAAAACATTATTTCATTCACATTAGTATTGTTTAAGTTTAGTACAGCGATAAATAAGGGTCGATCCCACGGAGAGGTTTATATATTCCTAAAATCCAAGTTCAACTAATTACGATAATCTAACTAGTATATACATGTTATTTACTAATATATACATATTCACATTGTTGTGGGGGGGTTTACAAGATGATACTAAAAATCTTACTACTAAAGATAAATCTAACCTAATATTTACAAGTGATGACAAATAATCCCACTTTAGGCTCATAATACTTTCACAGATTTATATATTTCTAACCTTGATTATACTTCCAATTTCATAAACCCAAGATTAATTAGATAGATTAGTTGTAGGAATTCAAGTAGCCAAACTCCCCTATACTTCCATACTTTTAATCAATATTGAACTAGGCTGATATCGATTCTAAGCTAATCTAATTACCACAAATATTTCACAACTTCCGACGATTAAACTAGAAGCATTATAGAACTAGAAGTACATCATTAATCCCTATTTAATCTAAACATATCATATCTTTTTGTTTAAATAACTAATCCAAGTTATATTCTAGTTTGAACATAAAACCATCTTTGCAGGCCTAAATTAAACTAGTTACTACTTGTTGTTATATAATCTAGACTAGGCTAAATCATATAACTAGCAAAAATCTCAACTTTATACCTAATAAGATAGCAAATTAAGCATAACATTGAAATATGAACTTTACAATCAAATATAACTTGAGTATCTAATATCACACAATCTTGAATTCAACTAGAAATTCAACAATACAATACAATACAAATACACTTCAAACCTCACAATTCAAACTTGATTCAAACATCACAAACCAATTTTGAATTCAAACCATATAATCCAAACATACTATGAAATTCAAAAGTATAATCGGGGAATTTCAAGACTAATATGAAAGTACAAGAGAAAGAGAGAAGACTTATGTATCACGCGGAAATTCGCCTTCGATTTTCGAATTTCGCACCTACAATCGAGCTTGAACTTCACCCTCCCCGGTTGTGTGCTAGAACTCCAACCCAAGGCTATCTTCCGTCGAACTCGAGCACCCCAAATTTGCCCCGAAACCTCACGAAATTTCTCTGATTTTTTTACTTAATTTTTTGTGGAATTGTTGCATTCCGTTTTCGAAACCCTTAATTGGGTATTTATACCCAATTTCCGCCGCCAAGCTGTGATTTTCGAACCAATTGGAGAAGAGAATTGGGCTCCAAGAATTCGGCCCTTGAACCGCCTTTGAATGGTCGTGAATTGCGGTGCCGCAATTGTTGTGCTTCGTCTGATTGGTGGCGAGTTGTTGATGAGTTGTGGCGGTTTCGTGATTGGTGGAGAGTTGCAGGTGATGAGGTGTGGCGGTTTGAATGATGATGATGGTTCGACGAAGAGGAAGAAGGAAGAACGAGGAATAGCGTTCCTCTGTTCTGTTTTCTTTCTTTTTTTTTTCGTTTCTTTTCTCACTTTTTTTCTCTTTCTTCTTTTGTTTTCTTTTTCTTTTCTTTGTTTTGTCTTCTTTTCTTTTTGGGCTGATTTTGTTGGATGAGATTTGCACAAGGTGGGCTTGTCTTCTAGCTTTGGGTCAATGCACTCATTAGACAAAAGTAGTTTAATTAAGTATAATTAACAATTAAAATAAAAACACAAAGTATAAAATCTAAAATCAACAAAAGTATATAAAATGCATTAAAATAATAATATAAACACACATATAATATTAAAATAAGGGAATATAAATGTATTATAATGCGCATTTATCAAATTCCCCCACACTTTGTCCTTGATCGTCCTCGATCAAACTCTAATTGTATGCAACTAAGACACATAACACCACCTCTCTGTTTCTTAACTCTGAAACTGAATCAATGAAAAGTCGAACAAGAAACTAAAACGTTTTATATTAGTTAGTAAAAACTCAAGTAAGATGTTAATAGGAATGTCACATTATTAATTTAGAACAATCAAATAATCAAAACTCATAACATATCATAGATATACTCTCTCAACATGTGATAAGCACCAGCGAGTACCATGATTTTAATAAATAGACCCTCACAGGATAAATAATCACTCGTCACTCATGTGTTTGAAAGGATTTATGTATTTCACTCAAGGTTTAATTTCGATGGCAAAAACTCTACCATAAGCTTGCATATCTTCTCGATTCTCCACTATTACTAGACAACATGCCAGACATAAATCAAAAGGACTTTTTAGGTTATATGAGGGCTATGGTTTAAAAGTAGAAAATTTTAAAGATATGTAGACTAGATAGCTTTGAACTAAGTGGAGCAAAAACTTAATAACTCCTCTCTTTCCGGACAAGAGGAAGCAAAAATAACTCTCACATTGTACTTCAACCTTCTGTCATTGCGAATCAGCACAGTTTACTGTATTTTGACTTTGATATACAAAACCGCCCATTTACATCATCAATTGTAGCTACATATCACGCTTGATATATATTTTTTTCATTTCTTATTTCATTTTTTTTTTCTACCTTTTTTTTGTTTTCACTTTTTTTTCTCTTCTCTCATTTTTTTTATAGAATATGAAGATTACAATATATTATACAATCATGGACGATCAACACTTCAACTGCTATAACACCACCTTTTTATAGAAACAGCCCCACACTTCGCTTTTACTCAATCAACAACCATGCTCCATTAGCTCAAAATTTTGGGTCATGAATTTATTTAATGTTTTTTTTTATGGTTTATAATGAAGGCTAAGCAAAAGAATTGTGTTTTAGGCTCAAAGGGGTTTAGAAAGGATGTAATATAATGTCGGGTGGCTATTTGACTATGTAGTTTATAACAAAAGAAATACCTTTTTCTTCATGTCAACATGAGTCAATGTAGTTTTGAAGAGTATCAATGCAAGTTCTAGAGAGAAATTACCATGGAAGAACATCACACATGAAAGAAAAATATGAGATTAATATGTACATCTCAGTTTGTTAGGCTCAGAATCTCACAGGTTATTTTGGTCTATCCATCTAGTCATAGTTACAACCAAGGGAATGACTACACTAACTAGCTATAAACATGAGATTGTTTATCTAATCGTGTTATGAATCCTTCAAACTTGACTATTCTTGAACTAAAAATGTTAACAATTCCCAAAACTTTTTATTTTCGAAAACATATTTTATTTCAAAACATAGTTAGATTAGAGTTTCTTGACGAACTTCTTCATTTAGTCAATATTTTTCAAAAAGAAACTAAGAGGTTGGTTTTATTTATTAGAAACTAATGCATAACACACATAAAAAACTATAATGCACCTATAAACTACATGCTCATGATTTTTATGTAACGCAAACAACAATTCAATAATTATTTTTAGTCCAAATTCGGAAATTTCTACAGAAATTTCGGCAGCATTTCCCCTATAATATGGACAAACAAAAAATTTTATGCATCCAATTCAACCTGCTTCAGAACAATATACTATCCATATAATATTCCAACACTAGCATTCACAATTCTCCTCAAAAATACCAACTTTCAACTCCAGCTACAATATTCTCCATCATCCATAGCAATTCAATTCGAAAAAATTTCATCAAATTCCACATACTTCATGTAACAGCAAGTAATTACCTCTCCCCCAACACTTAAACCTTACATTGTCCTCAATGTAACATTGAAAATGTGGAAGATATCATGAAAATTCTCAAAAACAATTCACAAGTTCAAAATAAAATGAAAAACACACTCTAAATAAAAGCAAACTAAAGAAAGAGTCTAAGAAAGCAAATATGATATTTTCTTGGGTTGCCTCCCAGGCAGCGCCTTGGTTTACGTCGTTGGCTCGACATTTCCACTTCTAGATCAAGATTCATGTAGCTCCTCATAATATATTCTTTAACCTGCAATATCTTAACTTGATCATAGAATATGAAAACACAGTTGTACATAAAATAAAATAAAAAAATAAAAAAAAATCCAAACACTAGCTTGTACCTTAGCTTAGTATTATATTTGCAATTACAATTTTCTGATTTGTTTCGATCATCAAAGTCATTCAATATATCGGATTTAGCATATGTAAAAGCAACTAGCAACTTGGAACTACTTTAGCTATAAAGAGTAAAGCTATTTAACTTCGAGCTCAAGAATTAAGCAAAGTAGTGTATAAGTAAGCAAGACATGTATGTTTTTTCCGAGACTCATTCGAGGATATTTCTTCTTTTTAAATCTTAAATCTCATAATAATTTTCTTTATTTTTATAATCATGATCTGACAAAGATCCAAACTAGCTAGCACAAAATAGAAATATTGGAGTATAAGAAGTTGATCACTCTTCTTACATAACTTCCAAACCTTGTGAAATTTTAAAAGTGCTAAATAGGAATCTGATAAGTAAGGAGACCTCAATAACCTGACAATCTAGAACCATACTTGTAACACAGAACAAATAAATTTAGAAACAAGAACTTAGAATACGAACTCTTAGCAAGAAATGTTACTTACATTCCATAAGAAGATGGTTCTAACTAATCATTGTAATCCCATGAGACGTGTATATAAATCAAAGTGTATAAAATGTGAAACCATATTACTCTATAGAAAAGAAAGATCAAATCTATGGAACCTTCAGAAAACCAATCATCTACTCTTTTTAGCCCTATCTTTAAAGTTCATAATTTCACTAGAAATTTCATGTTCAAAGTAAGTCCATTCTTAACATCTTGAGCACAAAACATGGCTATATAAACTTATACGATATATGCAACCAAATTTCTTTCCTTTCTTGGGATTCATGTTTTCAATCCATACATGTATCCATCTAACATTAGCTTTTCACATCGTATGACATATTTTCTACATAATTGTGACACATAATACCACGAGATGGTGTCATAAACTTTGTTTACTTGTTTCACTAGCATATATAATCTCATATTATGATCAATAGTCAACATGTTATGCTCTATGGTTAAGCTTAGGAATGCCAAATAAACAAGTATATAATTTAATATCTTTAAACAAACCACTCATAGGATGATTGATTTTATCTTATACGATCTTCGTCTAAAATAGTATAACTTTCGTGGCTTAAACATGAACAAACTTATATCCATCAGCTAGATTACTTACAAAACAAGTTTCAGCACGCCATTTAAGCACAATCAAGCAAGTTCATGACCGACTTTAAACCTGTGTTCATGTTTCTAAAATATTTAGATCTAACTCTACTAACTCACACCTGCATATTCAATTTTTATCATTCTAGATATTTAGTAAATCATATCAAGAAAGCTCATTTATGACAATAAAAGATTGACTATGAAACTTTATCCAATAGCATCACAAAAGATATAATAAGAATACTTTAGCCACTTTTGGATGGCCTAATAATTCAGATAAAATCAAGTAATGCCTCCATAAACTCTAGTTAGACAGCTCCATGTGATATAACAAGATATAACTAGATTGACATGTAGGTGATTACCTATAATGAAAATCACAACAAAGTAAGTTCAGATTCATTGGAATCACTAGACTCTTGCCTAGGTAGATTTCATAGCCTAGTATAGTATAGCATGGAGTATAACAAGTAATAGCAAGTGGCATCGTAATCCAAAAATCAACCACTATTCAAATACCATGAAGACACTATACTCCAACTTTTTTTTAGTAAATCAATGATATTCAGCTTAAGAGTCATATTCTTGTTTTAAACTTTCATTATAGAAGATAGCATGAAATAAATATCAAAAGCATGTGATCCACCGTCCACAAAACAGTAAGTTACACGTTATAATTATGTTGCACACAATGAAGAAAAGTTTGTGCCATTGAAGCTGCCAAAAAAAATTCATGCAACTATAAACATTAGGCTAAAGGTGGATATTGTAATGTAATTCACTTATAATGTAGCATATCTTTTATTTTCTTTTGAACTCAAGCTTTCCATTGTTCTGCAATTCAGTTTACTCATCTAAAAGTTGTATTTCACTAATCTGAATGCATAATACAACATTTGAGAGCAAAAATTACAGAAGTATAGTAGTACATATAATTTTTTTGTATAGAAAAAAAAAAAACTACTCATGGCCACGAGCTAAGTACTAATATGAAATTCACTAAGCAATAGTACAAAACAAAACAAAATCAATGAAAGCTACTATGAGAATGTTATAAGTTATCGTTGCCACCTTGATTAATCCAAATAAGACTCAACAAGAAATAACTAAGCACATAGTATGCAAAAAGAAGTTAAGAAACATACTACAAGCAAAGAAATTTCAACCTAATCAAACTTTCTTCAGACAACCCAAGATCACAAGTATAATTAGCTCATAAATTACAAAAGATAAGTTAGTACCTCAGTTGAACGTTATGTATGGAAAGAGTATCATAAATCTCCCCGGCAACGGCGCCAAAATTTGGTACGTGTCGTTATGCGTACAAATTAAAAACCTTATTTCATTCACATTAGTATTGTTTAAGTTTAGTACAACGATAAATAAGGGTCGATCCCACGGAGAGGTTTATATATTCCTAAAATCCAAGTTCAACTAATTACGATAATCTAACTAGTATATACATGTTATTTACTAATATATACATATTCACATTGTTGTGGGGGGTTTACAAGATGATACTAAAAATCTTACTACTAAAGATAAATCTAACCTAATATTTACAAGTGATGACAAATAATCCCACTTTAGGCTCATAATACTTTCAGAGATTTATAAATTTCTAACCTTGATTATACTTCCAATTTCATAAACCCAGGATTAATTAGATAGATTACTTGTAGGAATTCAAGTAGCCAAACTCCCCTATACTTCCATACTTTTAATCAATATTGAACTAGGCCGATATCGATTCTAAGCTAATCTAATTACCACAAGTATTTCATAACTTCCAACGATTAAACTAGAAGCATTATAGAACTAGAAGTACATCATTAATCCCTATTTAATCTAAACATATCATATCTTTTTGTTTAAATAACTAGTCCAAGTTATATTCTAGTTTGAACATAAAACCATCTTTGCAGGCCTAAATTAAACTAGTTACTACTTGTTGTTATATAATCTAGACTAGGCTAAACCATATAACTAGCAAAAATCTCAACTTTATACCTAATAAGATAGCAAATTAAGCATAACATTGAAATATGAATATTACAATTAAATATAACTTGAGTATCTAATATCACACAATCTTGAATTCAACTAGAAATTCAACAATACAATACAATACAAATATACTTCAAACCTCACAATTCAAACTTGATTCAAACATCACAAACCAATTTTGAATTCAAACCATATAATCCAAACATACTATGAAATTCAAAAGTATAATCGGGGAATTTCAAGACTAATATGAAAGTACAAGAGAAAGAGAGAAGACTTATGTATCACGCGGAAATTCGCCTTCGATTTTCGAATTTCGTACCTACAATCGAGCTTGAACTTCACCCTCCCCGGTTGTGTGCTAGAACTCCAACCCAAGGCTATCTTCCGTCGAACTCGAGCACCCCAAATTAGCCCTGAAACCTCACGAAATTTCTCTGATTTTTTTACTTAATTTTTTGTGGAATTGTTGCATTCCGTTTTCGAAACCCTTAATTGGG
This sequence comes from Beta lomatogona, assembly GCA_947646795.1. Taxonomy (NCBI): domain Eukaryota; kingdom Viridiplantae; phylum Streptophyta; class Magnoliopsida; order Caryophyllales; family Amaranthaceae; genus Beta; species Beta lomatogona. Next base: position 47,373 of record CANSNZ010001135.1, read on the forward strand.
TATTTATACCCAATTTCCGCCGCCAAGCTGTGATTTTCGAACCAATTGGAGAAGAGAATTGGGCTCCAAGAATTCGGCCCTTGAACCGCCTTTGAATGGTCGTGAATTGCGGCGCCGCAATTGCTGTGCTTCGTCTGATTGGTGGCGAGTTGTTGATGAGTTGTGGCGGTTTCGTGATTGGTGGAGAGTTGCAGGTGATGAGGTGTGGCGGTTTGAAAGACGTTGATGGTTCGACGAAGAGGAAGAAGGAAGAACAAGGAACAGCGTTCCTCTGTTCTGTTTTCTTTCTTCTTTTTTTTCGTTTCTTTTCTCATGTTTTTTTTCTCTTTCTTCTTTTGTTTTCTTTTTGTTTTCTTTGTTTTGTCTTCTTTTCTTTTTGGGCTGATTTTGTTGGATGAGATTTGCACAAGGTGGGCTTGTCTTCTAGCTTTGGGTCAATGCACTCATTAGACAAAAGTAGTTTAATTAAGTATAATTAACAATTAAAATAAAAACACAAAGTATAAAATCTAAAATCAACAAAATATAAAATGCATTAAAATAATAATATAAACACACATATAATATTAAAATAAGGGAATATAAATGTATTATAATGCGCATTTATCAAAGGATTTTGTTACTCACTTTGTGGTTGCTGAAAGCCCATATCCCTCTGCTTCTTCCTCTTCATCTCTCTCATGTACTCCTTATCCCCTAACTCACTATATAAATTGCACAAATTTCTTTGTGAATTACCGTAAGTTTCTTGCTGCTGTATTTCTAACACTGAACCCAGATCATTTCGCGAAGCAATGAGGGATGATGGATGGAAAGCATCTATGCAAGGTGAGATTCGTGCCTTGGAAGATGATGGCACATGAACTTTAGAGGAACTTCCTCTCAGGAAGCGTGCCTTAGGCAGAATGGGTGTATCATATCAAGTATTTGTATGATGGTTCAGTGGAACGTTTGAAATCTCGTTTGGTAGTTTTGGGAAATCATCAGGATGCCTATGTTGATTACAATGAAACTTTTGCTCCAGTTGCTAAGATGACCATAGTTCAGGCTTTTCTAGGCTTCTAGCCATTACTGCTTCTAAGAATTAGGAACTCCACCAAAAGGACTTCCAGAATGCTTTGCTTCATGGAGATCTTGATGAAGAAGTTTATATGAAACTTCCTCCTGGTTTTGAACGTGATAATCCTAATATGGTTTGCCGCCTCTGCAAATCACTTTATGGCTTGAAGCAAGCTCCTCGATGCTGGTTTGCTAAATTGGTGTCTGCACTCAAAGCTTATGGTATTTTGCAGTCTTATTCTGATTATTCTCTCTTTACATTCACTCGTGGGTTATCTCTACAGGGATTGTGTGATATATTTTCCAAATAGGAATAAGACTGCAGAATGTCATAAGTTTTGAGTTTCTTTTGTCCAATCAATTTGAGTTTCTTTTGTCAAAGTTGAGTTTATTTCCAAATAGGAATAAGACTGCAGAATGACATTGAGTTATCTCTGTAGGTTGTGTGATTCTGATTGGGCTGCTTGTCCCCTTACTCGTCGTTCTCTCATAGGTTGGATTGTTTTCTTGGGTAATTCTCCCATTTCCTGGAAGACCAAGAAACAACATATTGTTTCTCGTTCATCTGCAGAGGTAGAATATCGCTCCATGGCTGCTATTACATGTGAGCTGAAGTGGTTAAAGGGTCTTCTCTAGAGTTTGGGTATCAATCATCCCAAGTCTATCCCATTACTCTGTGACAGCCAGTCTGCACTTCACATAGCTCAAAATCCTGTATTTCATGAACGCACAAAACATATTGAAGTTTATTGTCATTTTGTGCGAAATGCCATCACTGACGGTCTTATATATCCGTCCTATGTGTCTACTAAAGCACAATTAGCTGATATTGTCACAAAGGCTTTAGGCAAGCCTAAGTTTGAGTTTCTTTTGTCCAAGTTGAGCATTGTGGAACCATCCCATGCTCCGACTTGAGGGAGGGTGTTAGGGATATATTTTCCAAATAGGAGTTGTTATTAATTTAAGTTTCCTTTTCCTTGTTGGATTCCTAAAACATTGTACTATATATACTTGTGATGGCATAGTGAGAAGTAAAGCCTTTTACTCTAAGTATTGTTTTAAAAGGTTACCTTCCTCTAAGAAGCTACATTATGTCCTTATTTATCTCTACTGCGGAGTAGCGATTATCGACGATAGCCATCAGAGTTATGACTCAATCATCACGATCATTGAACAACGAAGACCTCCATAGTCCATAGCAAGCAGCTTTTTTTTTACCAATGGTACTTGTTGTTTTTACTATAGATGCGTTATACGAGCTAAATATGAGATTAGTGTTTGGTTAGTTTTAGCTTATCGATTGTGTGATCTTCTCTTAGGTTGTAATATCGGGTATTAATTAATGCAAATTTTGTTGATGTTATATTTTTTTATATAGGTTTCGAATTACTTCTCCACCTTTTTGTATTATGTAAAGCATTAGGATCACTTATCAATCTACATAGGTCTATCATCTATGGAGTGATTTTATAAAATGTAGCTAACTTTCTGACAATTATTCTTTCACAGTTCGGGCTCATAATGCAAGTATAAATTCAATGTAAACATGATGTTTTCAAGCAAAAAAAATCGCTTTTTTTAATTAATTTCTTTATTTATTTTTGAGTGGAGGAGAATAACTTTCTTTATTGCCTCTATATATAGACTGATAAAGACTATTTATAGTAACAAATAGTGAAATAGGTCCCCCACCAATTTGGTGCATGAAAAAAATTCAAGCTTTTCAACTGAAGACTTATGCCACTTCAGTAAACAACAAAAACATTCCTACTTGGGCAAACCTACTCTCAAGTTTCAACGTCACCAGATCATATGTTTGAATTTCTATACAAGACAGGAGTATTATATACTTTTTTTTTAATTTGGTAAGATAAATTACATTAACATCCTCTCACAGGACACCTAAATACAACCTACTCCAAAGCACCCCAAATCCACCCGATGAGAATCGAACCCACAACATGTGGGTGGAAGATGAAAGGGCTTACCACCCTTCCACTCCCTCATTCTCAGGAGTATTATATACTCAGGCCCGGCCCTTAACATGTTCAAAGTGGGACATGGAACAGGGCCTCACTTTCAAAGGGGCCTCCAAATTGAAAAAAAATTCTTTAAACACAAAAGACTTTAAGCTGATAGTCAAGTTTTTTGAATTCAGCTCTTTTTGGAATGTATCAAAAAATTTGGAAGAGAAAAACTTTGTTTGATGCATGTTTGTTATTTGGTTTACTTGCATATTTTGGTGGTTTCTTTTAAAAAAAATTATATAGGGGCTTATTTTTCAGTATTAGCACAGGGCCTCCATATTGTTCGGGCCGGCGTTGTATATACTACTCACTTGTCTACTACTACTAGTATAATCTACATTATCATTCAACTCTTTGTATTATATTTTTGCTTTTACAATGAAAACACAGTGATAATTTCCTCAAATTCTACTCCGTCATTCTGCATGCAAAAGGTTCCGAAGCACTAACTATTGATTGTTTTTCTCTTTTTATTTCGCCCATATAGTTCATATGGCACTATCGAGTTCGATTTACTCTATCTTCTCCAACAGACTAATGCTCCTAGGGGAGTAATAGTATAATATAATTCTTCTACCTCAAAGTCAAAATACCCCTTTCCAAAATTAATTTTATCCATTTGTCTAGTATTTAGTCGCCAACATATAAATTTGACCATTAATATTATTATGAATATATTATTTAAGAATATAAAAAGCCTGCATTTTGAGAGTATATGTTGACCCCATATTTATTGTGCACATGTGAGTTGTCCCACATTAACGAAATAGGAGAGAAAGTGCTACAATATAAATTAGAGGAGCTACTCGTACTATTACCAATTGGTTTTAGTATGGAACCTCCTTTGTGCTTGTATGTGGACCGAACTCTTCGTCTTATTGGGTTGCCCAAGCCCATTTTATATATAATATACATTATTCATATGCTTTAGATGAAAGCCACTATTTTAGTAACCAATTAAGAGTACAATATTAGTATGAAACTCAACACTGTCAGTATTTGTATAATGAAGAACAAGACCCTGCATTCCGCGCAAAGGCAGTACGTGCCGCGCAGAGGACTTAATGAATTTCTTTTTCTAATTTGGGAGTGCACGTGCACCCCCATTCCCCTATCTGGCTCCACCACTGCATCACCCTTCATCACCACCTCTAGGCCACCATACCACCACAAGACCACTACACCATGAAAGAACCACCACCCTCGCTCACAACACCGCACCAAACCATAAAAAAGTGTGCCCAATAAGTAGTGGCACAACCATTATACGTCTCTACCTTGGTTGGGCGCATATTCTATGTGCCCCCCTGGGTGATGGTGCCTATTTCGTGCGACTCTATTATGATAAGGGGGAATTATTGTTGCCTTTAGTCCTTTTTCTGAAATCAAATCTCATATATATTAGTATAATCCCACATTCAAAGTAAAATTATTGTACTCCCTAGCTCCTTTTGTTATAATCCACATGCTCTGTACCTATATACTTTGTACCTTCATATTACAAATAATTACTCCATTTATTTTGGTTAGAGTGCTTCAAGCAAGGTTTGGCCTATTGGTAAATATTTGGCTCTCATGACTTAAAAGGTCATGGGATCAAACCCCATTAGGGGCTCTTTGGAAGGGAGGTTCCCCTTATCATTCCCCCTCATTTAAGTTCAAAAGGATCTAACTTGCAAAGTTGGCTGGAACAATTCTAATGAACTTATCTGAAAGCCGTAGTGTATATTAACACTGCCCTAAAGTTAAATTTTGAGAAGAGAATCGAATTTTTCTGTCTATGGAAGAAGACTGACCAGGCTCTTATACAGAGGAAAGTCCAGAAACCAAAAACGGCAAGTCAATCAATTAGGCTTATATCAAGGCATAAAGTAAACAATAAAGAAGGCAATAATTTGTAATGGCATAAAAGCAGCAAGGATAACTGTTACAAAATCTGCGAAAATATGAATTGTTGATTTCTGGCAAAAAAATACGAAACTCATGTGAAAAACCACCCAACCGCCACTCTCCCGGCCTATGCACGTGCGTGTGTGTGGTGACTATTTCCTTCCCTCTAAACTTTCAACAAATGTATAAAGAAGAAAACTCTATATAAAAAATGGAGGAGACTACTAAACAACCGATGTAGGACAATGAGGTTTTTGTTCTTTTGAATCAAAACTTGGAGTAAGGAATACTATCACTCAACTACTAACTCTAATAGAATATACCTGTGAAAAATATCAGTTCATTATGATCTTTCATCTTACCTACCTAAGAAAAACTTTGCTTTCATTTGTTTACTATCTTTGTCAAACCATTAAATCATAATTCACACCGAGGGTTGATCAAATTGACCGAAACCCGGTTCCGAATATGGAATATGAAACCAAAATTTAGGTTCAGCTTTTGTCTAATCTTGGGAAGGTAACTAAAGACTCATGCAAAGAAAGCCTTCTTGTTCCTGTCTCCGAAGTATAAACAAATATAATCGCATGGTGTTATAGTGTATAGTAGCTTTATCGGTATTAATAATAGCTTAGCCAAATTAGCAGATGCTAAAAGCATAGTATTAATTAGCTAGCACGCTTCTGAACCTTTCACAAATTTTAGAGTCGCTTGCTTTTCCGCTTTTCTAGCTTGAGTGTAGGATTATATGCATCAAAAGTTGCAAATGTATTGACCCAACTTGGTAAGTGGTATAATAGCATCCTGTTAACTATTTATTCAGTAATTAATCAATATAGCCTTATGGGTTTAGTTTTGCAAATGAATGCTAGCAACTATGTAGATTCTAACCCAAATTTATGTGGTAGTGTGGTACTACTAGACCTGACAATCGGACCAATCAGATCGGATTCAGATCGGACCAATTCAGATCGGACCGTTTTCGGATTAAGTTACATTCGGACCGGGATCGGACCGGACCGTTTCGGATTGAGTCATCGTTCGGACTATTATTTCGGATCGGGTTTCGGATTATGGTTTCAGATCAGATCGGATTTCGGATTGGACAAGAAAGATTTTGAGCCTTTTTAGTAGGGTAAGAGTTGTCCTATGTAAATAAATTTTATTCTATACTAATCTTTTGAGTTATTAATTATTCTATTAGTATCCCTTTTATTGGATATTAATTGTTTAGTAGTTAGTACTCCCTACATTTTTTTAAATTATTCCGTCAAACTATTTGAGTATTCGTTACATATACTTACATGAAATTCTTCCAAAGTTTTGCACCAATGGCCAATGATAATTTTTTTTTATAAAAAAAGGGGTAAGTTTCGGGTACTTCGGATCAAAGCCTAATCGAAACCAATAATTTCGGAACGGTTTACCTTCGGGTCGGATAGGTTTCAGATCGGGTGAGACCATATCAGATCATTCGAATTTCGGATGAGTTCCGGATCAAGATTATTTTCGAACCGGATCGTTTCGGATTCGGATCAAGGTTCGGACCACTGATCGGATATTTCAGACCGGAATTTCGAATCAGGACCAACTTTGCCAGGTCTAGGTACTACTGAAAATTGCACATTTTTTTCTTAAGATTGAAAACTTTCTCCCTTTTTTTAACTGTCATTTTAGCATTTTGTACAAATCATAACAACCCTTTTCCTATATAATTTGGCAATGCCCCTTAAAAAAAACGACAATGAAAGAATCTCTTATTTCGATTTGGTTTAAAAAATAGGAAGTTCTCAAAACAGATACAATAAGATTGTAATATTGTAATGGTTTTAATATGACATGTTAAATATTAGCAATCTATCTTATCCATTTACTTGTGTGACTTTTACAGAAAAAAAGGAAAAAAAAATATAATATTGTGTTTACTTTCATTTACAATATAACACTTTTTGTGGCATAAGATGTTAGATCGATGTTCTACCCGATTGCATGTTCATGAGCAATAATAGCGTGGAACATACCCAAGAAAGAACAATAAAGAACACAAATTTAATAAACGTGGAAACTTGAAAAACCAACATAACGTACCACCAAACAATGCATTACAGTTTTCAATGATATGTATCATGTATAAGATGACTTAGAAAACTTTAATCTAGATTGACAATCATTTTGAGAAGATACCTTCATGAATAGGGATCATTCAAAGTTAATCGAGAATTTAGATCCTTTTAAAACAAACAAATTATAATTTGGGATTTATAGAAATAGATGTTCAGATAAAAATAATATAATGTAAAATTTCTTTCTATACTCTTACGGATATAATTTGAGAGATATTCACATGTAAAGAATTTAAATTCGAGATATAAAGATATTATAAACTAAAAAAAGGGATATTTAATCTCAAACGGATATGCATTGGGGAATTTCATTGCATCGATTTAAACAAAGCTTCCTAGGACAAATGATACAAATGATGGTGGAGGGGTCTAGGCTACTTGTTAGTTGAATATGTAATCATTAAGTCTAATATATGCCTCATATGGCCCATTAATTTCAAGCTTAAAAGAAGTAGAGACAACCTCAGCTCCCCCAGCCAGTTGTGAAATGAAAGTGGTTAATTCATAAAAAGTATTGTCCCAATATCTCACCCACACAATCAATGCACATGAAAACAACAATTGACACAACTTTCATGTTGCATCTCATATGTTATTGTTTGGTTGAGACTATACTTTCATCAAAGGGGTTGCCAGCCATAATTCCGTATTAGTCAACTTGTTCAAGCAATTGATGGCAATGATTAGGTTGGATAATTAGATCCATATTTTTCTGTTATGATTTGAGTCACTGTTATACTGGATATATCTTTTAATTTATGATTTCTTTATATGTTGCCAAACTTAAGATGGTTCAGAATAAAGTCTTCCAATCAATGACATGTATAGGTACACATTACCTAACATTGTTGCATACTATACTTATGTTTCATATATTTGGTGCTTGTTTGGCATAATATAGAAAGTGGTTTTTCTAAGGAAGTTGGTTTTCACATGAAATCGTTCTTTCTTAGAAATATATAATCTCTTTTTTTATTGATCATAGAAAGTTTAATTTTTTATGGAAATTTTCACTTATTTAGAGGACCTAAGTAAGTAAATTCCTTCATATTGTGGGCGGTTTTTTCACCAGGTACCCCTGTGGTTTTTCAAAATTCATGGGGTACCCATTCTTTTTAAAAAATGCACCAGGTACCCCTACTATTTCCACGAAATGCATGAAATGCCTTTAATGACTAACGGTGTCATGATTTCGTTAGTCATTAATCCTACCCTTTGAACCCTAATTAACCCCTCTAATCCTAACCCCAAAAACCCTAAACCTAACCCTAACCCCCTAACACCTAACCCCCATCCTAACCACCACAGCCCCCCGCCCTCCCCCACACCCCCCACCCCCCACCCCCAACCCCCACCCCCCCCCCCCACACCTCCCGCACCCCCGCAACACCCCCCCGCCCTCCCCCGCATCACCCCCTTTGCCCTCCCCCATAGCACCCATACGAAACCTGAACCACCTTGTAACCATTTGAAGATAAATCATATCCGAACCAGAAAATCAATTTGGGGAATCCACCAGACGTGAACTCGACCATAGAACTATCAATAGGGACACGAGTAACAAGGGCTTTCCTAATTGAAGGGTTCCATAAAATCAACGGCTCCATTTTCGGGAATAAAAATCAAACAAACAAACCAACCCATCAGCAGAACTAACAACATGGTGTTTTTTACCAACTGGGCACTCAAATTCAGTTTTCTTCAACAAAAAATTACTATTATTATAAACCGTGAATTTCGTGTAACAATCTTAACTGTGAATATTAATGGCTTCTCTGAACAATTGAAATTCCTGGGTATCATTTGAATTCCTCAAATTAAGCAAGAGTTGAAAGAAAAGTTGGAGAAGTGAGGAGAGAGAACCAAGACTTACAAATACAAGTTGAGCGCACAAGTGATTTCAATGGCAATCTTTTCAAAATTTCAATCAAGATATCAGTTGGTATATTGAATTCCTCCAATGGAGGTTCTACAATTGATTCTGAGGGTTTTTTATTTTGGGGTTTGCGAGAAGATCATTTTTTCAACATTGTTTTTTTGATGTTAAAATTCGAAACAGTAGCACAACAGCCCATTCATCCTCCCTCCTTCGCGTGAGAGTGTGTGTTTTGTTTTGGCTGAGAGGAGAGCAACACCGACAACAACCGCGAGAAGAAGAGAGAGAGGAGAGCAGCGGGCTAATCCTACTTTTACTGGATCCGACAACAACCATACCTGACGGGCTAAATTTTCGAGCTTTGATACAAGATAGTTCATTTGAGGGGTGGGGAATTCGATGGGGGGTGGGGGGAATCGAGTGGGGCTGCGGTGGGGGAGGGGGGCAGGGGGTGGGGTAGGGTGGCTGGGTGATGGTGGTGGAGGTTTAAAGTAATTAGAGATAGGGTTAATTAGAGTTAATTTGGGTTAATATGAATGATTTGGAATGAAACCTAACGAAGTTGACGGAAACTTAACGACTGGGGCATTTCAAGAATTTTTACCAAACCTCAAGGGTACATGGTGCATTTTTTAAAAAGCACGGATACCCCATGAATTTTGAAAAACCACAGGGGTACCTGGTGAAAAAACCGTATTGTGGGAGATAGAACATTCTAGGAATTTTTAATTCCCATGTGTTTGCCAACCAAACAATACCACCGTCTTTACAGTGACTCGTCTTACGCATGGGTTAAATATTTTTTATTATATATATATATATATATATATATATATATATATATATATATATATATATATATATATATATATATATATATATATATATATATATATATATGGGCATGATCACAGGAGAAATGAGAATAAATCTCAACCACACGATCAGATTAGAGTTACAACACTTGTTCATTAGAGTTATACCCTCGAAAAAAAACTTTGAGCCCAAAAAAAAAAAATTTCTAATTTTTTTTTTTGAAGTTACATCAATTTTTCATTAGAGTTACATCACTTGTTCATTAGAGTTATAGCGCGTAAAATCCATTATCATTTCTCATGTAAGTATGTATTCTCATATGAACTCACTTATATATATATATATATATATATATATATATATATATATATATATATATATATATATATATATATATATATATAAAGATTATATAATTTTAATAAGTTCAAAAGTAATTAAAATATACAACAATTCGTCGAAAATCCATATAATTAAGACATTATATATGATTAGTTGGATCCAAATATATACTCAACAAGTAATGGTTTAAAATTTTTGGAACAGGAATTAGATTCAGTTATGAACAAGTCCGAAAAGTTGGATCCAGAATCAGTCCGAGCAATATTGTTTCGATTTCAGATAAGATGAATCTTCAATGGTTTCAAGTACAAAATCAAGTACCAAATATTTTAGCTCACGTCAATTATCTATCTCCTATCATATGAACAATACGATGAAAAAATGTGATAATAAATGATAATCTAACAACTTATCTTTTTCTTTTTTAGAATTAAAGATTGATTTATTAACTATAATGACACACGTCATCTACAATAAATATCAATGTTAAATGCATAAAAATATAAGTAGATCAAAATAAAATATATCCATATAAAACAGAGATAAGAAAAATAAAGATTTAACAATTCTGCCAACCCTCTAACACATTGTTGTTTGATACAACCTTCCATGTCTAATGGTCTGCGGTAGTTTTGAGGAAAATGAATCTTAGTAATATAGGAAAATACTCCCTCCTTTTCTTTTTAATTGCTACATTTCTATTTTGGGAAATTCCACTACCACCTTTAACCGATTATTTTGATTTCTTTATAATTAAAAATATAGTCATGTGTGGTCTTGGTAGATTCCTCTCGATATGTAGATTTATAACATCAAATTTTTATAATTTTTACTTAAAAGGAATAAGAGATATTAAGGGTTAAAAACGTCTTGAAAACCGTGTCCAAACAATGTAGCAATTAAAAGGAAAACGGAGAGAGTATATTGCTGTGACCACATAAACTAAGTTCAGATAAATCCGGTTCAACAAATTTTAATGAAGAAAACACACCTTATAAAATAATTGAATCTTTAAAAAGAATACTTTCTCTGTTTTGAAATAAATGAAACACATATCTAAAAAAACTGTGACATAAAAGTGAGAAATGTTAACTGAATTCAAAATGGAGTAGGTATAAATTATAAGATTTCTTTGATCAATTTTAGTTTTACAAATAGCTAATATTCTAGTTTCAATTTGGTGATAAGACAGGTAGACTACGTGAGGATTAAAAGAAAAAAAAACAATTTTGAATCATCTTTTTTATTCAATGATAAGTTATGAAACGCTTTATTATCAAACACTCAACCAAGGGCCATACCTATATTTTTAAGGCGCGAACTTACCAATAACTAATACTATTTTAACTCACAGGATTAGTTAAGTGGGGCCTCATTAAAATTAATTAAGTAAATTCAATGATAATTTGGCTACATTATTTATGATTGTGGACAAGGCATAAAACCGACATGTATTGTCACGGGGGCTGACATCACCCCCTGGTTAAAGGGCAAACCAAATCCATGAAGATCTTCTCAAGCCCCCCCTATTTTTTTTTTAATTTTCATCCCTAATTTATTTATTTTTGCCCCAAATATAAATTAACTATCCATATATTTCCCTCTAGTTTTTAATACTTGCAGCGTTTTTTATTACTACCTACAAGGCTAGAACGTTGATATTATTAGCAACTAGCCTTATATGAATTCTATGTGTGTGAAGTCGAAATATGAGTGATAAATGTTTTGTAATTTGTTGAATTGGTTTTTTCCTTTTTTATTTTTATTTTTAAACTAATATAGTGTTAGATGTTGTATTTTACTTTTTTTTAATTAAAGGCATATTAGTAAAAAAAAAAAAGTTGAACATCAAAATTCTCAAGAGTTCCTACGTATAATATAGATATATTCATTCTTTTGATTCGAAACATATTATCTTCTAATTAGTTCATGTGCATATTTTGATGTTGCGAGTATTAAAAATGGGGAAATACAAAAATTATGCGAAGAGTTTATTTTTTCAAATTTTCTTTCTCTAATTTCTAACTGACACACTTTCTCTCTCCTCTGTTTATCAGTAAAACCTCCTGCACCTGCTTCTGAAAACAAACACTGAAAAGGGTGCAGTCTCTTTCATCATCAGTGTTAAAAAGCCAAAAAATACGAAACTATAAAATAATAATAATAATACAATATAATGAATTTCATTTTTCTGTTACAAAAATGAAATTGAAATTTCCTTCAAATAATCCAAGATAGAAAAGAAACTTTAACAGTTAAATTTCTTTCCTTTTTATTTTTTGTGGGTTTTGATTCTTGAAATCTTTGTGGGTGATTTGGTATAACTTTTCCCCACTTTGAATGATTGAGATAATAATGTGCGCCAATCTTCTCAGCAAATGCTCTCCACCCAGTAGAAGAAGAGAGGAGAGAGAAAATAAGTGAGGTAAAAAAAGGCTAGAAAAACCCTCATCCTCCATTTTTTTTTTACAAAAGTTTGTTTCTTTCTTGTTGAAAATTGATGATTGATTTCAGTTGCCAGTTGGGTATTTTTGTTTGTCATGAAATTGAAGTGGGTCTTATCTGATTTTTTCATATGGGTAATGGGTTGTTTTAGTAGTAAAGAAAAATGATTAAGCTCTTCTTCTTTTAACTACTTTAGTACTGTCAGATAAGAGAGAAATTGTACTGCTGAAGAAAGTAAAGTTTTTATGGGATAAGACAACTTCCTTTTCTTCTTCCTCATTGATGGGTTCATTAATTATTGTATGAATGCAATTGGGTTTTTTTTTTTTTTTTTTTTTTTTTGGGGTTGATTTGAGTAAATTTTTGGTTTTAACATCACTATGTTGTTAAGTAACATGTATGTTCTTCATGTGTTTGATATAATGCTTCAGGAAGCAGTACATTAGACAAGAACAGATCTTAGGTTTCTGGGGATTGTAAAGTCATCAGTTTGGTGGAAAGTGTGGTTGTTTTGAAGAAAATTACTCAAAATGTCTATAAGTGGAAACCACTCTACTTCAAATGGCAAATTTAAGATGAAGAAAGTAAAGGATTCAATGCATGGATCTGGTGGTGTGTTGAATTGGAAAGGGAAGTTTACAATGTTGCTTCATGTCGTTTTTGTTGTTGGGATAAGCTGGTTCTTCTATGGTTTGACTAGTTGGCTCACAAATTCACAAAACAAGATTTTGTTCTGTGGTGATTTCAAGAATCTATTGTTTAGGGATTTTTTCGATTCGAGCTTGCACCAGCTTCATGGTTTTCCTGATCAGGTAAAATCTTTGTAACAAGAATCTTTTGATGCAATTATAATCTTCATGGTAAGTTTAATTTAAGAAAGTAAACTTGTTCTTTTGTTAGTTGTGTAGCCTAAATTTGGCGGTTCTGATGATGACTTGGGCTACTGTAGTAATATTATCTTGCTGTTGAAACTTGCTGTTTAGTTTGATTTTTGATGTTATTGCTTATGAAATTACTTATCCAAAAAGGTTAATAAGTTGATGGGTAGAATTTGAGGGAGTGAAAATTGATATTCGATTATTTGAACAGGGCAACTAGGATTTGAACTTAGGATTCTTGATTATTATAGTGTTTATACCATGTCAGTTTTGGTCATATGTAATGTGACAATGAAAACCCGAATTATGATTTATCATCACTTAGAAGTATTTGGGGTGAAACATGTGGGAGAGACACAGAGTAGTTTGGTTCTTGTGCTGCTTGCAGATAGGATAACCCTCATAAAGGAAAGGGGGAGACGAAGGGATTGCTCTGTGTTAGTGACTTAGTGTGATTGTATTGAAGCCTTACTTTTGGAATCATCTATAAAACAACTCAAATTTAAGAACATATGAGAATTTCAGCAGATATATCTGTATTGAGTTCTTACTCACCTTCTGCTCAAATATTTCCTGCTTTGGTGCCAAAGGGTGGTTAGTAAAAAAAACCATTATGAAGGTTTTTCAGGTAACTCCTAAAGATGAGGTTATACCAGCCTCAGCTTTGGAAAACACTACTAGTGCTTTTTCTGTAATCCTAGCTGTTATATGAAATGAAATTTATGTCCTTGTCATTCCATAAGACCATCACTACAGTAGTAAAGCATTCAGTGTTTGCAGAGTAAAAGTTTTATTGTTCTTGACTTGTGTTCAGGGGACTTCTGTACAATCAAATATAGCTTATGACGCAACAAAAGATGGCTGTAGGTCTTATTGTTTTTGGTCAACAAGGACCTGTTGGTGGGTGCTTATAGGTATGATGGTAATGAGTTTGAGGATCTCATATTTTCACTTTAAGACATGGAGTAAACAGCAGTTCTCTTTACCCCAGCCTCAGCAACTGCAACAGCAGCAGCTTATGCAGCATAAGCTTCCTTTGCAAATCCAGAGTCCAGCTAAAACTGCTACAAAGTGGCAAAAGAAGCTCCTATTACTGTTTGTTCTAGCTATGGTGGTTGTATCAATTTGGATATTCTATCATTTTTACCAAGACACTGTTTTCAGAAGAAAAGAAACGCTATCCAATATGTGTGATGAGCGAGCCAGAATGCTGCAGGATCAGTTCAATGTGGGCCTGAATCATGTCCATGCGTTAGCCATTTTGGTTTCTACTTTTCACCATGGAAAAAGTCCTTCTGCTATGGATCAGGTAATTGTTTACCTAATGTGCTCTTCAAGTTGCTTGTTCTTGCTATTCTTTTGATATGGGGAGACTATCCAAGCAAGTAAAAAATTCCCTCCTTCTAGAATTGATTGTCACATTGTCAAACCTCTCATAATTAGGATTCATAAGAATTTCACTTTATTACTATTATGATTGTTGTGTCCTTCCCATCTGCTCTTCATCATTCCACTTATGTGAGGATATGTTTGGAATCATTCCGTAATCTATTCTATCATATTAAATATGGGAGATATATGTGGACTCTTTACCTTCTGTTGATTGTTGAAGTATATCTTATATTCTGCTGGTTGTGCAGAAAACATTTGAAGAATATACTGAGAGGACTGCTTTTGAGAGGCCACTCACCAGTGGTGTTGCCTATGCATTGAAAGTTACTCACTCTGAGAGGGAGCAATTTGAAAAGAGCCAGGGATGGACTATAAAGAAAATGGAGCATGGGGATCAGACTCTCGTAAAAGACTTTGATCCTACAAAGATGGATCCTGCACCCATTCAAGATGAATATGCACCAGTTATATTTTGTCAAAGGACAGTAGCTCATATTGTCTCTATAGACATGATGTCAGGAAAGGTACATTGCTCTCCAATTTATTTGAGCTATTTTGGTGCATGTTTAGTTTATCTATATATATCACTCCCCCGGTATGTAAACATGTGATAGAAAATGATGAGAGAATTGAGCTTCACTTCTATGGCTTAGGGAAAGAGTTTAGAATATATAAAATATTTAATAGTGTAACTAGGAAGCTGGATAAAACCCAAAATGAAAAGGAAACTATAAACTGTGTATCCTAGGGCACGAAGTGGCAGAGGAAGTAAGAATAACAGCATGTCGTGCTGAAGGTGTTTCGTGAGAAACAGAAGCTCGGAGCAGCGACATGCCTTTGTGGCTAATGATGAGAGAATTAAGCTTCACTTCTATGGCTTAAGGAAAGAGTTTAGAATATATAAAATATTTAATAGTGTAACTAGGAAGCTGGATAAAACCCAAAATGAAAAGGAAACTATAAACTGTCTATCCTAGGACACGAAGTGGCACAGGAAGTTAGAATAACAGCATGTCGTGCTGAAGGTGTTTCGTGAGAAACAGAAGCTCGAAGCAGCGACATGCCTTTGTGGCTAATGGAATTACTGTGCAGACCTTGTACACATCTAACAGCTCCAACATCATCAAGTCTGGAATAGTACCTGGTACCTTGGTTGTTGAGCAGCTGCAGCTTTCAATGCAGGACATTTCACTTTTGATACTAGCATCTTTGTTATTAGTTGGAACCTCCGTTACTAATAATCTCCTATCACCTTGCCACAATTGTGCTGCACACAAATCTGACACCACAAATAGAAATCGGTACTTGTGTACTTAGAAAAGCGTTATGTATCAATTTGGATACTTAGTTCACGTATCTTTCTCCTGAAAAACCCTTGAACTTATCTGAATTGAACTTTTATGAACTTATTTGATGTGATATGAAGTTAACTTACCTGCCCATCTTGTTTTTTGAACATATTTAGTCCATATTATACGTAAGTTGTAAAGAGTAGGAAACTAGGACGTCATAATTAGTTTAGTACTTTTAGTCTGGGAAACTGTGATTGAAAACTCTCCAAATTTAGGACTTGTAAACGGCATTGATCTCTGGAACATAAAGTTCAAGTTTCTATTTCTCTCATTACCAGTAAAGTCAGAAATGGAGAGTCATCAGACATCTACATCTGGCACGTGGTAGTGTATATTCCAATCACTATTGATACAATTAACTGTATATCTGCAGGAAGATCGTGACAATATTCTGCGAGCCAGGGCAACTGGAAAGGGTGTCTTGACTTCTCCATTTAAGCTACTCAAATCTAATCACCTGGGAGTGGTACTTACTTTTGCTGTCTATGACCGAGAGCTTCCACCTGATGCCACTCCAACGCAGCGCATAGCAGCAACTGTGGGGTAATGTTTATTTTTTAACCAAATCTTGTAGCCTCCTATACTTTTCAACCACACATGAAAATATAGGGTTTTTCACTGTTCTAGGTATCTTGGTGCATCTTATGACCTCCGGTCACTAGTGGAAAAGATTCTGCAACAACTTGCCAGCAAACAAACAATTGTTGTGAATGTCTATGACACAACAAATATAACGGCACCAATAAACATGTTCGGAACTGATGTTATGGACACAGGTTTTTTGCGCGTCAGCAGTCTTGATTTTGGGGATCCTACCCGGAAGCATGAGATGCATTGCAGGTAATGTAAATAGGCTGACCATATTTCATGTCATAAATTCACCCGGGGAAAAAAAGAAAGACTTCACTTTTAGTATATATGTGCTAACTGGAGCTGTGTTGATTTTTCCTCTCCCCCCCCTGTTGTAGGTTCAAAATCCGGCCACCTCCTCCTTGGACGGCAATATTGTCTGCAGGTGGAGTCCTGACAATTTCCTTGCTCTTAAGTCATATTCTTCATGCAGCTATCAATAGAATTGTTAAAGTAGAGGAAGACTGCCAAAAAATGACGGTGCTAAAAGCTCGTGCCGAAGCTGCTGATGTTGCAAAATCTCAGGTGAGTTTCATATTTGACTCAAATTTACTATTTATGAGCTTAGCAGCTGTTTTTTTTCCTTCTAAAAATTGAATAAGAAATTGTTTGAGGTAATATTTGTGTCCATTATCGACTTATGGTTGGTTGCAATTGTCCCTTTTTCTTTGTGCAGTTCCTTGCTACTGTGTCCCATGAAATAAGAACTCCCATGAATGGTGTTCTAGGTGAGGCTGTGACTGCTTTTTGAATATTTTCTATGTTTATTTAGATGTTATATTATTTTTGTTCTGAATTTTGGCCCTGGTTTTCAGGTATGCTGCAAATGCTGATGGATACTGATCTGGATGCTGATCAGCTTGATTATGCCCGTACAGCTCATAGAAGCGGGAACGAACTCATCTCCATCATTAATGAGGTTCTTGATCAGGCCAAAATAGAATCAGGCAGGCTTGAGCTTGAAGCAGTACCATTTGATTTGCGTGTGATTCTAGACAATGTTGTTTCACTATTCTCGGATAAGTCTCATGAAAAAGAAATTGAAGTATGATCAATGACTTAACCATGTGGATTTTAATATCTTTTTTCAACTTTTATTGTGTATGTGGGTAAATTGATGCCTAATTTTAATTTTTATATCCGACCATTTCAGTTGGCTGTATATGTATCCAACAAGGTGCCTGAAGTTGTGGTTGGAGACCCTGGGCGATTCCGGCAGATAATTACCAATCTTGTTGGTAATTCTGTGAAGGTTAGTCTGTCAAAATTATTGTTGATTATGTCTCTGAATGTTAGTTTGTTAGAATTATTGATAATTCATTCTCCTCCATTATAGAGTCTGGACAATTAGTAGTTTTAGACTTCGTGGTCTTAATTTGGCCTGGTATGGGAATTATGTGATAGTGCCAATAGATTCTTTTAGCCGAACCCACATTAATTGGACATATGTGGTTCAAGAATGTATCATTCAGTGAAGGCTTTCACATCTTTTGGCTGGAGCATGTGTCCAGCTTTGCATTTCTTGAGCTAATTTATTTTATTCTCTACTGTGCTGTGTCCACAAACCTTTTGTGTAGTCTAGATTCTAAAGGAAAAAAAATACTAATGTGCACCTTTTGTTGTTCTTGCATCTCGTAAACATGTGTGAATTATGTAGCACATGTATAATTCTTGGTGTAGTCATTGTGCTTTTTCAATGTGACAGTTTGAATATAATATCAGTGGAGGAAGTAGAGATGTGAGATTTTTAATTTTGAGATGCAGAAAATACAATGTGGTACTTCCTTACAGTACCAAATAAAATTTCTCATATTGGGAAGATTAATTTTGGTCCAATTTGGAGGTCTGAAGCTTATGTAAGGGAGCAGCTTTGCACAATAACCAATGATGTGTATTAGTTATCGAATTTGAGAAAATTTTAGAGACTATTGATTTTAAAAATACCTCTTCATTAGTTTGTTTGAGCACAAGTACTTCATTAGACAGGATAGAGATGGTTTGTATGGTGATGTGAGGTTTTCAAAATCACGAAGTTCTGAATATATCCTTGATAATAATATGGCTCATTGGAAGTTGGAACCATGGTAGTAATTTCAGATAATATAAATCCAAAATTTGCAGCGCTACTGAACTTTGGGTGAGAATACAAATTTTTTTCCTTGTAATCTTTGTTTTTTTCCTCTTTTTGTTTTCAATTCTAGCAAACTACCTCAATATGTTTTCTTGAACGGGGTGAAGGCTGTATCTCTTTGTAGTTGTTGCGTTTGTGGCCTTAAATTACCGCAATTCTGTACCCACCTACAAGAGGTCAGTTAAAAGTTAAGATAGCGTCCTTGTGCTCATCTTAGGAAAATTTAGAGCAATTTCGTGGATATAAAAGCAATAAACTTCCTCCTTTTATTATCGCAACATTTCCCTTATTTGGAAGTTTCATATTAGTTGCAACATTTCTTAATTTGACTATGTTTCTCTCTATCTCTCTCCTTATCACATGGGTCCCTTTTTCATTTCTCTTTCTCTCATCTCCTTAAAAAATGTGCAACCCCTACATGTTTCAATTATTAAAGAAAGGAGGAAGTACCTTTTTTTAGTAAGGGGATGGAAAAAATTTATTCCTTATATAACTTGTAGCCTAATGGGTTTTTATTTCTGAGAGTAAACTGTTTGTGATCTTCTCTATTGATGAACTGTTTCTTCTACCTGCAGTTTACAAATGATAAGGGGCATATTTTTGTTTCTGTTCATTTGGCTGATGAAATGAGGGCGCCATCTGATATGATGGATGAAGTGCTGAGGCAAGGACTAAATCCATTGAAAGATGGATCTGAACGGAATACGTTGAGTGGTTATCCTATTGTTGATAGATGGAGAAGTTGGGCAAGCTTTAAACAGTTAGGTGGTAAAGAAAGTCTTGAGAATCCTGAGTTGATCAAATTAATAGTGACAGTAGAGGATACAGGAGAAGGAATTCCTCATGATGCACAGAGCCGCATATTCACACCATTCATGCAGGCTGACAGTTCCACTTCGCGGCACTATGGAGGGACTGGAATAGGATTGAGTATAAGCAAATGCTTAGTAGACCTTATGGGAGGAGAAATTGGATTTGTAAGCGAGCGTGGTGTTGGAAGTACCTTTTCCTTTACTGCTCCTCTCATGAGAGGAGAATTAGACTCACTAGACGCAAAATGGCGCACACATGAATCATCTATTTCGGAGTTGAAGGGATTGAGAGCTTTGGTTATTGATAAAAGAAGCATTCGAGCTGAGGTCACACGATATCATCTTCAGAGACTGGGGATATCTGTTGACACAGTTTTCAGCCTTCAGTCTTCTTTCTCATTTGTTTCTAACGTTCCAAATACGAGGTAAGTGTTCATTTTTTATCTCCTTGCAAAGTAGTTTGTTTTGGTAGTTATGTTGATAAGATTTGTGTTGTGTGATAATGATGATCAGGCAGCTCCTATATCATACACAAAAAAGAAGAAGAGAGGAGATAGCTTTTACTTAAATCCTTTTGGGATCTTATATTCCATAGATCTCATGATGTTCATACCTGGGTTTTAACTCAGGGAAATACAATTTAATCTAATATCAGGTTAACCAACTTTTCTTATCAAAAAAATAGAAAAAGGTTGACCAACTTTCTGTTCTTGTGCTTTAGTGCTAAAAGTTGATAGCTACTCCTCTTGTATCATTGATGATCATAATTAGAACTCCACAGAATATTTGAATTGCTCCCTGCTAATGTATGGTGCTCATCATGCAGTGCTTCAGCACCACTATCCATGCTTCTCATTCACAGGGAGGTATGGGAAAAGGAGTCTGTTATTGAGCTTCATCGCCTGCTTAAAGATGCAATGTCGAAAAATTCTACAGATAGAGTGCCCAAGTTATTTTTGTTGGCCAATTCAATGAATACTTCTGAGCGGAGTGAGCTTAAATCATCTCATTTGGTTGATAGTATAATCGCAAAGCCTTTAAGGTTGAGTGTCTTAAGTGAATGCTTCCATGAAGCCTTTGCAAATGGGAGGAAGAGGCAATTGTATAGAGCGAAACCTGCCAGTTCTGGATATCTACTTAAAGGAAAACAAATTTTGGTGGTTGATGATAATGCTGTTAATCGTAAAGTGGCGGAAGGAGCTCTAAAAAAATATGGAGCTATTGTTACCTGTGTAGACAGTGGGAAGGCTGCTGTAAATAAGCTGAACGTACCCCATAACTTTGATGCTTGCTTCATGGATCTGCAAATGCCAGAGATGGATGGGTAATGTTTCTTGGCCTTTTCCCTGTGATTCTTATGCCAACTTATCTCTACTACTCCCTCCATTTTTTTTTTATTTACTCACTCACTTTGAGGATAACCAAGGAGGAAGTCTAAAAGTGAGGGAGACTGAAAAGTGTGAGAAACTAAAAAGGTGGAGAGAGAAATTATAAAGTGGGTTTATTATATTAAAAAGTGGAACACATGGGTGGAAAAAGAGGAGAAAATAGATGGGACATGTTACTAAAAATATAAAAAAGCAACAGTGTAGATTATAAAGAAACAGATCAAAAATGAAATTGTGTAGATTAAAAAGAAACGTAGTGAGTACTATTCTAAACT
This sequence comes from Beta lomatogona, assembly GCA_947646795.1. NCBI lineage: Eukaryota > Viridiplantae > Streptophyta > Magnoliopsida > Caryophyllales > Amaranthaceae > Beta > Beta lomatogona. The sequence continues at coordinate 68,809 of CANSNZ010001135.1, forward strand.
TAAATGTATAATATCTATTATTAAGTTCTTGTCTGATTTGTATCTTTGTGTTTGTCCTCTGTCTAGGTTTGAAGCTACAAGGCAAATTCGTCAGAAGGAAATTGAGTTCAATGAGAAACTTGATTCTGGGGAAGTTTCACTGGAGTCATTTCCTAATATGACATGTTGGCACACTCCAATATTGGCGATGACAGCGGATGTAATTCAAGCCACCCATGAAGAGTGCCGCAAGTGTGGCATGGATGGTTATGTGTCCAAGCCATTTGCGGAAGAGCAGCTTTATTCAGCAGTGGCTTGCCACTTTAAGTCCAGATGACAGTGTGCTAATAACTCCTTCAAACAGTTTAATCATTTCGATGCAGCTGAGTGTAATCCTCGCCCACGCAACACCCCACAGGGTTTTGATCATTTAATCTTCCAGTGCAGAAGGTAACAATTATGACTAAATTCATTAAGTTAAACTTCAAATAACTCTATTTATCATACCATGTATCAGAGATCAGAAGGGATTCTATACTATGATTTTTATCATTGTCTTCCATGTCCTCACTAATGCTTTCTGTCGCTCATAGGTATTTAGGCTCATAGAACGATGGCATTCATAACTCTGGTATAGATTCACACTGCTGATGGAACTAAATCAACTGGCTGAAGACTCGTGAACACATCGTGGCATGTTAATCATAACAGGGAACTTGTGAGATTTCTGTATATATATCTGATTGGTAGTAGGTTGCTAGGTGCTTCATTCAATCATGTCTCTTATGTACATTAAAAAAAAAAAATGCTGGACACATTTGTTGAAATCTTTGGTATTGTACTTTCAGAATTGCATGTATAGCTATTGAGTTGGACAACGTTGGGTTAGATTAGACAGAGTTGTTAAGTAGGAAGTAAGTCTATAACATAGGAGCATTTGATGCTAATGGTCACTTAATTACGTTTCGAGACTGCTTAAGATGCATTTGATGTAAACAAAATGGAAATGTTAATCCAATGTAAGTAATTACTATTTCTTTGTTTCTCAAGTCTTTATTAAGTATCATGCATTTGGATTATGTACACTATCCAATGTAAGTAATTATTTCTTTGTTTCTCAAGTCTTTATTAAGTATCATGCATTTGGGTTATGTACACTTTCTTTTTCCTTTTAGAATCTGTGTTGGTTGTTAGTTGTTTGGTTTATTGTATTTTGCTGTTTTTTACCAGTTCTTGTGATTCAGAACAAGAACGGGGGGCATGTGGCAGGCAAGATAATCAAAGGTGTGATTAGCCCATGTGAACATATATTAGTTGGAGATAAATGTGTGAATCATGAAGCAAAGAAGCATGTGCAGCTAATAATAATTTCTCTCGCAATGTCAATGGTGAAAGTACAGCTGATAAACCATGTGCTCTCGTATTAAGTGTTAATTAGCCAAGGAAAAACAAATTGTTGTCTAATGTTTAGTTTTTTTATTTCGTTTTAGTTAATGGATATAAATATAATACATGCATATATGCAATGGTAGGTGATAACTACATTATCCAATGGTAGTTAAAGGTAATATATAACAACCTTGTCCAATGGATTTCTATCTAATTAATTAGTTTCTTCATAATTAGTGACATGTCTTTGGGTATGAAGAGATAAGATACATATGCTTATGTGTGAATGAGGATGCAAAATAATATGATGATGAGATCATGCTCCTCCCTTTGTCCTCAATCAAATCTGCAATTTGGTACATTGAGATTGTTTAATTAACTCTGGATCCAAAAAAATAAAAAGATTGTTTAATTAACTTGTATACAAACTTGATGTTGAGTCTGATAACCCTTCTTTCCCTTTCTCTCCTAAACCCTAGCCTCCATTAGTGAATTTCAAAGGGGCTTCCATCGCTTTTATCGGTGGATAGCCCCACCTTAATCTTAATTTTCATTGTTGTTTAGCTTTGTTTATGTTCGTTCTTGTTTGAGTAATACTTCCTCATTTAAAGTGAGGATTGTTTCTTCCTTGAAAGAAAGGGTTTATTCTCTTGTCCTTGGGAGAGACTTTAGTTTACTCCTTTGTTTCTAGATGAATTATCGTAATTTTGGATCATTGATGAAGAATTATGCGGTGTCGAAGCAGATTTCAGATCTACAATTACAATGAATGGTATCAGATTTAATTCTATTTCAAAACTACATCATATCGAAAGATCCCCTCATTGAAGGCTGTATCAAACAACGATGTGGAAGAGGGTATGCGGAATTGTTAGATCTACTACACAACGGTCGTGGTTTTGCAAATTCTGAAATTTATTTGTTCAAAATTGTTATGTATTTGTTATTTCTGATTTCTATTTTAGATGTCGTATGACTCTTTTATTAATGAATTAATTTTACTTTCAAAAAAAAAAAAAAAAAAACTTGATGTTGAGTCATTAGTTGTGGATGCAACAACCGTGGCAATTGGCTAGCCACCCGACAACGACAAGAGAAGAATAAGTTAGACAACTACATCAAAATCAATGGCCACCACCACAGGGACAAAAATTTCGACGGTTTTATCACCAAATGTCCTTGTGATTTTTTTCCCACCAAATACCCCAAAACTTTTTAGAATTCACCATATACTCCTGAGTTTTATACAATACATCAGAATACCCTTGATGATTAATAACGGTTGATTCCTTAGTCATCAACCTCTAGTTAACATAATCAACAAACTAACCCTTAATTACCCTACCTTAATCTCTCTCCTTCCTTCCTCTCTTCCACCATAACTGTCCTCCTCTTCTTTCTCTCTCCATCCAAACCCCTTCACCTTCGAGCCATGGATGGTTCAGGTTAGCTTGTGTCTTGGGTTGGGAGAAACTATTAGGGTAGTTTGCAAGGCTTAGGTTGATGAGAGCTTGATTCGACAGTTTGAATAGATTGAAGATTCTTTATTTAGGTTTGAATTTTTGGAGTTTTAGACGGTGGTGGAGGTGGAGGTAGAGGTGGAGGGGGTTGGATGCAGAGAGACAGAAGAGGAGAACAGTTATGGAGAAAAAGAGAAGGGAAGGAGAGAGATTAAGGTAGGGTAATTAAGGGTTAGTTTGTTAGTTGGGTTAATTAGGGTTAATGACTAACGAAGTTAATCACTAAAAAGACATTAAGATGTATTTGTATAAAACTCACGAGTATATGATGAAATCTGAAAAGTGTAGGACTAAAATCACTCAGGAACATTTGATGAAGAAATCGAAATTTAAATCATATTTTGTGTTTGTGGTGGTGCTAGTGTGCTGTTGCCGGAAATGAGACGGGCAAGGGTGAGAAGACGCTCATTATTCTATCATCGACATGAGGGCCTAATAATCCTGATTAGTTTAAGCTTAGGTCTCCTTTAAGTCCATTGGAAACATTAGAAGTTCGCATGTATAACTTCATCATATTAAAATTTGGCCCAACCAAAGAATATGATCAAGATGTCCCTTTTTCTTTTCTTTTCTTTATATACAAGTGGTTATTTGAAAGTGTTGATATAATATGTGTATAGCCTTAAAAAAAGTAGTTTATACTATCCACTAAAACAGAAGTGATTGCTTTTATTTTTCTTCCTTCCAGACCAGACCCACTAAAATTACCTCCTAAATTTAGCAAGCCTTTATATTGAAAGCATTTAATAGGCAAAATTATATTCATCTACAATTTTGTGTAAATCCGTAACAATTGATAGAATTGAAAACGATAATTTTGTGTTAAAAAAAAGCACCTCAATTTGAACCTATACTGTTTGGACCTCTGATCTGGTCCAACGGTGTTATGCAAAGCCCACCTAAAAGATCTGATCTGTATGCTCCCAAGGAGCTCACCAGCCTTTATAGATAGAAATCAACTTTACCATAAATGGGAGACAACTCTTCTACAGACATGGATGCTCCCCAATAGGGTTTCCTGTCTGGGAAATCTCCAACATTATAAAAGCAGCAAGCCCAATCAATGAACAGGTATTGAATTCTCACCTAACAAAACCAGAGCATTTCTCTCTAGAACTGTTCACTTTCTCTCTCTACCTTGATCTCAACTGACTTGAGCGTCGGAGGGGCTTTCCCGGGAACACCCCCGGGCTAGGTTTCTTTGTTTTGCAGGACCTCGGTTGACAAGACTCGGGATTATAGTCCAACTCGGAATTTTAACCTCTCTAAACACAATTAACTCCTTTAACTAGTTTCCAAGCAGAAACAGTTTGGCGCCGTCTGTGGGGGAAGACACATCTCAAAGCTACGTACCGAGAGTCAAATGGCACCCCGAAGGAAAACAACCCGAGTTTCACTACCTCCCCAACCAACCCCAATTCGGTCCCAGCAACCCAACGTGCTGGTTGAGTCGCTTGCCATCGACGATGAGGGATCCACTCCTCGTAATGAAGAGCAGACAGGTCCCCGGGAGCAATACCAGGCTGATCCACCCCCCATCACCATGGCAGACATAGAAAGAATAGCTCAGCAGTTGAACGCAAACATGCAATGCAGCTTGCAGGAACTCATAGCGGGAATCCCCCAACTCAACCAGGGGGTATCCCCCAACTCAACCAGGGGGTATCCCGAGAGTTGACTCAAGGAGAGCCCCGGCCCAGGGGAGATCCGAACACTCTAGTTCCTAACCGGGATGGGCAACGAGTGCGAGGAGAGAGATCCCGCCAGGCCAACTCCCATCGGACATCAAACTCAGATGCCCGGCGGATCATCGAGGAGAATCGTAGGCGTCGGATGGAGCAGGACGCTCGGAACTTGCTCAATGACAAGCGGAGGGCCAATCAGGAAAAGACTCGCCAAGAGGAGCAAGCTCAATCCAGCACTCCGAGACGGGGGCGGGAAGGGTCCCCCCTCGGGTCCAAGAGGACCAGGACGGAAGGGGAAGGAGACTCGGGACCTCCACGAAACAAAAGTCCCGTCTTGGTCAACTGAGGGGTACTAAACTTCATGACGCCCTTTAGTCGGGAGATCATGGAAGTCCATAACCCAAGCAAGGTCAAGGTCCTCCAGATTGAGCAGTAATCGGGAAATAGCGACCCCGACGATCACATGGCGGCCTATAAGGCCCATATGAGTGTACAAACAGGGTGTGAAGCAGCGTGGTGCTGCTACTTCCCGACTACCCTTAAGGGCCTAGCACTCAGCTAGTTTTCGGGACTTTCCCCTGGCATTATCACCAACTTTTCTGTGTTAGAAGCATTATTCCACCAACACTTCATTGCTGGGCGCCGGCACAAAAAGACTAGCATCCACTTGATGTCAATCAAACAGCAGGAGCATGAAAGCCTGGCCGACTACATCAAACGATTCAATGAAGAGTCACTCAAGATCTTTGACCTTCAAGACAGGGTAGCCTTCACCGCCTTAATGTCGGGACTCTGGCCAGGCAAGTTCAGATGGTCCTTGGCCGAGAATGAAGTCACCACATTTACTGAGGCCATGAGTCGGGCCCAGAAATTCATTCAGGCCTCGGACATCTGCAAGCCTGTTGTGGAGAAGTCAAAGAAAAGAAAGGAAGAAACCCCTTGCCGGGAATCCAACAAAAGCAACAAAGGCAGCCAACAACTCCTCCCGAGAAACACCGACAATGGTAACGACCCACGCTTCAACAGAAATCGGCGTGAGATCTACTTAGATCTGAAACACAAGTCGGTATTGCCCATCCCTCCCCCTATAAGAACCTCAAAAGAAAGAAGGGATCAACGACTGTGGTGTGAATATCACCGAGAATGTGGGCACACCACTAAAGACTGCCGGGAATTGAAGAAGGCCTTGGACCACTTAGCTGATCAAGGAAAGTTGAACAGATATATCAAGCACTCTCGGGAAGAGAAAGGGAAGGAGAAGGAAGGAAAAAAATGACAGTGACAACACCGACGGGTACGTCGGGGTGATAGCCGGGGGGCATGCTTCGGGTGGACTAACCAGTCGAGCCCGCAAAGCTCACCTGCACGCAATGAAACAACATGACTTGGAAATTGAGCCCACGAAGGAGGGATGCCCCATCATGACGTTTGGGGAGCCTGACCGGCACGTACATACCCCCCATGACGATCCCCTCGTCATAGAAATGAAAATTGCCAACTCAAGGGTCAAGAGGATATTAGTCGACAGCGGCTCATCAGCGGACATCATCACGCTAGAATGCTTACAGAAGCTGAAATATACCGAGAAGGACATAACCCCCACCAGTCAGCCGCTGATAGGCTTCGGTGGAGGATCCGTGTACCCCCTCGGGTTCGCAAAATTGGATGTAAGGCTCGGGGAAAGGGGGTAAGGGAAGAAGCCTACCAATCGACTTCTTGGTGGTCGACACCCCACTCCCTTATAACGCTATCATGGGGAGGCCCACTATGAACAAGATAAAGGCAGTTATCTCGGTATACCAGCTACTCTTGCAATATGAAACAGATGAGGGTCAAGTCGGGAAGATATATGGAGATCAACAGACAGCCCGGGAGTGTTACACAAACAGTTTTAAAACACCAACCTCAGAAGAAAGACCATGGAAGAGAAAGAGGGAAGATCCCGCGGAGACCCATACTGGTCTCGGGGTCTACCTAGCAGAAAACTCAAAGTTATACGAACGACCGCAACCGGTCGAAGAGGATGAAGAAGTAATGCTTGATGAATGCCTCGGGAGGGGAGTAAGGATTGGCAAAAACCTCAGTCCCGAGATCAGGGAAAAACTGATCAACACCTTGCGAGAATACAAGGACGTGTTTGCCTACTCCGCCTCTGACATGCAAGGGCTGGATCACAAGTTCGCATCCCATGAGCTATATATCAAGGAGGCATTCCGCCCCATCAAGCAAAAACTTAGACATCAAGGGCCCGAGAGAAACGCAGCAGCAGCAGAAGAGGTCAAGAAGTTGCTAGAGGCGGGTATCCTTGAAGAATGCCAATACACCGAGTGGTTGGCCAATGTTGTTCTAGTTAAAAAAGCTAACGGAGCTTGGCGCATGTGCGTCGACTTCACTGACTTAAACAAAGCATGCCCCAAGGACAATCATCCTCTACCTAAGATTGATAGGCTGGTCGATTCAACGGCTGGTCACGAGTTGCTCAGCTTCATGGATGCCAATGCGGGATACCACCAGATCCCGATGGCGGAAAAGGACCGAGTACATACAACATTCGTTACCGCCCAAGGCGTGTACTGCTACAAGATGATGCCCTTCGGGCTAAAGAACGCAGGGGCTACTTATCAACGAACAATCAACAAGGTCTTTGAGGAGCAACTCGGGAGGAACATTGAGGTCTACGTAGACGATATGATCGTCAAGAGCAAAAAAGCAATTGATCACGTCGGAGATTTGGCAGAAACGCTGAACACCTTACGACGCCATAGCATGAAGTTAAATCCCAAGAAGTGTGTATTCGGGGTCAGAGGGGGGAAATGCCTCGGGTTCTTGGTAGATGAAAGAGGAATTGAGGCCAACCCCGACAAGATCAATGCAGTGTTAAACATGTCCTCACCAAGGAATGTGAGAGAAGTTCAAAGGCTAACAGGGTGCCTAGCAGCGCTGGGCCGCTTCTTGTCCCGCTCGGCTGACAAGAGCTTGCTATTCTTCAGAGCGCTCAAAAGGAAGGAGTTTGACTGGGACGACGAGGCTGAACAGGCATTCCAACAGCTGAAGCAACACCTAGCAACGTTGCCCAAACTCATATCACCCTTGCCGGGAGAAGCTCGCTATATCTACCTCTCGGTATCAGAATACGCCCTTAGCACGGTACTCGTAGCAGAAAGAGAGGGAACTCAGCACCTCATATACTTCATCAGCCATGCTTATAGAGGAGCGGAAGCAAGATACATCCAGATTGAGAAGATGGTGTTCGCGCCGGTCATGGCAAGTAGGAAATTGAAGCCATATTTTCAGGCGCACCCATCAAGGTACTAACCGGACAGCCCATCAGAAAAGTAATCGAAAGCAGAAATCATTCAACTCGGATGACCGAATGGGCAGATCAATTGGCGGACTTCGGGTTGGAATATGAGCCCCGAAGAGCAATCAAGGCACAAGCACTGGCGGATTTCATCAGTGAGTGCAGCTCCCGACCCCTGGACCTGAAAGAAAGGGAGTCATGGGAACTACAAGTGGATGGTTCTGCTTCCAAAGCAGGTAGCGGAGCCGGGCTTGTGATCATTCCCTCAGTCGGGGATAAAATGGAGTACGATGTGAAGTTCGACTTCCTGACCTCAAACAACGAAGCTGAATATGAAGCTCTGATCATAGGCCTTCAAATTTGCATTAACTCGGGAGCATAGGCAGTTATAGCTAAGTCAGATTCACAGCTAATAGTGGGACAGGTCTCGGGTGAGTATGAGGCTAAGGAAGACAACATGAGGATGTACCTCAACAAAACCCAGGAACTCATCAAGAAGTTATCCACCTTCAAAATACAACACCTCCCGAGGTCGGAGAACCAGCAGGCCGACGCCTTGGCCCGCATGGCAAGTTCAGCGGAGGGGCTGACCCCCCGAACCATCATCTGGGAGGTCTTAAATCAACCAAGTATCAACTCACTCCAGGTCCACACCTTGAACAGAACTGGTACGTGGATGGAGGAAATTATAAGCTTCCTCAGGGACGGAGCGTTGCCCTCGGGAGAGAAGGAGGCCGAAGCTTTAAAGAAAAAGTCGACTTGGTTTGTTTGGCATGAAGGGATCCTCTACAAAAAATCCTACACGCATCCACTACTAAAGTGCGTTACACCCTTCGAAGGCAATTACATCCTTCGGGAAATTCATGAGGGCGCATGCAGTAGCCATCATGGGGCAAGGACCATTGTCGGGAAATCCCTGAGAGCAGGGTACTACTGGCCCACACTGAAAGCTGGTGCTCGGGAGTTGGTGAAGAAATGCCCCAACTGCCAACTCCACGGAGATATCCCTCGGGCTCCCACGAATCCCCTGACAGCCATACAAGAAGTATTACCATTCGATAAGTGGGGATGGACCTAATAGGCCCATTCCCAGCAGCCTCGGGGCAATGAAGGTTCCTCCTAGTGGCCATCGACTACTTTACCAAATGGGTCGAGGCTGAACCACTAGCTTCAATAACAGACAAACAAGTGCAAAACTTCATCTGGAGGAACATCATCACCCGTTTCGGGATCCCAAGGACTCTCATATCAGACAACGGGAGACAATTCAACAGCGGGCCAACCCGGGATTATTGTTCCAGGTTCGGGATTCAAACACGGTTCTCAGCCGTCTCCCGACCCCAGACCAACGGCAAAGCTGAGGCAGCAAACAAAGTGGTGCTGAATGGGATTAAGAAGTCACTGGAAGGAGCAAAGGGGTCATGGGTTGATGATCTCCCGGGTGTGCTCTGGTCAGCAAGAACAACAGTGAAAGAAGCCACGGGCAACTCGCCCTTCAGCTTAGTCTATGGCAGCGATGCCGTCCTTCCACTTGAGGTCGGGATACCTTCCCCAAGGATGACATTCTATGAATATGACAAGAATGAAGAAGAGAAGAAAGTCGAGCTAGACTTACTGCCGGAATCCCGAGGCAATGCACTACTCAAGTCAATTCACAACAAGCAAAGGGTTACCAGACAATTCAACCTTAGGGTGAAAGCTAGGCCAATTCATGTAGGTGATTGGGTGGTCAGGAAGGTCGAGGCCACAGGGCTGACACACCTAAAAGGCAAGCTAGGGCCTAAGTGGGACGGACCTTACCGGGTCACAAAAGTGATCAAGTCGGGAACATACCGACTCGAATCACCTGAAGGCACACCACTGGCCCGACCTTGGAATGCAGATAATCTGAAGAAATATTACATATAATTAAGAGCTTAGGCCACACTTGAGCCTCATTTTGTAACTTTCAACTCGGGGCAACCAGTTGTACCCTATTTGAGTTGGTAGAATTTCTAGAACTCGGCCACACTTGAGCCAACAGTTCATTTTGTTAAACACAACTCGGGGCAGTAAGTTGTACCCCATAGCTTACAGTTGACAGTCGGGAATATGAAATAGCACTTAATTTGTAACAGTGGCATTTAACAAAATCGTACGAGAAATTAAAACTCGAAATCACAGTTATATTATAAATTAAATCCAGAGATGCCACAAACACAAAGCAACTTCATTTCACCAAAGTAAAATAGTACAACCTAAAGGCCTCGGGAACATAACTCCCAAAAGTCCCAAGAGCGAGAAACTTAAATGCGAAACTGAAATGAAACTAAGCCGCCAGAGTCTTATCAGGAGAGCTGTCGGTACTATTAGCACCATCCCCATTTGAATCCTTGCCGGAACAGAAACCCTCGAGGTCAGCAGTATCAGCGGCGGGATCCGCAGAGCTCGGAGTGACCTCAGCGGTCGCAGAAGCCTGAGTAATAATAGATGGCTGAGAAACGGCGGGGGGGCTGGATTAGCAGGACGAGCGTGAGACACCTCCGCCTGTTCCTCGGCGATACGGCGGTCGAACTCAGCTTCGACGTCGTCCCAGTTCAAAGAAGAGTCTGGACCAACAAGAATTCCTTTAAGACGCTCCTTCGTCTCGCGAACAGCAAGGCGGTAAGAGTTGGTGGCCATCTTCCCCAGAAAGGCTAAGCCCTCGGGGGACCCCTTCCACTCCTGTGAAAACTCCCCCTGCACCCTCTCGAGCTTAGAACGAGCTTTCTGCAGCTTGTGCCTCGAGCTCTTAGCCTTCTTGGCTGCCTCGGTCAATTGAAGTTGCAAATCCTCGACACTCTTTTGAGCGGTATTACGCTCGATGGTGACAGCCTCGAGGCCAGCCTTGATTTGCTAGTAGGACTCCTTCAGCGTAGTCATCTCGTTCACCGCTGTACGAGCCTGTTCGAAAGTCTCTTTTTGCCCATCAAGCTCGGTAGTGAGCTTAGCAATTTCGGCCTCTTGATCCGAGACCTTCTTAGTCAGGGCCTCTACCTCCTTGTTCAAAGCACTGATACCCGCCTCAAACTGAGCTCGGCGGTTGATAACCGAGGTCATTCGGATGGAAGTCTGCGAAGATGGAGAAAATCAACAGAGGTCGACATAAATGGAATAACAAGCACCAGTTCGATAGAAAACATACCTCGAGCCTGGACTCATAAAGAGCATTAACTTCCCCATGACCTAAGGCTAGAAGGGCCCCGTCATCGGCGTCCGTATAGATCGCCTTGACAGCGTTCTTCACCCTCGCCAATTTTTGAGATTTTGTGATGTCAGTGAACGGAACATCCGACCCAATTTGATCAACTCGGGGTCGCTTCAGGGGAAGATCATCAAAGACCTGGAGATCGCCTTCGTCCTGAACCTCGGGTCTTCTCTTACTACCTGTAGAAACGCCCGAGGTTGCCTTATCAGAAGCCTTGGATGCAGCCTTCTCCAATGCCTGGGCCTTCTCCAATGCCTGAGCCTTTTCAGTGTCCCCTTTCAGCCTGAGAGCGAGCCTGAGGCTTCTTGGCCCTCTTCGGGTCGGTATCCTGAAAATATTAGAAGTTAATACCAAGTCGGGGTACGAACTAAAAACAATCAACAAGTCTAAGATTACCTTTGGAGGTGGCGGGATAGACATTGTCTCGGCATCGAGCTCGTCCAGAAGTTTAGCTGCTAGAGCAACGCTGTCGACATACCTCTCAGCCATTGCAGGATCAAGTCGGTGTCGGGCAAGAGCTGAAACAGAAGAAACGTCAAAACTTTAGCAAAAAAAAGTGAAATTCACACATCTGATGGAAGGGAATTACCCTTGTCACAGCTACAACTCAATCCCGCCGACGCCAGGAACATCTCATTCCGCATCTCATAGCGGGTGGGTAGCCAATTCTGAGGCACATAGGTCAGGGCTCCTGTCACCGTCCTCGGGGTCGTGGAAAGATAAATTCCCACCACCGCCTCTTCCCGAGACATCTCGGGGACCGTCTGGTTGAGCCTAAAGCGAGGCCTCCTCAGGTGGAAGAATGAGAATTCCCCACTCACCACTGGTATAAACATGATAAAACATCCGTCTGAACCCTTTTTGGTTCGAAGGGGCATCACGGACAACTTTATAGCCCGCTCGGCATTGAAAGCGGAACCACCCGGGGCCATGACGATCAGCAGGCCCTAACATTAATATGAAAATATTACGCCACAAACGCATACTCGGGGCAACACCGAGGAGATCACAAATAGAAATGAAGCCATTTATAGTTAACCAACTGTTGGGCAGAAGACTCGTCAGTGTTAATTGGTAGGCATTAATAAGCTCCTTGATGAAGGGATGCAAAGGAAATCTAAGGCCCATCTGCATGCTCTGGTGGTATACCGACACGCATCCTACCAGAGGGGTCATCACCGAGTCGGTATGCTTAGCTCGAATAACAAAGTACGGGTCCTGAATCCAAAACTTGGTTGCCACATACTTGGCGTTTCTCTCCATGAATTTCAGGAAGGTGGCCTCTGGGTACTATGAGGTCCACCCTCGGGATCTAGAGGTGGATACTCCTGACCTGAAGTAGTCGGGGCCTCTTCTTCAGCCCCCCTAGATACCGTAACAACCCCATCAGAAAGGAACCGGTCAAGGTAACTAGTACTACATAGCCTATGAGCTAGGGACACATCCCAGGGACCTGGAAGTACTCCCTCATCCTCCTCACTTAACGAATCAGAGGGATTGGGCAAAGGAACCGCCTCGGGAACGGCCAACGGGTCCTCACATGGGACTCGGGTGCTAACTAAGAACCCTTCAATCCCTCGTATCTCTTCCGACAGCTTAGGAGAAGTAGGGACGTTTGGTTCGGACTCGGGACCCATCCTATAGACGTCTACCTCAAATACCAAATAAGGAAATACAAATGTTACTGCAAAGGAAGAGCGTACCTTCTCGGGAATTCTCGGTCTCGGGAATGTAACAGGCACAGGCACTCGTGAACTCGGGACTGGATCAAGCTTTGGAAAGTTAGAGAGAGAAAGAAGAGAGAGATTGAGAAAATTCACAAATGATTAAAAAGTACGGGAAAACTATTCTCTTCCTCCTCTATATACATTAATTTCCGCGTCCGCACCACGACAACCCCAGGGCCTCCTTTGATGGGCTTTTAAACCCTGGACCTTCAGTAAGAAAAGCCCAAGGATCAAACCTTGAATCAAGAGGCCCAAATTGGCATAAAGACACCAAGTCAAGAAAGTCAACGGTCAATCGGTCAAACATATGAAAGTTTGACTCTAAGCTAGCTCGTTTCCCCAAGTTTGACTAAGTACCTCCACTACCAACTCGGGGTTCCCAAAGGGGAGTTCATTAGCCCCCGAGTTGGTGCATTCCCACCTCGGCCATGCCAGGGGGCTCAGCACTTAGCCAAAAAATGGCCAAGTATCTCCACTACCAACTCGGGTTTCCCAAGGGAGAGCTCATTAGCCCCCGAGTTGGTGCATTCCGACCTCGGCCATGCCAGGGGGATCAGCACTTAGCCAAAAAATGGCTAAGTACCTCCACCACCAACTCGGGGTTCCCAAAGGAGAGCTCATCAGCCCCCGAGTCGGTGCATTCCCACCTCGGCCATGCCAGGGGGCTCAGCACTTAGCCAAAAAATGGCTAAGTACCTCCACTACCAACTCGGGGTTCCCAAGGGAGAGCTCATTAGCCCCCGAGTCGGTGCATTCCCACCTCGGCCATGCTAGGGGGCTCAGCACTTAGCCAAAAAATGGCTAAGTATCTCCACTACCAACTCGGGTTTCCCAAGGGAGAGCTCATTAACCCCCGAGTCGGTGCATTCCCACCTCGGCCATGCCAGGGGGCTCAGCACTTAGCCAAAAAAATGGCTAAGTACCTCCACTACCAACTCGGGGTTCCCAAAGGAGAGCTCATCAGCCCCCGAGTCGGTGCATTCCCACCTCGGCCATGCCAGGGGGCTCAGCACTTAGCCATTTTGGTTAAGTACATCCACTACCAACTCGGGGTTCCCAAGGGAGAGCTCATCAGCCCCCGAGTCGGTGCATGCCCACCTCGGCCATGCCAGGGGGCTCAGCACTTAGCCAAAAAATGGCTAAGTACCTCCACTACCAACTCGGGGTTCCCAAGGGAGAGCTCATTAGCCCCCGAGTCGGTGCATTCCCACCTCGGCCCAAGTAACCATTTGATGAGAGAGGCGAGCTGAGGAGGGGTCATTAGTCGGGGCTCATTTGAAGAAAGCTGAGCAAACTCGGGGTTCATCTGAAACACCAAAAGCCACATCGACCGAGTCAAGGTCCATATTCTCTCGGGTCGGGGGTCGCCTGGCAATTAACGCATGGTGCTTAGGATTCGTCTAAAGCACATAATCAAGTCGGGGTCAATGACCCTCCCGAGTCGGGACTCATTTGAAGAAAGCTGAGCAAACTCGGGGTCCGGCTAAGCACCACAGCTGCGACGACCAAGTCCAGCTCCGGACTCAGGGCCTGCAAGACTCGCGGGTCGGGGTCACCTATCAATGTACACAAGGGGCTCTTAGGAATTGGTCTGAAGCTCAGAATCGAGTCGGGATTGGTACCCATTTGAGCCGGGACTCCAGTGGTGAAAGAAGGGCACACTCGGGGTTCCCTTGGGGCATCAAAGCAACGCCAAACCTAGTCGAGGTTTGCACTCACCCCGGGTCGGTAAACGACTATCCCGAACAACGTGACGTTCTCGAGGTTTGTCTGAAGCTCAGACCCGAGTCAGAATTCAAAGCCTACCGAGTCGGGACTCGTCTGATGGAAGGTACGCCACACATTAAGAAGCCTATCCAGCACCACCTCGGGGTCGTTCGGTGCCAAGCACGATGGCGTCACCTCGGGGTTGCTTGGAAGCAGGCCTAATAGCCCCCGCATCACCTCGGGATTTGCCTGGGGCTCTGGAATGCACAAAGTCTCCCTCCGCATTGTTTTCTTTCCGCATTTAGCCACATGTTAGGTCATATATAGTTCCAATAAGTACATATATAACTATAAGAGTCAATTAAAGTTCACTCATATGCTTTGAAATCCATTTTCGGTAAATGAAGGCCAAAATCGACCCGAAATGGCCTTCATTTACCGAAAATGGATTTCAAAGCATATGAGTGAACTTTAATTGACTCTTATAGTTATATATGTACTTATTGGAACAATATATGACCTAACATGTGGCTAAATGCGGAAAGAAAACAAAACGAAGTGAATTGAGCTTTAAAGGCTAAAATCGGCCCTAAATGACATAAATTTACCCAAAATGGGATTCAACGCATATGAGTGGAGTTTAATTGATTCTAATAGTTATATATGTACTTGTTAGAAGTGTAGATGACCTAACATGTTGTTAAATGCGGGAAACTACAGAAATTGAGCTTAAGAGGCCAAAATCGACCTTAAATTAAGCTACATATATTAATTAGTTATGTATGTACCTTCTTAATATCCCCAACTTCCTTGCAACTTGAGGCTATATCGAACATGAACCTCAACACATAGTAGCCACACTCGGTTTCCCCCGGTTGCTGAGCACATTAATCATAGAATTACATAAAAAAATCATGTAATTAAGAAACATACATGGTTGTTTTTTGCTAAAAGAAAGAAGTAGCTTAACTAGTATGTATTACCTTCATTGCTTTCGATTCAGGTATTTTTCCCGTGCTCTTAAATTTCTTCAAAGAACTGTAGTTAAGTTAATTTCATGTGAGAAGTGGCCAAATGATGAAATTAGTAAAAAGTGTAATGCTAAGCATTTTAAATAACAAATATACCTATTTATGCATGATTTGAGGAATAAGTGTCGTGGTGGATCTTGAGCTGTAGAATCAAAATGATATACTGTGTTGTTTGAAGGACAAATTACAACGAGCGACCAATGGAGACTAAAATCCCAAAAAAGTTCGGAAGCAGTCATGTGAGTACTTCTATTGTATATATAATGATAAAGTGGTAAAAATAGATACAAGGTTATGAACTATACTCTTCAAAACAAGGGGCAAGTATGAACTTATGTTGTGCAAGTAGAGATGTTTTGATACATAGCCAATTATACTCCTTCACCTCATTTGTGTTTTGCAAATAATTGTCCGCTCGGGTAAAATTTGGACATAACCACCCAAATTTATAAAAACGATATTAGAAACGTGCAAGATTAAACAAAAAAAATGAAAGAAATTAGAAACTTGCCCCCCCTGCACTCCCCCCTTCACCGCCCACCCCGCACTCCCCCCACCCCTTCACTGCGCCCCCCACCTGCACCCCCGCACAGCAGACCCCCACCTTGCACTTCCCCCTTCACTGCCCCCTGCACAGCGAGACCCCCACCCCCGCGCCCCCCCTTCTTGCCCCCTAGTGCAAACCCCCTGCACTGTGAGAACCCCCCGCACCGCCCACCCCGCACTCCCCCCCCTTCACTCCCCCCCCACACTACGGACCCCCTTCACTGCCCCCAATGTGGACCCCCCCGCACCGCCAACCCCCCTACACTCCCCAGCCTGCACTCCCCCACCTTTATCGCCCCCAATGCAGACCCCCCTGCTGTCCCACCCCCTTGCACGGTTCCTCCCCCCCCAAACAATCCGTAATTACGCCCTAAACAACATTCATCTACCCAATTCGGTTTTAAAATCATGTGACCCGACTTTAAGTGACTCTAATGGTGATACATATACTAATAAGAACTATACGTAACCTATAATGAGACTAAAAGCGAAAAATTAAGTTAATTGAGGTTGAAAAGCCGAAATAGGCCTGAAATGACATTCACTTACCCAAATGGGTTTCAATACATGTGAAGCGAGTTTAGTTGATTGTAATACATATATATAGTAATAAGAAGTATACATGACACTACATACGGCTAAAATCGAGAAATTAAGTTAATTGAGGTTGAAAAGCCGAAATAGGCCCGAAATGACATTCACTTACCCAAAATGGGTTTCAATACATGTGAAGCGAGTTTAGTTGATTGTAATACATATATATATATATATATATATATATATATATATATATATATATATATACATACTAATACGAACTATACATGACACTACATGCGGCTAAAAGCGAGAAATTAAGTTAATTGAGGTTGAAAACCCGAAATAGGCTCGAAATGACATTCACTTACCCAAAATGGGTTTCAATACATGTGAAGCGAGTTTAGTTGATTGAAATAGATATATATATATATATTGAAATACATATATATATATAGTAATAAGAACTATACATGACACTACATGCGGCGAAAAGTGAAAAATAAGGTAAAATGACCTTGCAAAGCCGAAAGCCGGAATTGGAACCAAAGAAGTCGAGCCTCTAGAATCAAACTAAAGACATACATTCACCACCTAAGTGAGATTAAACATCTAAGAACAGTCCCAAACCGGGGACTATTCAAAACTTACTCCTAACGAGTAAGTCTCGAACGAGTATCCAGGCATATGATATGATGATGCAAACATAGGTTTTTTAAACAACAAAACATGTTACATCTAATCTCAGTTCAACGTAAATATATACATATTTGCACATATATATAAACCAATTTACTATGAAAGAAAGTTAAATATGAGTGATAACATACCAATATCAAGGTTGTGAATAGGGAAATCGAGCTCAACACTTCGTCACTAGCTAGCTTTAATAATCAACAACAAAGGTTAAAAGTTAACATTAGTATAAATTAGCAATTCAAACAAAACAAAACTAAACTAAGCTAAACTAAACTAAATAGCTAAACCAATAATCAACAACAATGTTTAAAGTTCAAACCTAACTAGTTAGTAAGTACAACAACAACAACAACAACAACAACAACAACAACAACAACACCAACATCAGCAACAACAACAACAACAACAACAACAACGATAGCAACTACTACTACTACAACTACAACAACAACCACAAAAATAGCAACCACAACCAAGCCCTAGTTTTTTTAACCTAAAAAACAAACTAACTACTTTAAATAAAATAAAATTAACTCAAATAAATCAAATTTACACCCTTTAACTATTATACAACCTAATTTCACTAACAATTATTCATAAAAGTACAATTAATTATAAACTTGAAGCTTCAAATATGAGATTACAATAAAAGTTATGAAATTTTAGGTACCTAAGAAGAGGTAGAGAAGGAATGTAGGTGTTTAGGAACGGTGGAGGTGCGGCGGTGGTGATGCAGCCGCGGAGGAGGACGCAGGTGCAGCCACGGAGGAGGACGCAGGTGCAGCCACGGAGGAGGACACAAGGTGCAGCGGTGGGGTTTGTGAATGAAACCCACCGAATTGGAGAGGAGGACGCAACAGCAGTGGGGTTTGTTGCCGGTAGCTGGTGGCCGTCGGGGGAAGGTGGAACCCAGTGGTGGTGGTGGAACCTAGTGGTGGTGGTGAACACAGGTGCTTGAAAGTTGAACCCTTGCGTGAAATGTCGAAGGAGGGAGCTCGTTTTTTGAAAGGAAGGAAGGAGGGAGTTAACAGTGGAATGAGAGGGAGCCATGCCTATTTCACGCGAAAAAAAAAAATTAACCGCTGCAGTTCATAAAACCGCAATGGTTAACATCGAATTGCAGCGGTATACTGTTAACCGTTGCGGTTTTATGAAGACCGCAACGGTTTTTGTTCCCACTTTTCCGACCCAAATTTTCGACGATTTACCGCTGCGATTCTATTAAGGACTGCAATGGTTGTGTTGTGACATATAGTGTTTTTTCCACTAGTGAATTCTCCCTCCTGTTGTGAGGGTTGTCTCCATTAATATGATGGTTTTATCTGTTCTCGCCATGAGAGTCTTGGTTTTTTGGTTAGTTTTGATGTTTCAAGATGTGGGGAATCGTACTTATTGGTTAAAGATCAAGAATATCAAGATGAAGGTTAGATTTCAATTTACTATAACATCAGGAATAAAAGATGTTGAGTCATCGAATTTCGTTTATGGTTGGAATACTACCATATAAAAAAGCGGTTATGAAGCGTTTATATTAGTAAATTGGATGAGGAATTTCAAATTGATGTTTTAGGTTATCTTTTGTATATGGATTATTATTGTTTTAAATGTCGTATGAAGATTTATTTATGATAATCTTCCTTTTCCCTTAAAAAAAAAATCAACGCACGATCTAGGTCCCAAAAAAATTCCATAAAACAATTAAACAAATAAGATCATTGAGTACCTTGTCTATAGCCTCTAAAAAAAAAAAAAAAAAAAAAAAAGGGACCTTATCTACATTAAACTTTGATTACTAAGTCAACTGAAATTTAGCCCACTTAATTTCAAGATAACTTTATAATTAAAAATACCCCCTCCATTCTACATTGTAGTTTCTAGTTTAACCTTTCTTTTTTTTGAAAGACGTTTCTAGTTTAACTTACATGTTTGCCAATGCCTATATTTGACTATTAATATATCTAATTATATATTAGTTAAGTTATAAAAAGTTGATATTATTAAATTAAAGTACTCATTGAGACGAATCAAATAAGACTCCCTCATCACCATTTTTTTTTATATATTGGAAAAATGTAGAAGATTATATATAATTCTAGATAGTGCCACGATTCTAAGTAGGAACATCAATAAGGAGACGAAAGAGTAGTAAATAACTCTAAATCTTAGCATGCAGCTTAATCTGATAAACTCATTCCCTCAAAAAAAATCTGGTAAAGCTCACAACACTAATATTAGTAGCTAAACTTTTCATTAACTATATAATATAATATATATATACTCATAACTAAATAAAAATACTCACACTTGCGCTCTTGATCCTCATAGAACTTGTTTGGATAACCTAAATTTATGTGGACTTATTTTCTTCTAGAATAAAGCAACATTATCTTTAGTGTCAAAAATATAAGTTTTTAAGGTTGATCAAGTTAATTAGGTATAAATAAAGGTACTTTCAAAGACTCGTCAGGTCCAATTAGATGTAAGAAGTCATGATACGTTATGTTAAGCAAAATTCAGCTTAAAGTAAGCACCCAAACTCAAGATATGTTGAACTGAATACCATTCCTTCATTTTCAAAAAAACTTATTTGCTTTCATTTATGATACCTTCTAAAAAAACTCAATTTCAATTTATCCAAATTTTCAAGTAGCACTAGCTAAATGAATGTATAGTGCCAAACAAATTTTATATTTTGGATAGAGGGGAACACTACTAAGTGTGCCCATTGACTTAAAGTGTAAACTCTTCACCTCAAAAAGAAAATTTTGGAGTTAATTATCAGGTCCAATCAGCTCCAAATATAAGATAAAAGTCGGACTGGTCAAATCTAACTAGAACTAATTAAGTTCATCACTTCACATAAGTATAGGTGAAGAGAACACAGCCTTATTGTTATGAACTCTCCCAATTCTCCACTTGTCCACCTACTTTCAAAACCCCCCCTCAAACTCCATTAATAACCACCTTTCTAAAATTCCAGCAGCATAATATACACTAAAACTCTTTTTAAACATATTTAAACATGCCTATAATCATAAGAAAACCCAAAATCATAAACTATAACATGATACTAAGATTTTCCAACATGTAAAACCCTAAAAATCCATGCTTTGATATTTTTAAACCCTATTTTAACATAACAAGTAAATCTGAAATTTTATTTCTTCAATACATAATTTATATAATTTTAGATTCATAAACAAATCATCAAATCATAACTTTTTAAACATAAACTTATTAAAACAAACCCTAAAGATACAAACTTTGCATTAAATAAAACTTAAGGAGGAAGAAATAACAACCAAACAAAGAGGAGGGAGGAAGCACCGGCAGTCAAGGGCGGCGGCACGAGTCGGCGGCTGGCGGCTGCTGTGCGGCTGGTGGTGGTCGGCGGTGGTCGGCCGGAAAGAGGAGGAAGAAAGCCGAAGAGGAATAGAGAGGAAGGAAAAAGAGGAGGGCCGAAAGTGAGGGGGAGGAGGAGAGAGAAAAATAATGTGTTTAATGTGTGGGGATTTGTGTAAATGAGAGTATTTATAGTTTTCCCCATTGGGGCTCTAATAAGGAGTTGGGCTTTGATGGGTTAATTCAAAGAGAATAACTTAGGTTAAGCCAAAAGGTTTAGGCTCCTCACACCCATTTACAAACTCTTTTCTAAATCTAATAAGTGTTTCAAATATTTCAAATACTTTCAAAGCATGACTTTAATAAAATATTTGACTTGCATAAATCATTAAAATAAATTCTTTGACTTTCAAATGATCAATCTTTGAAGAAATAAATCGTTAAAATACATAAATATATTCAAATATAAATAACTATACATTAAAATATATTTATAAAATCCAATAAATTTACGGGGGATTACAGTTTACCCCTCTTAAAAGAAGTTTCGGGAAACTTGACACAAAAAAAAAATTTACACATTTTCAAAAGTTTTTAACTCAACTCTCCAACGAGAAAATACTTGTGCCACTCATGTGCACCTTTTGCCATCTTAAAAACAATTGTGTTACTCATGAACACCTTTTCTTATGCGGAGAATCTATTTATTTTGCACCAACATGTGCAAATCGCCAAAATAAGCATAAAGATGCATAAAAATACCATAAAAATAGGTAAAAAGTGCGAAATTCTATCGCATTCTACCCCTCTTAAAGAAAACGAGTTACGCCCTCATAACTCACCTCAAGGAATAAATTTGGGTACTTCTTCTTCATTTCAGCTTCAGCTTCCCACTTTCCCTCTTCGTACTCATGGTTCGACCAAAGCACTTTTACGATATTAACATCCTTATTGCGTGTACTACGCACCTTTTTATCAAGAATTTTCACAGGCCTTTCCTCATATGTGAGGCTACTATCAATCTGGATCCTCTCAGGCTCCAAGACATGACGCTCATCAGGGATATAACGCTTGAGTTGGGAAATATGAAATACGTCGTGCATCTTCTCGAACTCCATTGGCAAAGCCAACCTATAAGCTACCTTTCCAATTCTTTGTAGGATCTCATATGGACCTACATATTTGGCACTCAATTTGCCTTTTTTCCCAAATCTCATCACACCCTTAGTTGCTGAGACCTTCAGAAACACTTTATCACCTACTTCGAACTCATCTTCCCTTCGCTTCAAATCGGCATAACTCTTTTGCCTATCTTGGGCAGCTTGAATTCTAGCCTGTATCAACTTCACACTTTTAACAGTCTCCTCGATGAACTCTGTCCCCAATACTATTTCTCACTAAAATCATTCCAGCAAATGGGACTTCTACTTTTTCTTCCATATAATGCCTCAAAATGTGCCATCTTAATACTAGCATGATAACTATTGTTGTATGAAAACTCAATCAAATCTAATTGGTCTTCCCAACTACCCTGAAAGTCAATAGCACAGGCTCTCAACATATCTTCCATTGTTTGGTTAGTTCTCTCAGTCTGACCATTAGTCGCAGGGTGAAAGGCAGTGCTCATTTTCAATGTTGTCCCAAGATTTAACTGGACCTTTTGCCAAAATTTCGAGAGGAATCTCGAATCACGATCTGAAATAATATCGGTTGGAACCCCATGCAATCGCACTACATGCTTAACATACGTCTTCGCAAGTTGCTTCTTCTTCCATGTCTCTCTAATTGGAATGAACACGGCCGACTTCGTCAGACAGTCCACAATAACCCAAATAGCATCATTACCATTCCTTGTTCTAGGCAAAGCAGTCACAAAATCCATTGAAATGGAATCCCACTTCCATCCAGGAACCTCTAAGGATAATTGAACCTTCCCCATGGGTCGCTTATGATCTATCTTGACTTTCTGACAGGTTAGACACTTAGATACGAACTCGGCAACCTCACGCTTCATGTTTGGCCACCGATAGATCTGCTTAAGGTCCTTATACAGCTTGTCACCCCCAGGGTCCACATAATACGGCGTATTATGCCCCTCATCCATAAGACGTCTCTTAAGCTCATCACATTTTTGTGGTACACACCACCTTCCTTTGAATCTCAGACTACCATCATCATGCATCTTAAAATCAACTTCCTTACCTAGCTTCATCTTCTCCTTAATCTTCTCTAGGTGCTCATCCCCAACTTGACCCTTTTTGATCTCGTCGAAAATTGACAACCCCAACGATAAAGCGCTCAATCTTACCTCATTCTCCCCAGGATTTAAGATTTCCAGGCTAAGTCTTTGCATATCTCGACACAACTCTTCAGGAACTACCAAGGCATTCATGCTATGGCTCGACTTCCTACTCAACGCATCAGCAACGATATTCGCTTTCCCCTCATGATATTGGATGGCTAGATCATAATCCTTTATCAACTCTAACCATCTTCTCGGCCTCATATTAAGGTCTTTCTGGGTTAAATATACTTCAAACTTTTGTGGTCGATAAAGATCTTACAGGTCACTCTATACTGGTAGTGTCTCCAAATCTTCAAGGCGAACACAATAGCAGCTAACTCCAGATCATGGGTAGGGTAATTAGCCTCATAAGGTTTCAACTGACGCGACGCATACGCGACCACCTTCCCATTCTGTTGTAAGATACATCCTAAACCATTCTTTGAAGCATCACTATACACCTCAAATCCCTCATTCCCATCAGGCAGGGTCAAAACAGGTGCGGAGGTCAAACGTTCTTTTAAAATTTGAAAAGCTTCCTCACACTTCTCACTCCACTCGAATTTTGACTCCTTTTTCATCAAATTTGTCATTGGCCTCGCTATCTTCGAGAAATCTCTCACAAACCTTCTATAATAGCCAGTTGGACCTAGGAAACTTCGAATATCAGACACATTCTTCGGAGTTGGCCACTCACTCACAACTTAAATCTTAGCAGGATCTGCAGAGACTCCTTCCTTGGATACATAGTGACCCAAAAATGCTACTTTCTCCAAACGAAACTCACACTTAGAGAACTTGACATACAATTGATTTTTCCTAAGTGTCTCCAATACAATCCTCAAATGTTCATCTTGCTCTTTTTCATTCTTCGAATAAATTAGAATATCATCAATAAATATAACCACAAATTTATCTAAGAACTCATGGAAAATCCTATTCATCGAGTCCATAAATATGGCAGATGCATTGGTTAACCCAAAAGGCATTATAGTGAACTCATAGTGACCATAACGAGTCCTAAATGCAGTCTTAGGTATATCCTTATCAGCTACCCTCAACTGGTGATACCCTGAACGCAAATCAATCTTCGAGAACACGCTCGCTCAATTCAATTGATCGAATAGGTCATCTATTCTAGGCAAAGGATACTTGTTCTTGATGGTTACCTTATTCAATTCCCCTATAATCGATACACAACCTCATACTCCCATATTTCTTCTTAACAAACAACACAGGAGCTCCCCAAGGTGATGTACTAGGTCTAATATAACCCTTATCAAACAGCTTTTGCAATTGCGTCTTCAGTTCACTCATCTCCGGAGGTGCCATTCTATAGGGTGCTTTAGATATAGGTGCAGTTCCAGGAACTAAGTCTATGGTGAACTCGACCGCTCTAGCAGGTGGCATACCCGAAATCTCACTTGGAAACACATCCATAAACTCATTCACAATTGGAACATCCTCAATATTTACCCTTGCTTCTTTACTCACATCTTGCACACTACAGAAAAATAACTCACACCCCTTCTTCATCAACTTCTTTACTTGCATTGCAGAAATAACCCCGAAGTTCTTGGACTTCCCGAAACGTCTATACGAGGTCAATTTCCCCAAAGGGTTTCTTAAAACTACTTTATGAGCTTCACAGTCTATTTTGGCCTTGTATAAACTTAGCCAATCCATCCCCAGAATTACATCTAGGTCTCCCAGGTTAAACTCTATCAAAGTAGAAGGAAAAACACAGTCTCCTATCTTCAGAGGCAAATTTCTGAACAACTTGGTACACCTTATGGTCTCACTAGTAGGTATACTAACAGGCAAATCAATTACCTCAAACTCTACTAACCCCAGACTTTTAATAACAAACGACGAAACAAAATAATAAGTCTCCCCCGAATCAAATAATGCTTTAACTAGCACGGAGTTAATAGAAAAAGTACCAGACACTACGTCGGCAGATCGTTCAGCTTCATTGCGACTCATCACGAACAGTTTACCCGGAGCCTTGTTCTGGTTGTTGCTCTCAATAGCAGGCTTATTGTAGTTCCTCTGGTTGTTTTGGGCCCCTACAGGCTTCGAACACTGATTTCCCGACTGGTTAAATCCAAACCTCACTTGGTTACTACCCCCATTGCCATTTTGCTCTTTCTTTTGCTTAGCAAAGCACTCATACTCCCTATGGCTCTTCTTCTGGCAATAGTTACAGGTCACTGGTTCTCCCTTGCAGTCTCTACTAGGATGGTTATTACTGCACTTCTTACAGTGGTACACTCTCTCAGATTGACCTTTATTATTGTAGCCCTGATTATTTCTCCCTTGGAAATTCCCATTCCCATTCCTGCTCTTTTTGAAATTCCCTTGATTTCCCCCAGTATTGAAATCCTTTCTTTTCTCACCCAGTACAACACTCTTCTTGTCACGCCTCGACTGAAGACCATAAATGTGGGCGGCTCTCCCATACACAATATCTAGGGATGAAAAAGTTTCACCACCTAACCCCAGTTGGATATCCTCAGTCAAACCTTGCTCAAACCTTTGAGCCTTTAATTCCTCAGTGGCTACTACCTCAGGTGCAAACCTCGATAGTGCTATGAATTTACTGTAATACTTAGAAATGGTCATAGTCCCCATCCTCAGGTTAATAAACTCTTGGGCTTTCTGTTTCCTCATAAAGGCAGGATAAAACTTCCATATCAAGGCAGTAACAAAAGAATCCCAATTAAAACCTTCAACAACACTCAGTCTAACCCCATTTTCTCTCCACCACAAATCAGCCTCATCCTCTAGGTATAGCATAGCCTGACCTACTCTCATATTCTCAGGACAGTTCACCGCCCCAAAGATTTTCTCAAACTCCCTAACCCAATTCTCCAAAAAAGGTAGGATTAGCTTGCCCCTTAAAATATGGTGGTTTAACTTTGGCTAACCTCTCAAACATGTTCCCAGCAGAATCGGGACGTTCAGCTCTATATTGAGTCAGTTTCTCCGCCAAAAGGCGAATAACAGCGCCTAAATCGTTATTGTTGTTAGCCATTCCAGTGCGCGACCTGAAATTAATGTACTCTACTTTAGGTTCGATACATAATTACATGTCATTCTCTATGAAGGCAATATTTGATTTGACCATAAAGATCGCATCAACAAATAATTTCTCATGATGTTACAACAATATTACAGAATAATCATCATCAATCATCCATGAAGAATATCCACATCAAGAACACATCGTTTAGAAGTCATGAATAAAAATTCAATCATAACAAATAAATAAATAAAATATTCCCAATCGCGTGCCCAAAAATAAATTCTTGCTCACTTGGATAACTAAATATTTAACTTTTATTTCCAAAGATGTTAATAACACTTTCTCTAATCCATAATGTTGTACTTTTGCCAAAAAAAATGAAATAAAGGTACTATAAATTTAAATCGATGTTGGACGAATTATCCAACATTATTCCTTAAAGCGTAAAATGAATAAATAAATAAATAAACTAAGGTGAAACATCATCAGTCTTATCCTCAGATTTCCTGTAGTTTTCTGGAGTGAAAGGCTCATCTACAAAATCATCAATGTCCTCAGTATTATAGTAAACATATCTTCTAAATCTCGTAGTTCTCCGTTTAGGTTGAGGCTCGTCCTCCTCTGACTTAGAATCAGTCTCATATGTGAAGGAAGCATAGTAGATATCTCTCCTGGTCCATCCTCTAGCATGGTCAAACTCATGAAGGATCTCATCATCACTATCAGGCACGCCTGCTCTTAATACATTACGCATAATGAACTCTAGTTCGGTATAGCTATCATCATCATACTCATAACCTCCAACGCTCTCATCATCACTCAGCACAATAGGGTTGTAAAAGCTCCCCACTCTAGTATATTCTCTTTCAGACATGGCTAGGAATCTATAACAATAAATAAAACTTCTATAAACAATTGGTACTCTCACTTAACGTATAATCTCAACAATTTACAATAAGCAAGAATAACCCACAACATAGAGCATAGAAATAACATAAACAGTTAGCAGGTAAGAAAAATATATTCATACTGAACTAACTATTTAATGCAGACATATAATATTTCTATCCTATATGCCCTTCCTATACTACCCAATTCTCACAAAATAATAAAATAACTAGAGTATTGAAATAAATAATTTTCGAATTTATAAAGAACCGACAAAAAAAGAACAACATAAAGGAATATAGTTCGAAAATTTCAAACATAATCCTCGAAAATTAAAATAAAAAACAAATTCGGACTCAATAAAACAAAAATTCGGACACCAAACAAAAAGAAATAAAAAAATTCGGACCCCTCTAAAAAAATTAATTCGAATCAAATAATACTATAATTTTGAAAAGACTTTAAAGTAATTTAAATACCATGAATAAGTAGGAGCTCAATTCTAAGAAATTCATTTTAAGTAACTTAGCTAGTTAGGCGCCTAGAACTTAAAGTTGGCACGAAAGGCCAATAAAAACCTAAAGCTCCAAGATACCACTTTGTAACACCCCGACAATTCTCTCTTTTCTAAAATACCTTTTTAAAATAAACATAGAGAATTATCAAAGTATTATCGCCCGTGTGAAAACGTATCGGCTTATTCAGAATTTTGCAGCGGAAAATAATTATAATAAACTTTATAAATAAACTTAGTCGACCATAAAGTCAACTCCAAAACCAACCAACAAAACCAAAGTCAACCTTAAAACCAAATTAACTAACTATAAAAAGTATAACTCAAAACTACTGAACATAATCTACACAAGCTCTCCAGTCCCGAGCCCAGTGATGCTCATCTTCAAACCTGTAGATAGACGATGCACTACTGATCCCTAGAGACTGCTCACCAAATGGGTCATCACAGGATCAATAAGGCAAAGCCATGATCAACATACACAACAAAAGCAAGTAATCAGCAAAGCTGAGTACTACATACTAAACTAATAAATAATAGGCAAGAATAAATAATAACATAATAACTTGCAGATGACTTTTACTGAACTAAACTGAACTAAACTTAAACAACATTCTTATTACTTTAAAGGAATAGTCAATGAACCGAGTTGTCTAACTAAAACCAGCCTTCCCTTTGGAAGACGAAATATGGGTGCGACTCCTTATTCCCATGACCTACGATATCGAGGAACCTTTCTAAATAAAACAGGACACGGTGATCAATCCGGCCCCAGGAAAAGCCATGGCTCGCTCACCATGTACTCCAACTCCTAATTGTCCAACACTTCAGACGTGTACAGTCTAAAGCTATTGCTATCCAGTTTCACTTTACATGATTAATAATTTATTCAATTGTTATGACTTACAAGCAACACAATTAATAAAATCATCAAACAACCACAATTCTCTTTTTATCTTAGGATTAGGTAAGTGATCACACAACTTAACAAGCCAAGATTACTTTCAACTTTAATCCAAACTTTCTTATTTCTTGAACCTAGCCAACAACCAACTAACCTTTCATATGTAGAAAATATCAACTTACCAAATAAGGCCCTCGGTCCTTATAAAGCAGTGAAATACTAAAAAGGAAACAATGATCAATCAAGATCCAATACTAATAAATATATTAATTCTCCCATTTGAATTAATAAAATAAAGTTTTCAACCAACATGCTTGCATCAATCTTCCATACAAACATAATATATAAATCTCATAACATAGATCTCATAATCAACATGTTCACACCACAGCATAAAACATGCAAAATCCAACATAATAAATATCATATATGAACTCAACATAGTTCCTATACATGATACTACATAAATTCCTTCCTTAAATCATGATACTATCTCAATCAACACATAGGTATGTACATACCTTGTGTAAACAAACTGTAATGCCACTTTAATCACTTAAAAGTCGCATAGAGAGAATTCTCCGCCTAAAATAACCAACATAAACTTATAATCAATACTCATATAATTTCCAGCAACTTTAAAATAATTTAAACCCCCTTTAAAAATATTTAAAAGTTGTTTCCAACATTAAAACTTCAATTACTAAAGCTCCCTAGCATAGTACTTCTATACTAGTCATTAAAATCCTTAAAACCTTATTAATAACCACCTTTCTAGAATTCCAGCAGCATAATATACACTAAAACTCTTTTTAAACATATTTAAACATGCCTATAATCATAAGAAAACCCAAAATCATAAACTATAACATGATACTAAGATTTTCCAACATGTAAAACCCTAAAAATCCATGCTTTGATATTTTTAAACCCTATTTTAACATAACAAGTAAATCTGAAATTTTATTTCTTCAATACATAATTTATATAATCTTAGATTCATAAACAAATCATCAAATCATAACTTTTTAAACATAAACTTATTAAAACAAACCCTAAAGATACAAACTTTGCATTAAATAAAACTTGAGGAGGAAGAAATAACAACCAAACAAAGAGGACGGAGGAAGAACCAGCAGCCAAGGGCGGCGGCACGGGTCGGCGGCTGGCGGCTGCTGTGCGGCTGGTGGTGGTCGGCGGCGGCCGGCCGAAAAGAGGAGGAAGAAAGCCGAAGAGGAAGAGAGAGGAAGGAAAAAGAGGAGGGCCGAAAGTGAGGGGGAGGAGGAGAGAGAAAAATAATGTGTTTAATGTGTGGGGATTTGTGTAAATGAGAGTATTTATAGTTTCCCCCATTAGGGGTCCAATAAGGAGTTGGGCTTTGGTGGGTTAATTCAAAGAGAATGACTATAGGTTAAGCCAAAAGATTTGGGCTCCTCACACCCATTTACAAACTCTTTTCTAAATCTAATAAGTGTTTCAAATATTTCAATTAAAATAAATTTTTTAACTTTAATAAAATATTTGACTTGCATAAATCATTAAAATAAATTCTTTGACTTTCAAATGATCAATCTTTGAAGAAATAAATCGTTAAAATACATAAATATATTCAAATATAAATAACTATACATTAAAATATATTTATAAAATCCAATAAATTTACGGGGGATTACATTTGTCGTACCAAAATCTAACGGTGTGACACCCGATCGGGCGGTATTGCCCGATTTAAGCGGGCGATTTTCAATTCGTTGACGGTTCAGCTGCCCGATCAGGTGTGGGAGCCCGATTCCATCGGGCTTTGTCCTTTTTATTTCTTTCAGTGTTTTCTTTGCGGGTCCGATTGGGCGTTATAGTCCGGCAGCATCGGGCGAATGCCCAAAACAGTCGTTTTCCTTACTTTTTGCAATCTTTTTTTTTTTTTTCAATTGGATAACGACCCAAGCTGTTATGTGAAGAATTCATGCGTACATATAGCCTCAAGATGATGATTAGTACCCTCTCACTCTCTTACTAAAACTACAAAACTAGCAAATCTAAAATTAAGAAGAAAAGGAAAAGGAAAAAAGCAAAGGGAAATCTGGTTGCCTCCCGATTAGCGCTGGTTTATAAAGGTCCCGCACGACCATAATGCCTCATCCCTCAAGCAGAAGGGGAAGGGGGTTGGAGGTATAATTCCTCCACAGATCCAACAGGAGCTCCTGTATGATACAACTTTAAGCATTGGCCATTAACTTTGAACTTTTCACCTGTTGCATTCATCACCTCAATAGAACCAAACTTGTTAACATTAGTGACAGAAAATGGAACAGACCACCTAGACTTCAACTTACCATGGAAAAGTTTTAATCTAGAGTTGTACAATAAGACCTTGTCACCAATTGAGAACTCTCTACTCAAAATTTTCTTATCATGCCATCTCTTAGTGCACTCTTTGTAGAGAAGCGAACTATCATAAGCATTCAACCGGAGTTCATCAAGCTCATTAATCTGCAATAGGCGTTTTTCTCCTGCTAACTTAATATCAAGGTTCAGCTCCTTAACTGCCAAAAAGCCTTATACTCTAGCTCAAAAGGTAAGTGGCATGCTTTCCCATAGACTAACCTGTAAGGGGTGGTGCCAATAGGGGTCTTAAAAGCAGTTCTGTAAGCCCATAAGGTGTCATCTAATTTGTCACTCCAATCCTTTCTAGATTTAGCCACCACCTTCTCTAAGATAATCTTTATCTCACGATTAGACACTTCTACCTGCCCACTTGTCTGAGAGTGATAAGCTAGGCCAGTCCTATGGTAGACACCATATTTCTTAAGCGGAGCCATGAAAGTTCGTTTGTGAAAATGAGATCCACCATCACTTATGACAACCCTTGGTACCCCAAACCTTGAAAAGATAATCTTTTTAAACATTTTCATATAGACTTTGGAGTCGTTAGTTGGTGATGCAATGGCTTCTACCCACTTAGACACATAGTCAACAGCAACAAGCATGAAATTATTGCCTGAGAAAGAGGGAAAAGGGCCCATAAAATCAATACCCCATACATCAAATAATTCAACTTCCAAAATGGGGGTTTGGGGCATCTCATGTCTACGGGAAATATTTCCCGTTCATTGACATGCATCACAAGACTTAACAAAAGTACTAGCATCATGAAATAAAGTAGGCCAGTAAAAACCAGACTGAAGTACCTTAGTAACGGTTTTGGAGGGCCTAGTATGGCCTCCACATGGCAGGGAGTGAGAGTGCTTCAGAATGTCATGCACCTCCCATTCTGGGATACATCGCCTATAGATGGTGTCGGCGTAAAGCTTGTAAAGTAGAGGGTCGTCCCAAAAGTACTTTTTAGCCTTATGGAGGAATTTCTTCCTCTGCTGGTAACTCAGCTCTGGGGGAGTCTGTCCACTCACACAGAAGTTGGCGAAGCTTGCATACCACGGGGTGACAGAAGTGACTGCCAGAAGCTTATCATCAGAAAATGAGTCATCAATGGGTAGACCCTCTTCCATATCTTCATACTGCAATCTGGACAAGTGATCAGCCACTACATTTTCTGCTCCCTTTTTATCTATGATCTCTAAGTCGAATTCTTGGAGCAGCAAAATCCACCGAATGAGTCTAGGCTTTGCCTCCTTTTTGGCTAGGAGGTACTTCAATGCAGCATGGTCAGTATAAAAAATGACCTTAGACCCCAGCAAATAGGTCCTGAATTTGTCCAGTGCATAGAACACAGCTAGAAGCTCTTTCTCAGTGGTGGCATAGTTAACTTGAGCTTCATCTAGTGTCTTGCTAGCATAGTATATCGCATGGAGGATGTTGTCCTTCCTCTGACCAAGCACAGCTCCCACAGCATAGTCGCTAGCATCACACATAATCTCGAATAGAAGGGTCCAATCCAGAGATCGAATGATAGGAGCAGTAATCAAAGCTTGCTTGATCCTGTTGAAAGATACAAGACATTCATCAGTAAACAGGAACGGAGCATCCTTGAGGAGCAACTGAGTAAGTGGTTTAGCAATTTTAGAGAAATCCTTGATGAAGCGGTGATAAAACCCCGCATGACCAAGAAAACCTCGCACTCCTTTGACATTCACATGAGGGGGTAATTGCTCAATCACTTGAATTTTTGCTTTATCCACCTGGATGCCACGTTCAGAAATAATATGATCAAGTACCACTCCTTCAGTAACCATGAAGTGGCACTTCTCCCAGTTCAGTACAAGATTGACATCTTCACATCATTTCAAAACTTTAGCCAAATTTATCAAACATGCATCAAAATCAATTCCATACACGCTAAAGTCATCCATAAACACTTCCATAATGGACTCAATGAACTCAAAAAAGATGGCCATCATACAACGTTGGAAGGTGGCTGGGGCATTGCATAGTCCAAATGGCATCCTTCGATAGGCAAAGGTACCATAAGGGCATGTAAATGTGGTCTTCTCCTGGTTATCTGGGTGGATAGGTATTTGGAAGAAACTTGAATAGCCATCTAGATAACAAAAATAAGAGTGATAAGCTAGCCTTTCCAACATTTGGTCAATGAAGGGGAGGGGAAAGTGATCTTTCTTGGTGGCAACATTTAATTACCTACTGGCGCATCGGTTTGACACCCGAACGCGTCTTTCCCTTTCGGTCCCATCTCGACCTAATTTGCGGCGCGACCTATCTCTCCAAGCCTATGTGGACGATTTCTCCGGGCTTTCTTTATGCTGAGATAAGGACCCGATATCAAAGCTTTTCTCAAGAACGTCTGTTCCTTTTCAGAATCCCCACAGACTATTCATCTGCTTGCCATCACTTCTTTTTTACGTTTTTGTCGCACTTTCGGAATAGTTAATCCAATCAAGAGTAAGGTAAGGTAATTCCTATTTGCTTACCGCCAAAACGGCTCCGAAACAAACAAAAAGGTGCGTGCCGACCCACCAAAAAAAAGCGAAATCCCTTCCCGTTAATCGGCGCGTCGCCCCCTTGCTTCCTTCCTCCCGAGGGGTTAGGAGGTAATGTTCCGCTTTATAGGGGGGTCAAAGGGGGGGGGGGGAGAATTCCCCCTTTCCTCGGGGCGGCTTTTTTGTTTCACAATAAGACCCTCGCCTCCCCTACCCGAAAGAGCATAACTTCGCTTGATTCTTAATGGAGTTCTAAAGGGAGAAATTTCCTAAAATATTTATGGATTTGCAGTAGATTGGCTACCAAATAATTTACGTGTTTAAAAGTTAATTCAAACTAAAGAATTTTTTTAAAGAGAACCTTCTTTTACGATCTCCGAAACATCGTTTTCACTCATGAATCTTACAAATTTCCACTTTATCTATATTGTGGGATTGAACTCATAAGGGTTACTTGCACCTCAAAGTCATGTAGCTACTGTCCTAGTCCTCGCAAACTAATTTAGCACAGACTTGAAGTGGTTTTGCAAACTTAATTATACTCCCTCCGTACCAGAAAGATCTGGACACTTGTTGGGACAGGTAGTTCAAGGTGATAAGTTGTAGTCTGGTTATCAAATGTTATTTTATTTAGAAAGTAGATGTGATAGGAGTTGGTGGGGTATTTTTATTAGAGGAGAGAGAAAGTTGGGTAACTTTTTATTGATAAAAGGTAGAGTATTGGCCAAATATGTGTAAAAGAAATAATATATTAATAGTGGGACCATGTCAAAAATGAAAGTGTTCAAACTAATTTGGACAAACATAAAAGGAAAGTGTTCATATTCTGGGACGGAGGGAGTATAAAGGAAGTGTTTCGGAACCCCTTTTGGTGTTTGTGAATATTATTTATGAATTTGAACCGTTTTTGCATGGGAAACAGGAATATGTGTATCATGTGTGAGGACCTAGAACCGCTTGCAAGCGGGTAAACAAGTAGGAGCTTAAGCTCCGAAATGTGTGGAGGTTTACACTTTAGTGTACCTCAATCTGTATCCTATTCTTCATGCGCTAATCTTTATTGACTAAAAGTTGTGTTCGTGGTATGTGATGTTGGAAAACAAGTGTGTTCGAACACTTAGGTATTTGTAAACTTATGTTAATAGCGTTTTGGCGAAACATTGATTTGTGTAAAAATTACGGAGGGTATACTCCTTTCTTTCAGCCATCGTAATGTTTTTTGTGGTGTAATTTGTGTACCTGCGTAAGCAGATTTTATTCTGTGAACCTGTCCTGATGGGGGGCAAACTCTCTTGTCTAGGAATCCAAAGGTAGGCTTCAGGGGACTTGATGTTTGTGTAAGGGAATGTCCATAGCCAGCTGGGACCTGAGCATTATCTTATCGCCTTAACCAAATGTTTTTGTGTTGTACAATTTGAAACTGTTTTTGCATCAACTTTTAGAACTATGTACTGTAATAACTTGGATATTTTAGCTGTGATGTATATATATATTCTTGACTAAGCTCGTAGAGTCAACTCATCCATATTAATGGATCGACGCCAGCAGGTGACAGCCTCCGTCATATTTTTAACTTAAGTGTTTCCGCCAATCCTGCATCAAGCTACTTTAGCACGATTTAAAAAGTCGTACAACGGTGGGCTGTTACAATGCATGTCAGCCATGCTTTGAACAAACACACAAAGTTTTAAGCTTCTTCTCCGGCTTACAGTGCACAACCCGACCAACAGAATAGATTAACCATGGTTATGACTCTGAAAAAAGGCGCAAATGACATCCTATATCGGTTTCATACATAAGTTTTATCAAATGTGATAACATCTCCGAAGTCTTTGCACGCTGATGTTATGGTTTTATATAGAGTTTTTCCCCCTACTTATAAGCTAAAAAAGATGTCAATGGTGCTCTTATGAGCCATTTTGTGCTAACTTTCTCCATCTAGTTGTGGTTTTCTGTTTTGTGTCAAATTGCAGTTTTTAGGGAATTATTTCCCTATTTTCAACTATTATTTGACCGCTACACAGGACTGGAGGGGTTTTATGCTGAGTTCCAAAGTCCTGAGGACACTTTCCGGGACCCTTGAGCAAAGGAAGAATCGAAGACTTGGCATTTGGAGCCAAGAACGAAGGAAAGTGGCCAGGCCCGGTTCCATCGGGCGGCTAAGCCTGATCGGGCTCCCACGAGGACAACAACCAGTTTAGTTGCGGTCCCGATCAGGCGCTTTTGCCCTGTCACTGTTAGCTGATGAAGCCCGATCGGGCGGTTGGGCCCGATTACATCGGGCGTGCTTGAAAGATGGTCTGTGTGCTCTGTTGAAGAGTAGGAGGCCGCCCGATTGCATCGAGCGTGTCGGCCCGATTGCATCGGGCGGTTGCCATTTTCTGCATTTGCAAGTTTGTCTGAGCCCGATCTCATCGGGCATGTTTGGCCCGATCGGGTGATTGACCCGACACACACATATAATGATTTCCGGACTATTTTTATAAGACTTTTCCTAATTGTTTTAGGTTTAGTATAAATAGCCAAATCAGAATATTATTATGGATCTTTGGTTTTAGTCATTATTTTTCATAGTTTTCTCTCAAGAACCCTAGTTTACTACTTTTCACTTTGGATTCAAGATCAAACATTTGGATTTCTTGCAAGATCAATATAGTTCTTTAATTTGGTAATCTTCTTCATTGTTTTCTTTATTATTGACTATTTTTATAAGACTTTTCCTAATTGTTTTAGGTTTAGTATAAATAGCCAAATCAGAATATTATTATGGATCTTTGGTTTTAGTCATTATTTTTCATAGTTTTCTCTCAAGAACCCTAGTTTACTACTTTTCACTTTGGATTCAAGATCAAACATTTGGATTTCTTGCAAGATCAATATAGTTCTTTAATTTGGTAATCTTCTTCATTGTTTTCTTTATTATTGATTATATTGATTTCTTAGTTGATTGCAATCATTCCAAGTATGAATTGTTATATTGATTTTGTTATTGTTTTCGCAAGCATGAGTGAGTAGTTTTATTTCTAGGATTTTGGGGACCTATGTATGCAATGAGGGATTGACATATTAGTATAATTACCCTTTATTTCAATTGTTTCCTGTGATTGAATCGTTCATGCTAGATTTATGAATTAGGCCTGATTTGTATTTCTACTATCGCAATATTGAATCTGCTTTGAGAGGAGAGATTTCGCATAGGCTTTCAATCATTAGGCAGAGTGATCCTTGACCATGCGAGAGCGGCTAGGTGATCTTTGAGGGAGGTAATGTTCGAGAGAAATTACATATGCCCTAGATAAATTGACTTATTAGGTGGTTATTATTCGTCTCTGATTTCCCGAATTTTATGCATAGTGATCCATAGTCCTAGTTCCTTATTAATTGATTCTTACCTTCGTACTTAGTTGTAACACCCCGACCTATACGGAGTCGAGTATATTGTCACCAATGCGCATCCAGGGCCAACAACTGTCCTCAATAACCAACACAAGT
The DNA here is from genome assembly GCA_947646795.1 of Beta lomatogona. Lineage (NCBI taxonomy): Eukaryota > Viridiplantae > Streptophyta > Magnoliopsida > Caryophyllales > Amaranthaceae > Beta > Beta lomatogona. The sequence goes on from CANSNZ010001135.1 coordinate 105,500, forward strand.
TCTTCCGGCACATTTTGTCCTCACTCATGCGCACCCTGAGAAACTTCCCAGGAGGTCACCCATCCCTGGACTACTCCCAGCCAAGCACGCTTAACTGTTGAGTAACTAAGGAAATGAGCTCCCTAAAAGAAAGATGCATCTTGTTGGAATGAGTAGTCTGCTAAATCCCTTTAAAGCAATCATGAGGGGTATTGCATTAGTTCTGTTATTTGCTTAGTTTAATCACACACCCATTTTCATCTGATTTAGTTAGTATAATATTAGAATTCACATACAATAGTATAACTTTCTCCCTGTGGATTCGATCATGACTTCCCTGACTACTTGTTAGTGGACCTTAGGTTATTTTTGATAAGGTGATACGACTTTAGCCTGTCAAATTTTGGCGCTTACCGGGGAGACGGTTTATTACTATTTTGTCTGAATTATAGTATTACACTAACCCCTACTCTGAAGAACACCTGTTCTTTGGAGCATCTCACGTTTGTTTTAGTGTTTTTGGTGTATGAGCTGGAAATTGAAATCCCCAAATCTCATTCCATTTGATCCGGAGATTGAAAAGACCGCTTGTAGAATCAGAAAGAAAACTAAGCAAGCAAAGTTGTCTGCAAGGACACCCTCCCAAAAGACACCTTCTCCACCATCTTCACCACAACAAGAATTCCCCGTCTCACCTATTACTTTTAGAATAGGTGACGAAGTTAAACCAACCTTAAGAGATTATGCACAACCATCTCCTGATAATGTACCCACTGGGGTCCGGATGCCTACTATTGCTGCTACGAATTTTGAAATCAAGTCTCATGTTTTGAATATGGTTCAGAATAATTAGTTTGCTGGGTAACCATCTGAAGACCCAAATCAGCACCTGCAACGGTTTTTACAATGTTGTGCTACACAGAAACAAGCTGATGTTAATGCTGACGAGATGAAACTCATCTTATTTGGTTTCTCTCTGCGCGACAAAGCTCTATTTTGGTATAATAAGCTGCCTTCCACCATCACCACCTGGGCAGAACTATCAAAGATCTTCTCATCAAGTGGTACCCTTACCAAAAGACTACAAATATGCGTCATGCCACAGTAACTTTCACCCAAGATCCTGGAGAGTCATTGTATGAAGCTTGGGAGAGGTTCAAGGATCTGCAGCGCCTTTTACCTCATCATGGTTTGGACCAATGGTATTTGTGTCAGATTTTCTACACTCGAGTTGATGTAGATACAAGGCGGGTAATTGATGGAGCCTCCGATGGGTTCTTCATGGATAAGGCCATTGATGAAGGGTATGAACTTCTGGAGAAACTTGCTTTTAACCAAGCATCTACCATTCGTTCCTCCATGAAAAAGGGAGGGAAACATGATGTTGAGTCCATTTCTTTACTGTCCGGGCAACTAGCTGCTCTAATCCAGAAGATCGATTCTTTGAAGCTAGGTAATGACTCCTCCCATATGAGTGTTAATGCGATGGCTAGTGCTTCTAATTACAATGCTCCCATTTGTGATGCTTGTGGGATACCTGAGCACAACTCTCAAGAGTACCCTGCACTCCTATGTTCTAATGTAGGGAGCAACTGTGAGGCAGTTAATGCTTTTTAGTCACAACCTAAGGGCCAGTTCAATCCATATTCTAACACTTACAACTCGGGGTTGAGACATCACCCAAACCTCTCATATCGGGGCAATAATGTGTTGAATCCTCAACCTCAACAACCATATGTCCCACAAAATCAGATTCAACAATATCAACCTCAACAACAAGCTCCTCCTGGTTTCTAGAGAAATCAAGCTCCACAACCAACTGCTCCTACTACTGACCCAACCATGACAGAACTGAAGAATATGATGTTTCAGATGCAGAAAGGTTTTAATGCTTTTCAAGCAGACATAAAGGCTCAATTGGAAAATTTGGGTACGCATAACAAGATGTTGGAATCTCAGCTAGCTCAGTTGGCTAGTTCTTCTGCTAATAGGCCACCTAGGTCATTACCTTCACAACTAATGCAACCAAGAGATACTGCCAATGCCATCACTCTTAGGAGTGGAATGCAGTATGATGGTCCGGAAATGCCTAAGGATGACCCGGTTGAGCCAGAAAAGAATGAAGTTGTCACTGACAATTCCACAGCTCCTAAGGAGGCCAGCAATGCAGATAAGCAGACAGTAGCTAAAAAAGTTCCATCTACCACTCCTGTGATCAAGGTACCGTTCCCCAATCGCCTATTGAAGACTAAGCTTGATCATCAGCTCGGTAAGTTTTTGGAGGTAGTGAAGAATCTTCAGGTAACTGTCCCTTTTACTGAACTTATTACTCACGTTCCTACATATGCTAAATTTTTGAAGGAAATTATGACTAGGAAGAGAGCCTTTAATGAAGTTGAGACTGTAGCTTTCACTAAAGAATGTAGTGCTCTTTTGCAAAACCAGTCCCCACCTAAATTGAAAGATCCGGGGAGTTTTTCTATCCCTTGTAACATTGGCACCATTTTTATCGATAAGGCTTTATGTGATTTGGGTGCTAGTGTTAGTGTCATGCCCCTTACTGTTTGCAAAAAGCTTGACATGGGAGATTTAAAATATACCAATATTACTCTTCAAATGGCCGACCGTTCTGTTAAATACCCCCTAGGTATCTTAAAGGATGTCCTTGTGAGAGTAGGTAAATTTTTTATTCTTGTGGATTTTGTTGTGCTTGACATGGAAGAGGATACTCAGATCCCAATTATTTTAGGGAGACCATTCCTTCATACTGCTGGAGCTGTCATAGATGTTAAGAATGGAAAATTAACCTTGACTGTGGGAGATGATAAGGTGACTTTTAGTTTGACCAATGCCTTGAAAAGTCCCATGCTAGAGGAATCTTGTTATAGAATTGATGTCATTGATGTGCTGGTTAATGATGACATGCCTCAATCCCTTCTGCGGGATCCTCTGGAGGCTTTGCTTTGTTTTGCATCTTCTACAGGTGATGGTAATCTCTTGAGTGTTGAAGTGGAAGACTGGGCAACTGCTCTTAGATGTGAAGAGCTTGACGGTATTACCACTCATGAGAAGAAACGGTTAGTATATGATACTCAACCAGTAGAGGTAAAGAAACCTGAACTAAAACCCCTTCCCCCTTCTCTGCGATATGCTTTTTTGGATGAATCTGAAAATTATCCTGTGATTGTTAGTGCTTCACTGAATGATGGTCAAATGTCTCAACTTTTTTCTGTTTTGAGAAAACATAAACAAGCCATTGGATATAATATTGATGATTTGAAAGGTATAAGCCATGACTTCTGCATGCATAAAATTCACTTAGAGGATGATCATCGTCCAAGGCCAACGTCGTTTGAACCCCAATATGCAGGAAGTGGTTAAGAAAGAGGTTATGAAGTTGCTTGATGTTGGAATCATCTACGCCATTGCTGACTCTAAGTGGGTGAGTCTAGTTCAAGTGGTTCCTAAAAAGGGAGGTACCACTATTGTCAAAAACGAAAAAAATGAATTAATTGCTACAACAGTAGTAACTGGTTGGTGTATGTGCATTGACTATAATAATATTACAAACCTAAAAATTGAGACTATACGAAAATTAAGAACTAATTCCTAAAATAATCGATAATAATGAGAATTTATATATAAAAACGAAACGAAAATTAGATCTAAAAACTCATTATACGAAAATTGCAATATACTAATTATACGAAAATTGTAATATACGAAACGATATAATTGAAACGAAATCGAAAATTAGATCTAAAAACTAAAATTAGTAAACGAAGGAACTAAAAACGAAAATTAGAAAAAAAATTAAGATACGAAAAAAAAACGAAAATTAGAAAATGAAGGAACTAAAAAACACTACCCAGATAAAACGAAAATTAAGAATCGAACAAAAAAATCAAACTAAAATGAAGCCTAAAAAAACGAAACGAAAATGGATTCTAAAACGAAAAACGAAATAAAAACCTAAACCAAAACCAGATCTAAAAACAAAATCCAAAATAAAAGAAAAAAACACCTAAAACCAGATCCAAAAACTAAATCCCATAAAAACTCCAACGAACCAATTTCTTGTGTATCTTCGATTCTTCGTTTCGCTCGTCATTTTGTTCTTCATTTTCGATCTTCAATATTCGCTCTCCATTTTGTTCTTCATTTTCACCCTTCTTTTTCGATCTTCTTAATTGCGATTCATTCGTTCTTCGCTCTTAATTCGTTCTAATTTCTTCGCGATTCATTCGTTATGTGAGGGAAGAGTAGAGAGGAGGGAGAGAGGTGAGTGAGAATTTGATTGGTCTGTGAGGGAGTTAGGGTTTGAGGAAGTGGCTGGGACGAAGAGAGTGAGAGGGAGGAGAATGGGGGCTGCGTGTGAGGGAGGTGTAGAGAGGAGGGAGTTAGGGTTTGAGGAGTGACGAAATGAATAGAGGAGAGAGGGAAGAGAATGGGCCGCGCTTTTAGGACGAAATAAAATGAGGCGGAATTTGGGCCGCGCTTTAGGTTTAAGTGAATGCTTCATTTGGGCCGCGCATGTTGTTTCATGGGTTGTTTTATGGAACGATTTTCGGATGCGGTCCCATGAACCGCATCAGGCTCATGAAAAACCGCATCAGATTTAAAATCTAATGTGGTTTTTTAAGGACCGCATCAGATTTTGTTTGCCAAATTTTCCTCATATTTTTTGGTTGATTTTCGGATGCGGTTTTACAAAAACCGCATCTGTTACTAAGTGACATATAAGTTTTTTTCCACTAGTGCATGTGGCAATCTTCCTCACTTCTTATTCTTTTAACCATTCTTTTGCTTCATCCCTGAGAGAAAAATGAAAAGCACAATATCGAATGAGATCATCAGATACATTTGTGAGTTTCAAAGTATTACACTTCTCTAGAAAACTAGCCAAATGATCAGTAGGGCTCTCTTTTGGAGTTCCCGCTTAAGAATCCTGTGAAATAAACAGAATAAATTGTGGCTTAAGCTCGAAGTGTGTTGCATTGGTAGTTGGCCTGGTAATGGCGGTTGGCCTGGTAATGGTTGTGGTGGTCTCATCGGGCATAGCATATTCCCGTAGAGACTTTGGTGGTGTTTTGTCTCCCATTATTGATTCTTGTTGTTGTCTTCTTCGTTGACCTCCTAATTTCCTTGTTGTGGCTTCGATCTCGCAATCAAGAGTAACTAGATCTTTTGAACCCTTGCTTCGATTGCGCATGCAACAAAAAGACTGATGAAAAGAGATCAAACAACAAACAGAGTAACAATGATTAAACAAAAATAAGTTTACACTAGTACAAAGTTGGCCTAAGGTAACATGTATGAGGTAGCACTTTTCAAAATTTAAGTTTGTCGAATATATATGTAACACCTTGGTAACACTTAATCAATTCGTAACACTTAATGTAACACATTTTCAATAAGTAACATTTTGAAGTAACACTTTTTTAATTGAGTAACATTTTGAAGTAACACTTTTTTAATTGAGTAACATCTTGATGTAACACTTTTAAATAGGTAACACCTTTAGGTAACACTTACATATTGGTAACATTTAACAGTAACACTTTTTTTCTTTAAGTAACTTTTTTTCTTTAAGTAACACTTTAAGATAAGTAATTTTTTAGAGTATAATTTAAGTGTAATTTTTAATATAATATTATAATTTCTTATATACTTTGTATTATTTCTTATAGAAGCAATATTTTCAACAAATTAAACTAATCTTCCATCTTGCCAAAAAATAAAAACAAATATAACACAAAAAAAAAAAAACATAAACAAAAAAACAAAGTCAACTTTAATTACTAAGGATACTCATCCGATCCCAAAAATCTTTGGCACTTAATCAGCCGCCAAAGAGATTAAACTCTTGATTTTAATTACTGCTGCTTAGGTTTCAGTTCACCACTGCACGCACCGCTCTCCTTACTTGGACTCGCTCACCACCACGCCTGCATTCGCTCACCACCACGCCTGAATTCGCTCACCACCGCTCACCAGCGTTCAATTTTGTCATTCTTCCAGGCGGTCAGAGAATTTAATCGGTTAGTCTTGATTTTAATTGTCCGAAAATACTAGTTCTCTTTGATAATTGATCATGTTCAATTTATAATTCTGGTAATCGTTTCTCAATTTATTTGATTTGATTCATTGATTTCATCTCTCCTTAATTTGTTCCAGTCAGATTCGATCACCTCACTCCTTAATTCGCTCAACACCGCTCACCGTTTAGAGAATTTAATTGGTTAGTTTTTATTCTAATTGTTCGAAAATATCAGTTTATTTGATAATTGATCATGTTCAATTTATAATTTTGGTAATGGGTTCTCAATTTTTTTGATTTGATTCATTCATTTATTTGATTCATTAAAAAATATATTGATTTATTCGAAAATTTAATGCTGCATATTGTATTGTGTATGTTGCTATTAGTTCTAATATAGGCTACGTAGTATACTAATTAGAAAAAATGAAATTCAGTGGTTAGTAATTTCAAGTTGTTGGGTATTACTAAGATTTTGTAATTGGTCATTTATTGAATTAGGAAGTCCTAATGATTGCAATTCCATAAATTAGAAAGGAAATTTGCACGAGTGCCGGTGTTAATGTTTTTCCTTTTGGAAACAAAGCCGTTACTTTTGAACCAATGCTAAAATAATCTGGTGCCATGACTAATTCATTACCATGAGTCCATGACTATTTGGTCTTTATGCTTCTTGTGACTATTTGGTCTTTATGCTTCTTGTTGCTTAGATAATTATAACATTATGCTACTGCCTACTAGCTAGGAAGTGATATATTTTCATTCGTTTGATTTAGAAATTCCAAATAAACCCCACCACATTGAAAATGAAAAATAATTATCTTCTTTGTTATTATTTTATCTCTTGATATGTTGGTTTTTTGTGTGTCTATTTTTATTCCTATAAGCCATGGAAGGGTTATATGTACGTTATTGTTTTAAATTTCTATATGAATTTATGTTTGACTTTGCGTATCGTAAAGGTGACAACATGAGTAGTTGGACCAATTTCGTACAAACTAGCAATGAGTACGAGAAAGGAGTGGAGGATTATCTAGATAAATCATTTGCTACCCAAGCAATCGGTGATCAGATCACTTGCCCATGTAAGGTGTGTTATAACCGTTTTTGGCACCATAGAGAGAAAGTGTATAATCATCTAATTGCGAATGGGATTCAACCGGGCACTGAAGGATGGAATTTTCCAGAGAAGGGCATGTCCTCAATGTCAAATATGAAGAGGTTAAGGGTAGACAACGACACCCACGATGATATGGATGGTCTGATATATGATACACATAGAGATATGGCGGAAAGGTTCTCACACAACCTTGAAGAGGTTGAAGGTGAGGTTGATGCAGAGGCTAAGAAGTTTTATAGGTTGGTTGAAAATGGAAAACAAGAGCTATTTCCCGGGTGTAAAACATTCTCAAAACTGTCATTCCTTATTCGCTTGTACCTTTTGAAGTGTGTTCATGGGATGACTAATTCTGCCTTTTCAGATATCTTGGACTTGCTACTAGAATTATTACCGGAAGCCAAATTGCCCAAATCATTCAATGAGGCCAAAAAGTTGGTAAAAGATTTGGGTCTTCATTATGACAAAATTCATGCATGTCGTAATGATTGTATGCTTTATTGGAAGGAGCATGAAGCTGCTACATCTTGCCATGTGTGTCAAGCTTCAAGGTGGAAAGAAAATGAGAACCAAGGGGACACTAGTAGTGAATCAACTAAGAGCCTTCATAAAGTACCAGCAAAAGTTGTTTGGCATTTTCCTCTTAAACCAAGACTACAAAGGCTTTACATGTGCTCAGAAACAACAGAGTTGATGAGGTGGCATGAGGAAAGGAGGGAAAAAGATGGGTTATTAAGGCATCGTGCTGATGGAGAGGCTTGGAAGGAGTTTGATCGACAATACTTGAGCTTTGCTAGTGAGTCACGTAATGTTCGTTTGGGTCTTGCGAGTGATGGATTCAATCCATTTCGGACAATGAGCACCCAACACAGCACATGGCCTGTTGTTTTTAATTAATTATAATTTACCACCGTGGTTGTGCATGAAGTCAGAGTTCCTGATATTATATTTGCTTATTCCGGGCCCCAGCTCTCCTGGAAAAGACATTGATGTGTACATCCAACCTTTAATAGAAGAGCTTAAAGAACTATGGGAGTATGGGTTGGACACGTATGACGCGTCAAAGCACCAAACATTTAAAATGCATGCAGCTTTACAATCTACCACAAGCGACTTTCCTGGATATGCTATATTGTCTGGTTGGAGCACCAAAGGGAAGTTTGCATGCCCCTATTGCCATTATGAAACCGATCATCGACATTTGAACAATAGTAACAAATCATGCTATTTGGCTCATCATCGTGGTTTAAACCATAATCATCCTTGGCGGTATGATGCAAAGTCTTTTGATGGGGAAAAGGAAGAGAGAATATATCCAGATCGTTTGAGTGGGGCCGAAATTCAAAGCTTGCTGGAAAATTGGGAGAATAGTTTCAAAAAGTTACAACCAAAGAAGAATTATAAAGATTGTCCTTGGAGGAAGTCCTCTATCTTTCATACTTTGCCATATTGGAGAGATAATGGTTGTCCCCATCATTTGGATGTCATGCACATAGAAAAGAACATTTGTGACAATGTCCTTTCAACTTTGTTAGACGTACCTGGAAAGTCCAAAGATCATCATAAGGCTCGATTAGATCTGGAAGAAATGGGGGTTAGACAAGAATTGCATCCCAAGAAATCAGATGATGAGCGGTACATTTTGCTGCTAAAAGCATCATTTTCAATGACGAAGGAGGAGAAAAGCATATTTTGTAGTGTTCTAAAGAAGGCAAAGCTACCTCAAGGGTGTGCATCAAATATTGCACGGTGTGTGCAAGTAAAGGAGGGAAAACTGTTAGGGTATAAGTGTCACGATGCTCATATTATAATGCAGCATTTACTTCCAGTTGCGATTAGAAAAGTTTTGCCAAAGCATGTGGCTTTACCTCTAATTAGATTGAGTGCATTTTTTAGAACCATATGTAGTACGGCCATCGATCCAAAAGATTTAGGTCGCCTTCAGACTGAGATTAATGAGACTCTTTGTGAACTTGAGAGAATATTTCCACCGTCATTTTTCGACATAATGGTCCATTTGCCGATTCATTTGGTCGATAAAATAAAGCTTGGTGGACCAGTGTGTGGTTGGTGGATGTATCCTATAGAAAGGTACTTGGGGAAGCTGAAATCTTACGTTAAAAATAGAAGTCGCCCAGAGGCTTCTATAGCGGAAGGTTATCTGGCTGAAGAGTGTTTGATATTCTGCTCTAGATATTTGCATGATGATGCAAAGAAGCGGCGTAAAGTAATCAACCGAATTCATGAGGAAGGTGGTAAAGTTGATGAGGACTCTCTTTTGTTCCCTAAGGTAGGCTATCCTCTTGGGAGGAAGAAAAAAGGGAAGAAGAAAGGGATTGCGTACAATTTGGATTCAAATACAAGAATACTAGCACATCGATATGCATTGTTCAATTGTGAAGATAAGAAAGTTGAGAAATATATCAAGTGAGTTGATTTTAAAATCTTGTCTTTTATGTTTTAATTCTATGTTATATTGGTGGTCTAATGTATTTTTGTTGTATCCATTAATGCAGGGAACATGAAGAGTTTGTAAAAAACAATTCTAGAGAGAAGAGGAAAAGAAGGTGGAAGGAGGCTCAACAACATAGTAATGAGTTCATGGATTGGTTCAGAGATAGGGTTGAGTTGGATGAAGTCACTGATCATATTAAGTGGTTGTCCTTGGGTCCTTCAACTATTGCAAGGAGATACACCGGATATTTTTGCAATGGCTATAAGTTTTACACTAAAGAGCATGATGAGAAGTGTAAAACCCAAAATAGTGGGGTCTCGTTGACAGCTTTAACTCCAAGCTTTGCTAGTAGCAAGGATCGCAATCCCATTCTTGGTAATGTCACCTATTATGGGAAATTAAAAGAAATAATTGAGATAGATTATTGGAGTGCATTTAGCGTCGTCTTGTTCAGATGTGATTGGTTTCATGTGGAAACAGACAACTATGGCATGATTCGTGTAAACTTCAAGAGATTGTGTTCAATGGATGATCCTTTTGTCTTGGCATCACAGGTTCAACAAGTTTCTATATAGAAGATGGTATTGAGGAAGATTGGCACTATGTGAACCGAAAGTTGCCTAGAGACTTCTTTAATGTTGAGGGGCAATGTGAAGATACATATTTGAGTAAAGTTCGGGAGCCTCTTGAGGATTTAAATCTTGCTACAGTTGATGATGATGATATAACTTGGTGTAGAGGTGATGCATCTGACCGAGTTGAAGTTCATCAGAAAACCTTCAATAATGAACCATGCATTGAGAGCCACGAAAACAATTCTGATGTAGATGAGACAGATTGGGATTGGATGGAACCCTTGAATTGACTTGGCTTAGTGTATTAACCTGGCTAGAATGGTTATAAACGTCATTAAATTTCATGCGTACTTTTAGTGGAAGGAAAACAATAAATACTTTTACTGCTCTTTCAAGGATTTAGATTATGTCTTTATTACTTGCGATTCTATTACTATATAAAGGTATTTATATTTTGTATGATTTGTTTATGAGGAATACTTGAGTATTAACGTTTATTGTTGTGGTGATGATTTAGCAAGGTTTATACACTTTCATCTGGTAAGATTTAACTATAACTTTCGATTTTGCTTTAGGGTAAGAATGTTTGTTGCTTAGATATGTTAGAACTTCTAGTTGTCTTTTTTATTTCCTTAGAAGTTAATTTAAAACTTTAGGATTGCAGTAGGTTGTCTTGTGGGAAGAATGTTAACCTTACTTTCATGATTTGCAGTTGTGTAAGAAAATTTGGGACGACAACAGAGAAACAAAGGGTGAATCAGAGAACAAAAGAAAAAAAAGGTGAATGTATTATGAGACTTAGTCTTTTTCAGCTTAGCTTAACATGCGGCCGGGGGTCTTGTGAAGGGTCGAATTGGTTGGCTGGTTTGGGCGGGGCTACTTGTGAAGGGGGCGGGGGCCTGGGATGGGGATACTGTACGGGAGGAGATGGTTGGCGGGGGTAGTTGTGAAGGGGGTGGGGGCCTGGGGTCTTTGTGAAGGGAGGGTGGCTTCTTTGGCGGGTGTCTTTGTGAAGGGGGGCGGGGCCCTGGGAGGGGGATTCTGTGCGGGGAAGAGATGGGCGGCGGGGGTAGGCTGTGAAGGGGGTGGGGGCCTGGGTCTTTGTGAAGGGTTGACTAGTAGGGGGGTCTTTGTGAAGGGGGGCGGGGGCCCGGGAGGGGGATTCCGTGCGGGAGGAGATGGTTGGCGGGGGTAGCTGTGAAGGGGGGTGGGGGCCTGGGTGCTGCTTGTGAAGGGCTGGTCGGGCGGGGGTGTTGTGAAGGTGGGGCGGGGGCCTGGGAGGGGGATTCGTGCAAGAGGAGATGGTGGCGGGGGTAGGCGTGGAAGGGGGGGTGGGGGGTTCGTGCAGGGGGGCTGGATGGCAGGGGGTTGCTGTGCAGGGGATACACTACAGGGGGGCAGATGGCAGGCTGTGCAGGTGCACGGGATTGGCAGGGGGCGGATGACAGTCTGTGCAGTTGTGCAGGGGGGTGGAATTTTTTTTTTCTCAATTTTACACTTACATTTCATCCAACATTTTGAAATCTCAGCTACAACAACTAAAGAAAAAGGAAATCAAATATCTAAACCAACAAGAACCTATTTTATGATAACAGCTTAAAAATAAGCCCCAAAAAACTAAGAAAATTTGGATCTTTCCATATAAAACTAATAACAATACTCATAACTTTCATGAATGTTGACCAATTGGAGTGTATGGTAGCTTTCCACCACCATCAAAATTTCGAGATACAATGTAAAAGATCTTCACAAACTGAGAACTAATTCTTCAAATATATAATAGAACATAGAACAAATCATGCATACTTTTTCCACAGCAGAAGACATCCTTGAAAAACTTTACACACAAAACCCAAGTCTGTTGACAAGAAAATTTCTCAAAAAAACAAGCTCTTGTGGTGGTTGAACTTAAGATCTAGAACTTGTTAATGCTGAAAAAGTGGGAAGTGAAATAGTGAATTTTGAAGTGATGCAACAGAGAAAAAAGTTTAGGGGACAAAAGTTATCAATGAATGAAAATTAAAAGAAAATCCGACCTACCGGAATCGAACCAGTGACCTAAGGATGTCTGATGATTTTACCAACTACAGTCCTCCGTTCTACCGACTGAGCTAAGGTCCTACCCGCCATGGTCCAGCCCTTCTTGATGGAAAACAAACTAATTAGTCTTCTCTGATTTAATGATGTGAATATTTTCTAGTAATTAGTTTCTAACTTCTTATACTACACTCACTTCTATCAGAGTAAAGCCTTATTGATCCATCAAACTAACTAACGACCCTCTCATTATTAGACATAGTTAATGCAGGCTAGCAGAAGGAGCTCATGTGAATTGGACAGATTTTGCCGATCTCATTCACTCCTGTTTATTTAATAAGACTGTACAGGATTAAAAAATAGTCCAATACCTGAGACTGAATAAATTCAACAATCTCCTGCAATCTTGCAGCTTGCTGTGTGTGGACTCCACCGGAGTTTATCTCCGGGGCTGGTAAGCTCTCCAATATAATTTGCGAGATAACTCTGGAAGATGAATATAAGTTGAATAATTGCAGATAACAGTAATAGCAGAGTTTTTCTATCTATCAAGCGACTAAAAAAATGCAATTGAAAAGCCAGAAAGAGGTTAGCAACTGGTGCAAAGTCAAACCTTAGTTGTGTATGAACCATCCAGTCTTAGCATTGAGCCTGCAGCAACTACAGCTTCTTTATCAACCCCTTTAATTTGGATGTAGGGACTTGGCACATCTTGCAGATTATCAACTTCGACGAGAATCGAAAGATGTACGAGAACTATTATAAAATCCAGATATGAAATTTTACAGCTTGAAATCATTCAGTGAACATAAAGCTATCTTAGGTTATAACAGGTAAGAACATATATCAAAAGATGCAAGTGGCTCATGCCTGGCACTAGGTGCTGTCTAAACAGACCCGACCCAGAAAACCGACCCGGACTTGCTGTGACCGATGATGTGAATATTTTCTAGTAATTACTTTTTATATTATACAAACTCTTTTCTTATTTATGGTATCTGGTGAATATTTAATTTTCAGTTCTCTGCATCCTGTTGTGTTTAGATTTAGGCTCTGTTAAGATTTAATTTTCATATGCAGATATACTGAAGTCTACTTCAGAATTGACACCATACAACCTTGTAAGTCTGGTCAGCCTATACATCCAAAAATATATACATTGTCAAGATTGTGTAGGTGCATGGGGGTTGGCAGGGGGCGTATAATTTTCAGTTCTCTGCATCCTGTTGTGTTAAGATGAGAAGTGATCCTGATTTTGCAATCTTACTTTTATTATTTGACCTAATAGTTATATCGATTACAACATCTTTTTTGTAGGAAGTAAGATCGATATGACAGCTTATGAAAAGATAAGAGAAATGAGGATAGATCAAAACAAAATGAAAATGAAGGAAATGGGAGTTACTACAATGGCTTATGGATTATTTCACTCAAAGAAAAGTAAAAAGAAATCTAAGAAGGTGGTCGAAGGTACTGATGAGTACACACCTAGTGACGAGGAGAACCAATTGAGTGACGAGAATGGCGTGGAGTTAAGGAAAAAAACTATAAACCTGAGGACCGGCTCAAAGAAGGTATTTCTGTAATTCATGAAAGTTGTGGTTTATAATTATTAACATTACCGCTATGGTTTAATCATATTTATCTTTCATATTTTTTAAGGTTTCGCGGTTCAAGGAAAAGACCCTAGTAAGATGAAAGAGAAGACAAATGTTTCGTCGATGTCAATGGCAGCTCAAACTAAGATGCGCTATCCAAACACTCAGAAAGAACACATAGAGAAAGGGATGCAACGAAGAGTTCTGACTCAGTCTCAGCAGCAACATAATTTAGGCCTAAGTGTAGTAGTGATTTCTGAGGAAAGGGTGAGCAAGTCTAGTGCCCATAAACAACTAGCACTCCAAATCCAACATGAGAAAGAGGTTGAACGTGGTCACAAAATAAAGATGGGGCATAGTAAGACAATGGTTGCTCCCGGCTCACTCAGTGATTACATTACGATGAAAACAAATTTAAAAGGGAAGGAAGTGAGAGAGAAACAAAATGAGGTATTTCTGCAAAAAGCTAATACTCAGTCAGATGTTTTGAAAGACCTAAAATATCAAATGGTCGGTTCCCAATTGGAAAGATTTTCAGAAGCAAATCATTTCCAACATGTCTTAGAGGAAGAAAATGAAAATAGCATGAACTCAGATGACTTGGAATCAAGATATGTATCAGGTGATGATGATGCTGAAGGTGGTAATGATGATGTTCAAGGTGGTATTGATGAAAGTAGTGGTAATGGTCACTAGTCCTAGCATTTTAAAGCTTATAATTCTGATTTTCTATAAAGTTAGAAAGATACATTTTCTAATTATTGCCTTTGCTTGTTTCTTTATAGCATTGTCAAAAGCGAAGCGAAATAGAGGACCAGCTATGTGCAAAGATGTCCATGAATGGACAGTAGATGATCGTAAGCTGATAATTTTGAATGAAATGGGGAAGCCTATTGGTCCTGATAAGAAGACTTTAGATAAATTTTCAAGATTTCTAGGCACTTTAGCTCGTAATTGTAGTCTTGCTCCATTGAACAAACTTAATTGGCATAAGATCCTTGATAAGGATAAAATTTGGGAATTTGTCAAGGTATTAATTCTTTTAATATATATAGGAATTAGGGACTATAAATTCTTGATCTCTTTGAATATATATATATATATATATATATATATATATATATATATATATATATATATATATATATATATATATATATATATATAATCTGAATGACTCATGATTGTTGCAGACTAAATTCATTATCTCTGAAGAAGGGAAGGACTATGTGTTGGCAGCAGTTGGAAAGCTTTGGCGTCGACATAAAAGCATTGTAAAGAAGAAACACTTTAGTGCTTACGACAATGATGATGACAGATTGGAAAATGCTCCCGATAATATTCCAGAAGCTTATTTCAACGAATTATTAGATTATTGGAAATTAGATATTATTGAAGTAATTGTTATGCTTTCACATTATCTAAGTTATTCTTATCAAATTCACAAATTACCCTTTTTAAAAGAACTTTCTTAGAGGTATTTATCTTTTTTTTCTTAACACGCAGGAAGAAAGCAAGAAGAAAAGTGAAAGCAGTATCAACCAAAAAGATAGGCACACCATGGGTCACATGAGCTTTGCAAGGAAGGAACATGAATTGGTAAGTTAATTATAATGCATATTGATATCTTTGCTTTATTTTTACTTATCACCCCTTGGTACGATCATGTAACTTTTTTGTATTCCGGATTCTTTTGTATATTTCCATGCTAGCAACAACAAGATAATGAGAAAAAACGACCATCCCAAGCACTGTTGTACAAAGAGTCTCGAAAGAGGAAAGCGGACAAAATATACAAAACAGCTTACGAGCCTATTAAATATAATATCGTAAGTTTAGTTGCCTATACATTTATTTAGGCTACGTTTTTTGGTTGCAACTTTGGTAGTTATTTATTCTGCTTCCATTATTTCAAATGTAGGATAAGATGGAGGAAGTTCAAATGCAAAAGCAGATTGATAGAGATAAAGCATATTATGAAGTAATGCAGATTGATAATTCGGACAACCAAAGGCAACTCGGAAAGTGTTCAACTATCAAAGGAAAAAAGAGTGAGGGGACTTCAGCCGTTGGTGGTGTAATCATCCCGGATGAGTTTTTGAAACCATATAAAGATCAGATTGTAAAAGATACAGTTGGAGAAGTAATGAAGATGTTCAAGGTACAACTCCCTCCTGAAACTTTTGCTAATTTGACTCGATCACTCGGCGACGTATCAGCTGATTTAGAAATCACGGAGCATCCTTCTAAAGATACGAATGAACAAGAGCTTCAACAGGTATTTTTTTTATTATTATAGTCCACATATATTTTCGGTATGACCGGGTAATGGGCCGCCTATTGTAGTAAAACGGGTACCCGGTTACCCAGAAGTTTTATTGATTTTTTCATTTTTTTTTTTAATTTGAGATGATGTTATATATTAGATACAATGTACAGGGTGTACATTAGATGTTCAGTTCAATAGGCATTATTTTATCAATGTATACTAAAACAAAGAAAAAGATTAACCCGGATACCCTATAACCCGACCCGAAAAAACATTGCTAAGTAATTTTCTCCACAATTACTACTTTGGTTTGATGCTCTTGGTTCTTGAATTTTTTTTTCAAACTAGAAGAACCTATCTTTTACCAAATTATCAAGTTTGCTTTTACCATATTACCAAGTATATCACTAGTTCTAATTTTTTTTTTTGACAGACTAGATTTGTTATCATATAAGACTTTGAAGTTTTTTTTTCCTTACTGCAGGATGATGGAAATAATGGCGGATTAGAGTAGCAAGCATGCATGATACTTCGAGAAGCATGCGTACATGGATAATGGAATTGAAGAATAATGAAAGAATGACCTTAAGATTGATTTAGGTTTATTTAAGGAGAGATATATATATATATTATGATTTTATGTTTTAATTTTCAGATTAACTATTTATATTTTGGATGCAATAGTATGTTTTCGATTGAGTATACTCTTTGGCTCATTTTCTTCAATGGCCGTTGAGTATTTCTACTCATTTATATCAATAATATCATTTTATTTCCTCTTCAATTATTACGTTTATAAGTTTTACTATTATTATCATTGTATATATGCCAATAAATTAAAGAATGTTACTATAAGACGTGTGAAATAGAAGTGTTACACTATAAAACTAGCTGATAAGAAGTGTTGCCAAATATCTAATAGAGTGTTACATATGCTGATTTAAAATGATACATAATATTTAACAAAGTGTTACTATAAGTCAAGAGATGACATAGAAAATGCTACTGTAGATGAAAAAGTGTTACATAAAACATTATTAGTAACACTACAAAAATGCTACATTAGTTTAAAAAAAGTGTTACGTTAGAGAATTTTGAGTAACACTTGAGAAAGTGAAACATTAGCATTGGAAAGTGTTACCTTAGAGAATAGGTAGCACGGGCAGATGTTTCACTTATAAAAGTGTTACATATGACCTAAAGCAACACTTTTAGGCCTTTAAGTAACACTTTTGGGGTGATACTTTAGGCCAATTATGCACTAGTGTTAGCTAAATAAATCAAAGATAAACTAATCTAATACCGTTAGTCCCCGGCAACGGTGCCAAAATCTGATAGGCGTGTCGCGCACCTAACAAAGATAATTCCTAACTATGTAGCAGGGCAAGTCAAGGTCGAATCCACATAGACAAACATTATTAAACACTAGATATCTTGACTCAATTTAACTAAGCAAGTGACAAACAACGGTGGAAGAGATGTTGAACTAATACTAACGCTAAACTATAACAACTACTAATAGCACACGAGGTAAAATTAATTAATAAAGGCCTCTAGAATTAAGTATCCCCACTAGCACGAGTAATACATGAATAGTTCCCATCCCAAATAACATAATCAATAATCCAAAAGGAGTAATGCACCCTAAAAATACCAAAGATCTCTCCCGAGTACCTATGGCTACTCTAAACAAGCAATCATACCTATTCCCATGGAATCATGCAAGAAAGAGACATTAAACATGGCATCATAAACAAATTCCTAGTAATGCTATCTACTTATTCCCATAGAGATATTCATACTCTTAATTGAATCAACAAATCCATCTAGATTCAATTCCCATTGAAAACAAGATATAAGGAATCAATTCAAAATCACCTATCCCTAGTATGATAATGAAAATAAGCACAATTCAATCAAGCAATGATAATTAATCACATTAAAATTTGGATTATGGGGAAATTCATACATTAATCATTGGTAGCTAGGGTTCAACTTAACCCTAGATTATAAAACTACTCACTCATAATTGAAATAACAAAGCAATTGAATAATGAATAAGTAAACATGATAATAAATAAAGAGAGAAAATTAGAGAACTTAGTCTTTTACTTCAATAAAAAATAATCCAAGGTAGCCAAATTGTAAATCTCAAAGTTAACAATGGAGTTTTTCTCCCAAAAGATCTCTAAAAACTCTATAATAAAACC
This sequence comes from Beta lomatogona, assembly GCA_947646795.1. NCBI lineage: Eukaryota > Viridiplantae > Streptophyta > Magnoliopsida > Caryophyllales > Amaranthaceae > Beta > Beta lomatogona. The sequence continues at coordinate 123,780 of CANSNZ010001135.1, forward strand.
TAAGTGCCGAAATAATATTACTAAGAAGCTATTTATAGTTTCCTAAAATAATAAAACAACTTAAATAAAATCGACGGAAAAACAGGTCGACACAGACGTGTCAATTATGACAGGACGTGTCGGCCTGATATTACAATATCAGTCATAACAATAAAAATACCTGATCTGGGAAAAAAGGAGCAACACGGACGTGTCACATATGACACGGACGTGTTGCCTTGGGAAACTAATATCAGTTTGAAACTGATTTGCTGAGAAGAGGGTGACACGGACGTGTCAAAATTGACACGGGCGTGTCGCCCTGAAAATCTGAGATCAGTGGCACTCATTCGTGATCAAAGGAAATGACACGGACGTGTCAAATATGACACGCCCGTGTTGACCTGCTTCAGCCTATCACCATGCTCATGCATCCCCAACTCGTCACAAGATATCCAATATGCTTGATTAACCTAATAATTAACTCAAACACCACAAAATACCTCGTGAAGTGCCATAGAACTAAAAGAAGCCAAAATGACGCAAGAGTTAGTCCTAAATGCTCTAAACTAGGCTAAATGAGACTTAGAAATGCACCTAAAATAACAACTATTATTGACTTATCAATGTGCTCAAGAGGGAGAAACAGGAGAAGATTGAGGAACTGGAGAAAGTGAACCAGACCTTGGCAGCCAAGGAGGAAGAACTGGTTGACAGCGTCATCTACTATGCCATGAAGACCACTGTAGAGCTGCTGAAGGAGTTCAAGGAGGGCAAGGCTGACACTTGGGAACCGTACCAGGCCATTGAGGAGTATGCCTAGGCCTACCTTGAGGAAGGCGAGGTTAACTCTAAAAAGTCAGAAGGTCAGCAAGTCAACCAAAGTGATCAGCCTACTGGAGAAGATGACCAGAAGACTCCTCCTGCGGACCAGGTGATGACGGAGGCGAACCCTGATGAGAAGACAAAGAATGTAACCACAGTTTGATTAGTATAGGATTTAAAACAATATTTACCTTTGTGTTGTTTGAACAATAGTTTTACTGTCTTGCCCATGGGGGCAGATAAGTTTATAAGTGTGTTTTTGTCGAACAATTTCTTGCATGTCCACTGTTTTGGTGGGCTTTGGCAATTGCATTTGCTTTTGTTTGTGTGAATTTGTCAGGTTGCATTACTAGTGTTGATTTTGCTGTTGTTAATTTGTAGTTGTCAAATTTGTCAGTTCAGCAAAAAAAAGTAAAAATAAGTTCAGTTCAGCAAAAATAAGTAAAAATAAGTTCAGTTCAGCCAAAATAAGTTCAATTCAGCAAAAATAAGTTCACTTCAGCCAAAATAAGTTCAGTTCAGCAAAAATAAGTTTAGTCTTGTCTAATGTTCTAATTATTATTTTTGTTTTCAATATTACTATTACTATTGTTATTATTATTATTATTAATATTATAATTATAAAAACGATGAATTTGTATTTTTTACTTTTTTATTTTTTATTTTTTATTTAGTATTTATTATTTATTATTTATTATTTATTATTTATTATTTATTATTTATTATTTATTATTTATTATTTATTATTTATTATTTATTATTTATTATTTATTATTTATTATTTATTATTTATTATTTATTATTTATTATTTATTATTTATTATTTATTATTTATTATTTATTATTTATTATTTATTATTAATTATTAATTATTTATTATTTATTATTTATTATTTATTATTAATTATTAATTATTAATTATTATTATTATTATTATTATTATTATTATTATTCTAATTATTTATTATTATTATTATTATTATTATTATTATCATTATTGTAATTATTTATTATTATTATTTATTATTATTATTTATTATTATTATTTTATTATTTATTATTTATCATTTATTATTATTATTTATTATTATTATAATTATTAATTATTTATTATCCATTATTTATTTATTTATTTATTATTATTATTATTATTATTATTATTATTAATAATATTAATATTATTATTATTTATTATTTTTTATTTATTATTATTTATTATTATTATTTATTATAATTATTATTTATTATTTATTATTTATTATTATTATTTATTTTTTATTTATTATTTATTATTATTTATTATTTATTATTTATATTTATTATTATTTATTATTTATTATTTATTATTTATTAATTATTATTTATTATTGTTATTTATTATTGTTATTATTATTTATTATTTATTATTTTTTATTATTTATTATTATTTATTATTATTATTATTATTATTTATTATTTATTACTATTAATATTATTTTTTATGATTTATGATTTATTATTTATTATTATTAATATTATTTTTTGTTATTTATTATTTATTATTGTTATTTATTATTGTTATTATTATTTATTATTTATTATTTTTTATTATTTATTATTATTTATTATTATTATTATTATTATTATTATTTATTATTTATTACTATTAATATTATTTTTTATGATTTATGATTTATTATTTATTATTATTAATATTATTTTTTGTTATTTATTATTTATTATTTATTATTATTTATTATTATTTATATTTTTTATTATTTATTATTATTATTATTTATTATTCATTACTATTATTTATTATTATTATTTTTTATTATTATTATTTATTATTATTATTATTATTTATTATTCATTACTATTATTTATTATTATTTTTTATTATTATTATTATTATTATTATTTATTATTTATTATTATTAATATTATTTTTTATGATTTATTAATTATTATTATTTATTATTTATTATTTATTATTATTATTTATTATTTATTATTATTATTATTTATTATTCATTACTATTATTTATTATTATTATTTTTTATTATTATTATTTATTATTATTATTATTTATTATTCATTACTATTATTTATTATTATTTTTTATTATTATTATTATTTATTATTTATTATTATTAATATTATTTTTTATGATTTATTAATTATTATTATTTATTATTTATTATTTATTATTATTATTATTATTTATTATTTATTATTATTATTATTTATTATTCATACTATTATTTTTTATTATTATTATTTATTATTTATTATTATTATTATTTTTTTTTATTATTTTTTTATTATTTATTAGTTGTTATATTATTTATTATTTATTATTATTATTTATTATTTATTATTATTTATTATTTATTATCTTTATTATTATTTACTATTTATTATTATAAAATCATAAAATAATAATAATAATAAGTATTGATAATATTATGTTAATATTTATTGATTATTATAATAATAAGTATTGATAATATTATGTTAATACAGTTTTGTTCAGCAAAAATAAGTTCAGTTCAACAAAAATAAATTCAGTTCAGCCAAAATAAGTTCAGTTCAGCAAAAATAAGTAAAAATAAGTTCAGTTCAGCAGAAATAAGTAAAAATAAGTTCAGTTCAGCCAAAATAAAATAAGTTCAGTTCAGTTCAGCCAAAATAAGTTCAAAAGAACAGGGCCTAAATGAGCAAATAAATCCCATTTCCAACCAACATCTCGATCCCACATTTCTTCAATTGTATAACCTTCAATAGAAGTAGGTATAGGATTTATGGCAACCTTGCGAAGAGATTCATCTGCTACCCAATGATGTTCCCAAAAAAGAGTACTACGACCATTGCCAATAGCTACAGCGGATCCCTTATTAACCCAACAAGCATTATCTGTGATTCCACTCCACACATTGGACATATTTGGGCTAGGTGCAAGCATGTCAATGTCGCATCTACCTTTGCAATATTTGTGTCTGAGAACTTGTGACCTGAGAGCATTTGGCTCCGATAACAGTCTCCAACCAAGTTTGGTAAGAAAAGCCGAATTTGCTTGTCTTGAGGAACGTAATCCAACACCACCTTTGTTATTAGGGAGTTGTAAAGTATCCCAAGATAACAAATGGATTTTGTTTTTATCATCCGAACTCCCCCAAATAAACCGTCTTGTGAGTTTGTCAAGTTCATCACATATTGACCGCGGAAGTTTTGCAGTTTGCATCGAGTAATTAGCCAAGGCAGTGATTGTTGTCTTTGCAAGTGTTAAACGTCCAACAAGAGAAAGGTACTTGGATTTCCAACCTGATAAACACCTATCCATTTTTTCACAAAGATGCGCATAGGTGTCTCGAGTCACTCTACTTGTCAATGTTGGCATACCAAGATAGAGGCCCAAATCGTCTGTTGATTCCATGCCCAACAACTCACAGGTTTTGGATTGAGCATCAAGAGAGACATTCTTAGAGAAATAAACTCTAGATTTAGCAAGGCTTACTTTTTGACCCGAAGCTGCACAAAATCTTTGGAGATAATTATTAATAATCGAGGCTTGATTTGGGGATGCTTCTGCAAACAAAATAATATCATCTGTAAATAAGAGACTTGAGAGTTTCGAGCCACCTCTACTTGCATAAATCGGCTTCCAGGCATTTCCAATAATAGACTCTTCAATAATCTGGTTGAGTCGTTCCATGCATAGAACAAAAATATAAGGTGAGATAGGGTCACCTTATCTAATTCCCCTGGAGGGAGAAAAGGACTCAGTAGCTTCACCATTTCACATAACTTGCATTCATAGAGAAGTGACACATTCCATTATGACTTCCACCATTAGCATTGGAAAATTCATTTCATTGAGAGTGTCTCGGATGAATGACCATTTGAGTCTGTCATATGCTTTCTCAAAATCAATTTTGAGAGTCATGTAACCTCTTGAACAATGACAAATATTATCTGTGATTTATCTTCCTGGAACAAAACTCGTTTGAGTGTTAGAAGTGATTTTTGGAAGAAGAGGTTTAATTCTATTAACAATGGCCTTTGTAATAATTTTATAAATTACATTACAGGGACCAATTGGACGAAACTGAGAAGGGATCTCAAGTTTATCAATTTTAGGAATCAAAACAAAGAAGGTATCATTTAATTTTGCAGGCAAGCCTTTACCTTCGAGAACAGACATGACAAGTTTGTAAACATTAGGAGCCACAATCTCCCAATTCTTCTGGTAGAACAGTGCTTGAAACCCATCTGGCCCCGGGGCCTTAAGAGCACCCATGGTTTTGATAACAAAATCAACATCACAACGAGTATAGGTTCTGCTCAAATTATCCCAATCAGCATCGGATAGTTCCGAACAAATACCAGAAGGAATATCATATTCCTCGTTTACTCCTTCATCCGCAAATAACGTTGTAAAATAATTAACAACAATCTGTTTCACATCTTCTTTATGATGAACCCACTGATTGTTTGAATTTTTAATGGCCACAATATTGTTTTTTCCATCTGTGAATTACAGTACTAACATGGAAGAACGTTGTATTACGGTCACCATTTTGAATTCAATTAACCCAAGCTTTTTGATACCACAACAATTCTTCTTGACTAAGCACTGCATCCAAATCACGACGAAGCTTGGCTTCTAATTTTATGAGGCTTGAATATCTGCCCGTAGCTAAAGATTTTTGGATGCCATTTATGCGAGCCATCAGGGTCCGTTTTTCCTGAAATATATTATGAAAATGATCTTTATTCCACATTTGAAGAGCCTTCGAGAAAGTAGAGAGGAAGGGGATGAGGAGAGCATCTTGTTTCCAGCTTTCTTTCAAGAATTGGCTAAAAGTTTCATGCGTTAGCCAAGCTGCTTGAAAGCGAAAAGGCCTGTTCAGAGAGGAGAGAGGAGCAAAGCCATTAGGAGAGATTAGAAGTGGACCGTGGTCAGATTGTAATACGGGTAAGTGGCGCACTCGAGCATTGTCAAATATAAGACTCCATTCCGGATTACAGAAGGCACGATGAAGACGTGCACTACGCCAAGTATCCATTGAATGACCCCTGGACCAAGTATGAGATGCCCCGGAAAACTCGATTTCAACGAGTTGATTTTCTTCAACCCACTGATTAAAGTTGCACCTTCTTCGAGAAGTTTTCGGGAAGCTTGAACTACGTTCCCATCCAAATTTTGTTTCATTAAAATCACCAGCCAATAACCAAGGCTTGTTATTGCTGGTTGCAAAATCATGTAACTCACGCCAAAGGTCTTATCTTTGAGAAGGATTAGGACTTGCATGAATTGCTGAAAAATACCAAGGTGTCTCACCTACCTTAGTGATTTCCATAGTAATGTATTGGTTACTCTGATTAATAGGATCAATAGTAACAAGTTCTGGTTTCCAATAAACCCAAATACCCCCACTAAACCCTTGAGCCTCTACTCGAGTACGGCCATTATAACTAAGTACATCAGCAATTTTTTGGGCATGAGAACCACCCATATGCGTCTCAACAAGAGCAAGAACTATGGGCTTATGAGTATGAATAATCTCTTTGAGAACGGAGAGAAACTCACGACTCCCCGCACCTTGAACATTCCATACCATACAAGTAATGGGGTTGGAGTTAACAGAAAAATTATGATTGCTATTCATTAAACCATAAAAGTTTGGGTAAACATACTTATACGCATCCAAAAGGTAGCGCAGGGCTTGATTAACATCATTAGGCAACTTCAACGTGATCACCTTCTCTGGAGTCATCCAAGAATCCCTCATCCATGAATGACTCTCCACTTCTAGCTTGTGCATCAGGGGGTCTGTTATTCCCATGTATGGTTCCGTCATTTTATAACTCACGCAAATTATTTTCTCTAGTGGTATTTGGAGGATAATTGGGGTCGGGGCTTGGTGAGACATTGGAAGTGGCAGGGAGTATGGCTGTGTTATAGCTTGGTGCTGTTTGAATGTGGCTGACGTTGGTGTTGGCTTGGAAAATAGGTTGAATATTTTCTTTTCCTAAGAAGGTCAAATGCATAGGACTTTTGGGAGGGGCATCAACATTATCATTGGTAGAATTTTTTAGGATAGTTTTGGATTGATTGGTGGATTTTTTTTTTCAAGTTTTGTAAAGATTTGGATTTACCCATGAAATTGCCGTTAATAGTGGGATTAGGATTTGGACTTCCAATATTGAAATAATTCTTTGGCTCGATAATAGGAGGTGATTAAGAAGACTTACCTAAATCAACAACCTCAGTAAAGCTAGGAGAGGTGGTCAGGAGATTATTAGGAGATAATTCAAAATTACCTTCCTTATCTTTGTTGATTCTCCAGAACTTCATCTCCTAAAATTTCAAAACGTGAACCACGCACGTTACTTTTTTGCTGCCTGGTAACTTCAGTTTGAATTTGAATTTTTCCTTGATTGTCTCTAACTGTCTCAGCTAGTGGTTTGTAAATTTTGGGGGCCCTCCCTAGTGGTGTTGGTTTTTTAACCATCATCCAAGAGCCAAAGTCAGCCGCCATCGCTGGTGAAGTTTGGATAAATTTGTCTTTGCTAACCACATCAGCGTGCGTAGAACTGTCTTCCTCCATATGATTAGGTTCTCGATTTTTAATAGTGCAATGTGTTTCTTGGTGGCCAATTTTACCACAGCTAAAACAAATCATACGCAAGCCTTCATATTGGACTTTCCAAACCTTACCTCTTAACCAGAATTTTGAGAGTAGGGACTTAGATAGGTCCAACTCAACGCTGTGGCGTGTGAACTGGCCTCTTTGCGCCACATCAGTGCTATGGTCGATTCGAGTAACTTTACCAATCTTACTCCACACTTTTTGTAAAAAAACCTTATCAAAGTATTTCAATGCTAGATGAGGTATGCATAGCCAAGCAGTAAGGAACCTCGTAGGAGTAGCATCTGGAACAAAGCTCGGAATCCATTTGCGGATGGTTAGATAATTATCATCTAACATCCAAGGCCCTTGTGTTAGGACGTAGTTGTAGTCATCCAAACATGAGAAACGAGCAATAAAATAGTCATGACAAATATATGTGAGAGTAAGACCCCCTTTCAATTCCCATTTCTTTTTAAGACGTTTCATCAAAGCCATGTACGTAATCTTACTGTCAAACATTTTGATGATCAAAGCATGCTTCCATGGTTGTCGAAGTCTCCTTTTTTTCCTCTTTGGATAGAAGTATAACAGGACACCGAGGATCATCAATCATGTCCTCTAGGAATTCATAATCATCAGAGAGATCATCCTCATCATCCTCTATGCTGATAGGATTAGCAATAAAGCCTTGCATCTGACCTGACGCCACCATATCCTGAAAGGAGACTTATTTCGCAGGACTAGGAGGGATTTTGGGAGGTACAGTTGGAGAGTTAATTTGAGTAGGCTGGGATGAAATGTCATTGACATCATTTTCATGGTTGAAGATTAGATGTTTGATTTTACGTTTTGATTTTTTGGTGGATCGAGAAAGGAGATCACCCTCTTGAGAGGATGGAGGGAAGTTGAGAGCGTTTTTTTGAGCCATATTAGATTAACTACACTACAAAATCAAATTCTGGCTTATTATTCATATTAAGTTAGCCACGCACCATCTTCATATTCTTAGCAAGTCAATAGCTTTCTTTAAGGATTTTAGTTGATATGTTGCCTATTTAATAGGCCCCTTCTTCTAACTCAAAGTATGAGCAATGCAGTAGCTTTCATTGAATTTCATTGAACCTACCAATAAAAAGTCGTGAGTGTTCCTTCTATTATCCAATGACGTCAAATAACTTTTCAATATCTATTTCCATTTTTAAAGGAGAGAGTTACCATTCATGGGTAATTAAGAAGAACTCTTACTTGAAAGTTATGGCTTTATGGGAAGCTATTGAGAATAATATGAAACCAATCCCCCTTCTACAAAATCCAACAATATGATGAAGACAAAGCAAGAATAGCAAAGGCACTTTCGTGCATTCATTCTGCAATGTCGGATGAAATATTTATAAGCATTATTGTCATGTGATTCTCCGAAATAAGCATGGGGAAAATTGAAGGAGGAGTTCGAGAGAAATGATCAAACTAAGTTGATGCGAATTTTAAATTTGAAGAGGAAATTTGAGATGTTGGACATGAATAAAAATGGTGTTAAAGAATACTGAAGCCGGTTGATGTCCAATGTCAACCAAATCAAGCTACTTGGTGGGGAATTTTGAAGTCAAAGAGTGGTGGACAAACTTTTAGTGACTTTGCTGGAACGGTAATGAAATAAAAATGTCATCACTTGAAGATACTAAAGATTTGTCAAAATTAACATTTTCAGAGTTAATTAATTCCCTTCACGTCATGGATCAAAGCAGAATGACGAGGAAAGAAGATGGTGAAAACAAGGGTGAATGGGCCTTCTTGGCCAAGTCTTCTTATCACAAGGGAAAAGGCCAAACCCCTAAATGCACCAATTGTCGGTCACGAGGAAAAAGATTCTAGCTAAATTGTTTTGGATAAATTTCACACAGGAAGATCAATCTATCAATAATCGTGAGGCAATCAATCTAAGTGCTTTAATAAATGAATAAAAGGATGGAGATCGTATTATTGCAAGTAGAGTGATGAGAAAATACAAGAGTATTAAGTAAAGAGTATAGAAGTAAAGTGAATTAAAACTAATGCCTTATACTCGGCTACATAATCCCTATTTATAGTAAGAAATCTGATTAATGTTACTGTTTTAGGTTGTTACAAATGACAAAGATTCTAGCTAAATATCCCTGGTCTTTTGGCGAGCTTTCAACGGGCTATGACTTTGTTCAACACGGGATTAAACCACGTGCTTGCCGGTCATATAGACAAAATCAGGACATGTCCTCAGCTCTGGTCATGTCCCTAAATCTGGACAGGTACAAGTCGATTTTTACCGCACAACAGTTGCTTGTAAAAATAATTATTCTGCAAATGTGATATATATTTGGAGATCATTTTTTTAGAAAAAGATCACAGAAATTTTGAGAGAAAATTCAATCCCTTTCCCCTTTTGTTGGTGCCTTTAGAGAGAGAAATAGAGAGAATTTTTTATTCTTTTTCTACCAAACAATTTACGGAAACTTTATTATTGCTTGGTGATCGATTAGAGGAGTTGTGTTTGGGTTCTTGATCTTCACGGCTTCACCTTTGAACATCGAAGCAATAATGGAAATCACGCCACAAGAGTAATCAATTGATTAGTACTACTACTTTATGCAGGAGATCTTAGTTATTTGATGTTAGAAATTTAGTTTCTTAAAATTCCGGTAATATCATCAAATCCATACACAAGATTCATTAGGTTCCTTGCAGATGTCATTCATGGCATTGCACAACTCTAAGAAAATCATCTAAATAGCTGCGAATTAAATGGCCTTGATTATAATCAATTTACATCTCGTAGGCATCGTACTTTATTAAGACACCATTTGTTTGATCCGATCTGTATCTCACAGGTGTGTTCCAATTGGTGCCTATCTAAATTGGAAGCAACGACTGAAAATTCTCCTGATGGTGAGGGTTATAGCACGGGAGCATATTCTTGTAAGAAAATATATGATGAAAAAGGCTTTCAACAAGAATGCCACCATAAGACGTTTCCTCATCAATACGACGACTACACTGCAAAGGACGCAAGTAGAGATAGCCAACGAGGGAACATAGGAAAATGTGGTCGCACACACACCCGTCATGAACGCCACCAGGGTTGCATACAACGATACTTGCAACAAACTGATGGTCATATCCACAAGTAGCAAGTCCTCACTTGAACGGAGATGGGATGTAGGAAGGAACAAAAGGAGGCAGAATAAGACCATAATGGAGGAGCACATCCCCACCAAATCTGAAAACATAAAAATCTTAAACGCGACCATCTTCGCTAAAATTGGACTTCCATTCTCATCATTGGTCCCACCAGGCACAGTAAATGCTGCTGTGAATGTTATTGTTGCCAGCAGAGCAGCCACCAATCCTAGTGGGCTCATGTGTTCCTTTATTTCTTTTTTATGAATACCATATAATATACTCCTATCGAAGCCAAATAAGATTCCAAGGGGCAGTTCGACTGCTTTTGAAGAAAAGAAATCTTCAAACTGCAAGGATATTAGAGAAGAAAGATTAATAATACTTCATTGACAATTTTAACGTACAAGTTTTGGAATTTCTCATCAAGGTAATCAATCAACGTACAAGTTTCAAATGAATATGTTATTATTTTTCTTTGTTTACCAAAGAGAAAAAGTCAGAATTCAGGGTTACCATTAAGAATTTCCCATATAATTTTCATCTATAAAGTATAAACAAAGATTTTTGCTTTAACAGTGTTTCGGGCTTTCGGCTTTCGAGTTTAGATGGGAAAAATACTAGTTTTGAAATTTGAACTATGAAGAAAAATTCGTTTGCTACGCAAATTAAATGCAATTCAGCATTTAATTTTATTCTAAAAAATGGCAGTACTTACCCAACGAGGAATATCTTGAGTTGCGGCTAGCAAATCTGGAACTGTCCTCATATTATAGTCTAGTATATTCCACCAGCCTTTAAACTCGTCCAAGGTTTCCAATAAAAACTTGGTTGTTCCAAATTCATTGTTCGTTAAAGCAAGATGTAATGGTGTCTCGCCCTTATCGTCACCGCTTCTAATGAGAACCCCCATATGTTGAACAACTTTATATAACCCTTGGATTCTTTGGTCATCACGGCCAAATTTTATCCAGTGAAATATATTTCGACCTTCATTGTCATAATGTTTTATTGATTGAGGACAGTGGTGAAGTATTCTCATAGCTAACCCTAGTAGATCACTATGAACTGCTCTCATCAAAGGAGTAAAACCGTTTGAATCTCGTGAATAGGCAGCTAAGACATTCTCGTTAAGTAACAAGTCTACAATATGCGTATGGTCAGGGATAGCAGCTAAAGCAGACCTTTTATCTGTAATTATTAGAAAAAGAAAAAAAAACACGATTAAGGAACACATATACCTTGGGTGTGCTAGGTTGTATCTTCAATTTTTTTGGTTTTCAATAAAAACTTTGAATTGCAAAAAAAAAAAAAATAGGAACACATATACTCATATCATTCATAGTGATGAACTTATTGCTTCAAATTAGAGTAGTTATTAGTGGGTTGTTATTCCTTATTCTTAGTCATCTAGTCAAGGTTGTTTCTTAATTAAGTTACTATGCATGTGGTTATTATTTAGTCAAAGTTAGTGGGGTAATATAGCAGGATATTATTCATATTTAATTTTTTTTGTTGCAAAAGAGGGGTAAGAAACAAGCCCCAAATAAACTAAGAAACAAAGCAGGGAGTAGTAACATGATGTCTTCACGGAGAAGTGACAGTATAGAATGCGGAGGCGCATTATAATACAACACATTCTCAGCTTGGGCCACCCCTATATTAGCTAACCTATATGCTACTTTATTTCCTTCAGGATAACAATGAACTAATTGGAAATCCCAATCAAAGGAGTGAGCCAGCGAGCGGCATGACATGATAAGATGATAGCATTCTCCACCATGGTGGTCATCATTTTGAAAAGCTTCGATACATGCTTGGTTATCCATCTGCAAAACTAGCTTGGGGATGCCCAGGTTCTTGGCTATTTCAAGTCCAAGTGCAACAACAAACACCTCAGCCTTATAAGCAAAACAAGTCCCAAAATTAGCTGAAAAGGCCCGAATGAAAGAGCCCCTGCAGTCACGTAAGTTGCCACCTCCACCAGCTAGTCCACGCTCCCCTTTTGAAGCACCATCAGTGTTTAAACTAACCCAAGATGTTGGAGGAGCCATGTAGCGAATAAACAACTCGCGTCTCAAAGGTTGATGCACACTATTGGTAATAGAACTAGCCCGATTAAGACTTTGCCAAGTTACATCCACTTGAGAGCGAAGGAAGGTGCCAGTATCAACAGGAATCTCATTAGAATTGTTGAACATGAGGTAGTTGCGCCACCTCCAATTTCACCATAACACCAAAGAGAAACAAGTAGGCCATTTTTTAGAAAAAATCAGCCCATCTGCTTGAAGATTTTTGATCACCTAGTTCTGAAAGTTATCTTGAAAAAAGGATGGATAATTCGCATCCCCTCCCACACTCGCCCAAATGCTACGAGCTGCAGGGCAATCTCTGAATAGCTGAAGAAGAGTTTCATCCCTGTTGTGGTTACACCTTTTGCGTCTAGGTTTGTCTGTGAGATGGCGAGACATTCTGGTAACATTACAAAGGAGACGTTCATGTAAAGCAAGCCAGAGAAAGACTCTCACTCGTTGTTGAACAGGTGCACTCCACACCAAATCCCACTTGGGACTCGAAGGCACTTCGTTATCTTCCCTCATGATGGAAAGAGCATACTTGATTGAAAAACCACCCTTGGTTGAACCCTTCTAGTTAACAAAGGTCTCCAGCTTGTGGGTCATCAATAAGTTTAAGAGCAGCAATATTTTTTAGAACAAGTGGAGGAAGTAAATGAGCAAATAAATCCCATTTCCAACCAACATCTTGATCCCACATTTCATCAACTGTATAACCTTCAATAGAAGTAGGTATAGGATTTATGGCAGCCTTGCGAAGAGATTCATCTGCTACCCAATGATGTTCCCAAAAAAGAGTACTACGGCCATTGCCAATAGCTACAACGGATCCCTTATTAACCCAATAAGCATTATCTGTGATTCCACGCCACACATTGGACATATTTGGGCTAGGTGCAAACATGTCAATGTCGCATCTACCTTTGCAATATTTGTGTTTGAGAACTCGTGACCAGAGAGCGTTAGGCTCCGATAACACTCTCCAACCAAGTTTGGTAAGAAAAGCGGAATTTACTTGTCTCGAGGAATGTAATCCAACACCACTTTTGTTATTAGGGAGTTGTAAAGTATCCCAAGATAACAGATGGATTCTTTTTTTATCATCCGAACTCCCCCAAATAAACCATCTTGTGCGTTTGTCAAGTTCATCACATATTGACCGCTGAAGTTTTGCAGTTTGCATCGAGTAATTAGCCAAGGCAGTTATTGTTGTCTTTGCAAGTGTTAAACGTCCAACAAGAGAAAGGTACTTGGATTTCCAACCTGATAAACGCCTATCCATTTTTTCACAAAGATGCGCATAAGTGTCTCGAGTCACTCTACTTGTCAATGTTGGCATACCAAGATAGAGGCCCAAATCGTCTTTTGATTCCATGCCCAACAACTCACAGATTTTGGATTGAGCATAAAGAGAGACATTCTTAAAGAAATAAACTCTAGATTTAGCAAGGCTTACTTTTTGACCCGAAGCTGCACAAAATCTTTGGAGACAATTATTAATAACCGAGGCTTGGTTTGGGGAGGCTTCTGCAAACAAAATAATATCATCTGCAAATAAGAGACTTGAGAGTTTCGAGCCACCTCTACTTGCATAAATCGGCTTCCAGCCATTTCCAATAATAGACTCTTCAATAATCTGGTTGAGTCGTTCCATGCATAGAACAAAAATATAAGGTGAGATAGGGTCACCTTGTCTAATTCCCCTGGAGGGAGAAAAGGACTCAGTAGCTCCACCATTCCACATAACTTGCATTCTTGGAGAAGTGACACATTCCATTATGACTTCCACCATTAGCATTGGAAAATTCATTTCATTGAGAGTGTCTCGGATGAATGACCATTTGAGTCTGTCATATGCTTTCTCAAAATCAATTTTGAGAGTCATGTAACCTGTAGCACCCTCTTTTCTCTTCATAGTATGGATAACCTCTTGAACAATGACAATATTGTCTGTGATTTGTCTTCCGGGAACAAAACTCGTTTGAGTGTTAGAAGTGATTTTCGGAAGAAGAGGTTTAATTCTGTTAACAATGGCCTTTGTAACAATTTTATAAATTACATTACAGAGACCAATTGGACGAAACTGAGAAGGGAGCTCAGGTTTATCAATTTTAGGAATCAAAACCAAGAAGGTATCATTTAATTTTGCAGGCAAGCCTTTACCTTCGAGAACAGACATGACAAGTTTGTAAACATTAGGAGCCACAATCTCCCAATTCTTCTGGTAGAACAGTGCTTGAAACCCATCTGACCCCGGTGCCTAAAGAGCACCCATGTTTTTGATAACAAAATCAACATCACAACGAGTATAGGTTCTGCTCAAATTATCCCAATCAGCATTGGATAGTTCCGAACAAATACTTGAAGGAATATCATATTCCTCGTTTACGCCTTCATCCGCAAATAACGTTGTAAAATAATTTACAACAATCTGTTTCACATCTTCATTATCATAAACCCACTGATTCTTTGAATTAATATTGTTTTTCCATCTGCGAATTACAGTACTAAGATGGAAGAACGTTGTATTACGGTCACCATTTTGAATCCAATTAACCCGAACTTTTCGATACCACAACAATTCTTCTTGACTAAGCATTGCATCCAAATCACGACGAAGCTTGGCTTCTAATTTTAGGAGGCTTGAATTTCTACCCGTAGCTAAAGATTTTTGGATGCCATTTATGCGAGCCATCAGGGTCCGTTTTGCCCGAAATATATTATGAAAATGATCTTTATTCCACATTTGAAGAGCCTTCGAGAAAGTAGAGAGGAAGGGGATGAGGGGAGCATCTTGTTTCCAGATTTCTTTCAAGAATTGGCTAAAAGTTTCATGCGTTAGCCAAGTTGCTTGAAAGCGAAAAGGCCTGTTCAGAGAGGAGAGAGGAGCAAAGCCATTAGGAGAGATTAGAAGAGGACAGTGGTCAGATTGTAATACGAGTAAGTGGCGCAGTCGAGCATTATCAAACATAAGACTCCATTCCGGATTACAGAAGGCATGGTCAAGACGTCCACTACGCCAAGTATCCACTAAATTACCCCTGGACCAAGTATGAGATGCCCCGGAAAACTCGATTTCAACGAGTTGATTTTCTTCAACCCACTCATTAAAGTTGCACCTTCTTCGAGAAGTTTCCGGGCAGCTTGAACTACGTTCCCATCCAAATCTTGTTTCATCAAAATCACCAGCCAATAATCAAGGCTTATAATTGCTGGTTGCAAAATCATGTAACTCACGCCAAAGGTCTTATCTTTGAGAAGGATTAGGACTTGCATGAATTGCTGAAAAATACCAAGGTGTCTCACCTACCTTAGTGATTTCCATAGTAATGTATTTGTTACTTTGATTAATAGGATCAATAGTAACAAGTTCAGGTTTCCAATAAACCTAAATACCCCCACTAAACACTTGAGCCTCTACTCGAGTATGGCCATTATAACCAGGTACATCATCAATTTTTTGGGCATGAGAACCACCCATATGCGTCTCAACAAGAGCAAGAACTATGGGTTTATGAGTATGAATAATCTCTTTGAGAACGGATAGAAACTCACGACTCCCCGCACCTTGAACATTCCATACCATACAAGTAATGGGGTTGGAGTTAACAGAAAAATTATGATTGCTATTCATTAAACCATAAGAGTTTGGGTAAACATACTTATACGCATCCGAAAGGTAGCGCAGGGCTGGATTGACATCATTAGGCAACTTCAACGTGATCACCTTCTCTGGAGTCATCCAAGAATCCATCATCCATAAATGACTCTCCACTTCTAGCTTGTGCATCAGGGGGTCTGTTATTCCATGTATGGTTCCTTCATTTGATAACTCGCGCAAATTATTTTCTCTAGTGGTATTTGAAGGAAGATTGGAGTCGGGGCTTGGTGAGACATTGGAAGTGGCAAGGAGTATGGCTGTGTTATAGCTTGGTGTTGTTTGAATGTGGCTGACGTTGGTGTTGGTTTGGAAAATAGGCTGAATATTTTCTTTTCCTAAGAAGGTCAAATGCATAGGAATTTTGGGAGGGGCATCAACATTATCATTGGTAGAATTTTTTAGGATAGTTTTGGATTGATTGGTGGATTTTTTTTTTCAAGTTTTGTAAAGATTTGGATCAACCCATGAAATTGCCGTTAACAGTGGGATTAGGATTTGGACTTCCAATATTGAAAGAATTCTTTGGCTGGATAATAGGAGGTGATTAAGAAGACTTACCTAAATCAACAGCCTCAGTACAGCTAGGAGAGGTGTTCAGCGGATTATTAGGAGATAATTCAAAATTACCTTCCTTATCTTGTTGATTCTCCAAAACTTCATCTCCTAAAATTTAAAAACGTGAACCACACACGTTACTTTTTTGCTGCCTGGTAACTTCAGTTTCAATTTGAATTTTTCCTTGATCGTCTCTAACTGTCTCAGCTGGTGGTTTGTAAATTCTGGGGGGCCTCCGTCGTGGTGTTGGTTTTTTAACCATCATCCAAGAGCCAAAGTCAGCCGCCATCGCTGGTGAAGTTTGGCTAAATTTGTCTTTGCTAACCACATCAGCGTGCGTAGAACTATCTTCCTCCATATGATTAGGTTCTTGATTTTTAATAGTGCAATGTGTTTCTTGGTGGCCAATTTTACCACAGCTAAAACAAATCATACGCAAGCCTTCATATTGGACTTTCCAAACCTTACCTATTAACCAGAATTTTGAGAGTAGGGGCTTAGATAGGTGCAACTCAAAGCTAAGGCGTGTGAACTGGCCTATTTGCGCTACAGCAATGCTATGGTCGATTCGGGTAACTTTGCCAATCTTACTCCACACTTTTTGTAAAAAATCCTTATCTAAGTATTCCACTGCTAGATGAGGTATGCGCAGCCAAGCAGTAAGGAACCTCAAAGGAGTAGCATCAGGAACAAAGTTCGAAATCCATTTGCGGATGGTTAGATAATTATCATCTAACATCCAAGGCCCTTGTGTTAGGACGTAGTTGTAGTCATCCAAACATGAGAAACGAGCAATAAAATAGTCATGACCAATATCCGTGAGAGTAAGACCCCCTTTCAATTCCTATTTCTTTTTAAGACATTTCATCAAAGCCATGTACCCAATCTTACTGTCAAACATTTTGATGATCAAAGCATGCTTCCATGGTTGTCGAAGTCTCCTTTTTTTCTCTTTGGATAGAAGTATAACAGGACACCAAGGATCATCAATCATGTCCTCTGGGTATTCATCATCATCAGAGAGATCATCCTCATCATCCTCTATGCTGATAGGATTAGCAATAAAGCCTTGCATCTGACCTGATGCCACCATATCCCGAAAGGAGACTTGTTTCGCAGGAATAGGGGGGATTTTGGGAGGTACAATTGGTGAGTTAATTTGAGTAGGCTGGGATGAAATGTCATTGACATCATTTTCATGGTTGAAGATTAGACGTTTGATTTTACGTGTTGATTTTTTGGTGGAACGAGAAAGGAGATCACCCTCTTGAGAGGATGGAGGGAAGTTGAGAGCGTTTTCTTGAGCCATTTTAGATTAACTACACTACAAAATCAAATTCTGGCTTATTATTCATATTAAGTTAGCCACACACTATCTTCATGTTCTTAACAAGTTAGTAGCTTTGTTTAAGGATTTTAGTTGATACGTTGCCTCTTTAATAGGCCCCTTCTTCTAATTCAAAGTATGAGAAATGCAGTAGCTTTCATTGAATTTCATTGAACCTACCAATAAAAAGTCGTGAATGTTCCTTCTATTATCCAATGACGTCAAAAAACTTTTCAATTTCTATTCCCATTTTTAAAGGAGAGAATTACCATTCAT
Organism: Beta lomatogona; assembly: GCA_947646795.1. NCBI lineage: Eukaryota > Viridiplantae > Streptophyta > Magnoliopsida > Caryophyllales > Amaranthaceae > Beta > Beta lomatogona. The sequence goes on from CANSNZ010001135.1 coordinate 142,246, forward strand.
GTGTAATTAAGATGAACTCTTACTTGAAAGCTATGGCTTTATGGGAAGCTATTGAGAATATTATGAAACCAAACCCCAATCTGCAAAATCCAACAATATGATGAAGACAAAGCAAGAATAGCAAAGGCACTTTCGTGCATTCATTCTGCAATGTCGAATGAAATATTTATAAGCATTATTGTCCTGTGATTCTCCGAAATACGCATGGGGAAAATTGAAGGAGAAATTCGAAAAAAATGATCAAACTAAGTTGATGCGAATTTTAAATTTGAAGAGGAAATTTGAGATGTTGGACATGGAAAAAAAATGGTGTTAAAGAATATAGAAGCCGGTTGATGTTCATTGTCAACCAAGTCAAGCTACTTGGTGGGGAATTTTGAAGTCAAAGAGTGGTGGACAAACTTTTAGTGACTTTGTTGGAACGGTAATGAAATAAAAATTTCATCACTTAACATTTCCAGAGTTAATTACTTCCCTTCATGTCGTGGATCAAAGCAGAATGACGAGGAAAGAAGACGGTGAAAACAAGGGTGAATGGGCCTTCTTGGCCAAGTCTTCTTATCACAAGGGAAAAGGCCAAACCCCTAAATGCACCAATTGTCGGACACGAGGAAAAAGATTGTTGGCATAAAGGAAAGCCAAGATGCTTCAAATGTCAAAAATTTGGGCATATGGCAAAGAATTGCAAGTTCCAAAATAATGAGGAAGAATATATGACAAAGTGGTAGTGGAAGAAATTTTTATTCTAAAGTGTGGGTAAGAAGTGCACCATGGAGAAAAGTGATCCAAAGTTAAAAGAGTACATGTTGGGGAAATGTGCATCAATGATGAGATATTGACGGTGGTGAGACATGCATCATAATTGAAGAGAAGTGCTTCATGATGATTTCCGCAAATTTGAAGCAAGGGAGTGTAAGGAGCTTATTGCTTCAAATTAGTTATTAGTGGGTTGTTATTCCTTATTTTTAGTTATGTAGTCAAGGTTGTTTCTTAATTAAGTTACTATGCATGTGGTTATTATTTAGTGAAATGTTAGTGGGGGTAATATACTGTGATATAAAGTTAGCCACTATCTCCATATTCTTAGCAAGTCAATAGCTTTGTTTTAGGATTTTAGTTGATATGTTGCCTATTAATAGGCCCCCTTTTATAATTCAAAGTATGAGAAATGCAGTAGCTTTCATTGAATTTTGACGTTTACTTCTCTCTTTTGCTTTCTCTTCTCCAACACAAAGGGGATGAATTAAGATAAACTCGAGATAATTTATATCAGTTTCCTTATATATGATGTATGAATATATTGCATATAATAATGTATAAGTTATAACTCTTCAGGATTTTTCATACTCTGACTGGGCAGCATTGCCTTGACTCACGCAAATCCATAATTGGTTATGTCTTGCTCTCTGGAAAGTTTCCCATTTCCTGTAAATCTAAAAAGCAATGCACTATTAGCAAGTCATCCTCAGAGGCAAAGTATTCGGCCATGGCAGCTGCTACTGCAGAGGTTATATGGGTTGTTAGGCTCCTAGTAGAACTTGGTGTGACCAACCTTCAGCTTGTCACCCTCTTTTGTGGCAATTAACCATAATGCTTTGCAATTTGCAAAGAACCCTGTTTTCCACAAACGCACCAAACATATAGACATTGACTGTCATTTCACTCGAGATAAGATGCTAGAAGGTCTACTTCAACTATCTTATTTGCCAACAAATTCTCAGCTGGCTGATATCTTCACCAAGCCCCTTTCTTCTCCATAGTTTGAACTTCTCTTGTCCAAGTTGGGTTTGGTTGATTCCTGCTCACAACCTCCTCCCAAATTTTTTTTTGGGGGGGGGGGATATTGAAGTGTGAGACTTCATCTACATCTAACTAACTCTCCTTCTGTTAGTTAGCTAGAAATTAGTTAAACAAATTCGATAAGTTTTTTTCTTTCATTCCCCTCTCATAGCTCTCATTGTATAAATACACTTGTGTTGGGTATATGATGTCATATGGAGCTCAATGTGTGTATGGCGTGGAGATGACGTTGCGTGAAGCTCATTTTGGCGTAAATCGGCTGATCTGCAGGCCCGCCCGATCGCGTCGGGCAGTGTCGCCCGATCGGGTGGGGTCGATCTTCTTCGCATGCGCATTGAAGCTAGGCGCCCGATGGAATCGGGCGGTCTCGCCCGATCGGGTGAAGTACCGACTTCATCGGGCGAACGACCGGGCGAAGGTCGTCGGATCGGGCCCGAAAGCATTTGTTTTGGCGTTTAACCGCCCGATCGGGCGGAGGTTTATTTCACGCGGAAGGGGCGATTTCCCGTTTTAAGTTATATTTAGGTTTAACCTATTGCCATAACTACTTCATGATTCATTATTATTCTCAGATTCAAGAGAGGAAAAGTTAGAGAGAGATCTTAAGGAGAGCTTTTGTAACCTTTCTTGAACATTCATCGATTCCTAGTGCATATTCGTGGTTTTTCTCCCAGTTCTTGGGTTTCCACGTAAAAGTTTTTGTGTGTTCTTTCTTGCTTTGTTATTTGTTGTTCTATTATTGTTTGCTATTATTTCTAGATTGATAGTCAATAGAACCTACAAGTGGTATCAAGAGCTAGGTTGGTTTATTGTCTAGATCTAGAATAATTAACAATGGAGGATGCAAAGATTAGGATTGAGAAGTTTGATGGAAGAGATTTTGGATATTGGAAGATGCAAATAGAAGTCATCTTATATCAAAAGAATCTGTATCAAACTCTGTCTGCAAAGCCATATGACATTGAAGAGGCTAAGTGGAAGGTACTCGATCGGCAGGCACTAGCGGTGGTGCGATTGACATTGGCTCGGACTGTGGCGTTCAATGTCAAGGATATCAAAACAACGGCGGAATTAATTAAAGCTCTGTCAGATTTGTATGAGAAGCCCTCGGCAATGAATAAGGTATATTTGATGCGCCGTTTATTTGATTTAGAGATGAATAATGGTAGTTCTGCTGCTGAACATATTAATGAATTTAATTCAATAATAAGTCAGTTATCTTCGGTAAATATTATATTTGATGATGAAGTGAAAGCCTTAATTTTGTTGTCCTCCTTACCTGTTGCCTGGGAAACTGTAGTAACTGCTGTTAGCAATTCTTCTGGTAAAGAAAAATTGGTGTATGATGTTGTCCGTGATCTGATTTTGAGTGAGAGTATTCGAAGGAAGGAGAGTGGAGAAACATCTGGAGCATACAGTACTGATGGTAGAGGGAGGGGAAAACAAAAGGGAAAAGGAAAGAACTTTCAGGGTAGATCAAAGTCTAGGGGCCGGAGTAAGTCAAAAGGCAGGGCTAGTATTACCTGTTGGAATTGTGGTGAGAAGGGTCATCCAAATAGGGAGTGTCCACATCCCAAGAAGAAGGGTGGAAAGTCTGACCATAATGATAAACAGGAGGATAGTGATAACTCATCGATTTATTCTGCATCGAATGAGATTGAGGATGCTTTGGTCTTAAGTGTTGATAGTCCCATAGAGTCGTGGATCCTAGATTCGGGGGCATCGTTTCACTCTTCACCTATGAGGGAGTTGTTTCATGACTTCAAAGCAAAGAAGTTGGGTAAGGTCTATCTTGCTGATGACAAGACCTTGGATATCATGGGGAAGGGAGATGTGTTTGCCAGGACTGCGAACGGGGGAACTTTAAAACTGCATGAAGTTAGGTACATTCTAGGCCTAGCAAAGAATCTGATTTCTGTGAGTCAACTTGTAATACTCTGTATTTTTTTGGGAGTTATTCTTTTATAAATAAGAAAATATAAAGAATAAAGTTGAAAGTGTTTTAATTTAACTATATAACTTACTATTGTACCTAATTATATTATAATTTGGTTTCGTTTTATTTTCGAAATAAAATAACAAATCGGAGTTTGAGTTGAAAACAAATCCTATTAAACCAGGGTTTACCGTGCTATAAATAGGAAGAAAAAAAAAAAGAAATCAAAAACCTAAGTCCTACTCAGCCGTTTCCTCTCCTCCTCCCTCAAGGAAATTTCTCTCTCCTCTGTTCTTCTCTCTCCTCTGTTCTTCTCTCTCGACACTCTTCTCCTCCTGCGTTGTTTTCCTTATTCCACCTCGTCACATCTCTTTCTCCTCTTTCGCACTACTTCTCCTCCCTTCCCCTGAGTTCTCGTCAGCCTTCAAGGCTTGCTGCGAGTGGTCGCTGCTAGTGTGGTGGGCGAGGGTGTGTCGAGCGAGAGTTATACGAGGGTCGTGCTGGGCGAGGCGAGGCGAGGCGAGTGCGAGCGTGTGTGTTCGAGTGTGAGACTCAAGGAGTGCGAGCGTTCGAGCGTTGGGCTCGAGGTTTGCGAGCGTTCAAGTGCTGGTCGAGGCGAAGGTTGTGCGTGTTGGGGTTGCGAAGCACGAGTTACGTGCGTTGGTGTGTGCGTGTGGTCTGCTGTCGAGTAGGTTCGTAGGACGAGGGTGTGTGCGAGTCTTTGCGGGTCGTGCGTCGAGGCGTGAGTGCTTCATGGCTAGGTTCGTTTGAGTGGTGGTTCGAGCGTGCTTGTGTCGCGCAGGCCAGCCGACCAGTTGGAGGTTCGAGTGGTGGTCGGCGCCGCCGTGGTCGCCGGTGTTCTTCCGGTGGTCATTCTCTCTCTTTTCTTATTTAATTTAAGTTATATAATCTAATTTGTTATTCTTGTATCTTTGATTAAGTTTTGTCATGATAAGTAAAGTATAAAAATAGTGGTAATATAATTAAAGAAAAAAAACAGATTTAGAATTATGTATATAGTTCTTATGATAATTATATTTCTTAATCCTGTTTTTATCATCCTTATGTATATTGGTTTAAGTTTGTGACTTTAAATAAAAGTATATTATGAACTAAACAAAATCAGATTTATTACATATATTACTAATTATTACTTTGGTTTAGTTCTTTAAATCCGATTTTATAGTTCTTATATAGGTATTTAGTTAAGTTTTGTTATTGCAAACAAAGTAGTGTAAAAGTTAAACAAAATCAGATTTATAAGCACCTCATTAGTAAGTAATAAATATGTTAGTTCAATAAAGTTTATGAAAGAAAAGTTTAAACAACAAGAACGTTTACTTTTTATTGTTCAAAACACTAAGTTTTACACAGTAGTTAAGTTGGTTAACTGAATTATTTTATATTTCGATTAGGTCCCAATTTCATAAGCGGAACGTTTTAATAATCAGCAAAGATTCTCCGTTACAAGGTACGTACGCGTACCAGTTCATTTGCAATTACTAGTATCATGTTAGGTTGTGAATTATTATATTGGAACCTAGAATCATGATAGGGAACGATTGAACGATTGTATGATTGTGATTGCTGAGATTGTTTGGTAGCATGATTGCGGTATGTAGCACTGTAATGCGTAATTCTATCGTATCATAAGCATGAAAGTTTTGGATTTGTATTCTTTGATCTATGGTGTGACAAGGATGTTACAAGATTAAAGATTTGAGTATTGTATCTAAGAAGGAATGTTAAATGATTACATGTTTAATGTGGTATGAATGGTCAATACAAAGAAAGGATTTTGGCAATAAACTTGTAGTTGGACTCCCTACAAGTGATGAACAATGGGGGAGTGTGAGACTTGCTCTACACTCCTACGCAGCCTACTTGTGACGACAGTAGTGTCCTTATAAATTTTGATAACTCAAGTAGGCGGAAGGTTCCGTACGATCTTGGGGGGTATGCATACTAAGGTGATGGATGTGGAACGGAACGAAACCGTATTTACATTTCATCTAATAGACCAAGTTGTCTATTAAGGATTAAGTAGCCCGTATGATTCTAGAAAGATGACGGTGCCCGTTCGATGCCAAATAAATTGTAAAAACGAAATTCAATGTTTTTGTGGTATCATGTTTAGGAATTGTTATTACTCTTCTGTTTATGTTTAGTGTATTATTTAACTGATTTTGTACGTACTCAGCATAGCTGATTGTTTGTTATTTGTGTTGTTTGTTGACCTGTGATGAACCATTGATATTTCAATGGGGAGCAGATTAGGTATGTTGGTGATGCTGCATGAGTTCGAGCATACAGGGGATACTCTTGATTGTAAACTTTTAAATTGTTTTGGTTGAACATACTAGAGATTTGTTTATGATTTATGGTTTTAAATAAAAGGGGTCGATAGTGATTCCCGAGTTGTAGTTAAGTTAGTATTTTTATTTCCGCTGCAGTTTAGTTTTCATAATAAAGAGTAAGTTAGTGTTTTAAATTCAATAAGCCTTGCGTTTCACCGCGGCGGTAACACTCCCAATGTCGATGCAACGTAGTTTAGACGTGTATGGATTTTGGGGGTGTTACAAAACTCGACTCAGAGCCAAAAGTTCCTATTTTCAAAAGATGTTTTAAAAGATTTTAAAATGGGTAGTATGGGATAAGAGCATATAGATTACTTTTGCGTGCATTAAATTATAGGATTGACTTTATTTGTAATGCCTTTCTTGTCTTTACTTGTCTGATATGTTTATAGAAAGCATGCAAATACTGTGGAATGAATAAATCAGATGTCTGATTATATGAAGGTGGTGTGGTTTGCTTGATTGAATTGGTGAAAGGTTCTTTGGAATCTTTGAAATGTGAATAGAGTAGGAGGATGTACAAGGATAGTGGTTAAAAGAACTAAAGTTCGATAGTAAAATCTTTTAATTGCCTAAAATTTCGAATTAATATAATATTCCAAAGATGTTTCAGAAAGGTATTGAACTAAAACTTTACTTCGAATATTTTAGGAAAGAATCACATAAATCGTTATAAATATTTTGAACTTGGAGTTCTAAAATTGAACATAATCGTTTTACCTCATATATATGTTTATATATAATGTATACTTAAAAACCTTAGATTCACAGAACTTAGACTATTTTCTTCTTTTAATTCGCGGATAGTTTACGACCTAGGTGCTCAAGAATACCTGATGAAATACCGAATAGCGAAAGATTGGGACATCCTGAAGATTGGGACATCTGGGCCTATAAGATTAAAGTTGTTATGGAATATAGAACCTTACATGGAGATACTAGACTAAGGACTGAAATGGAGAAAATATACTTTAAGCTGTAGTACGTCCCTAAGGAGGAACCCTACCTTTTCGTACACAACAGATATCGGGATATATGGTCAGAAAATGGAGGTTTTAATGCAATCAACATACTTAATGGAACCAATACCTTCCTACTGTAGGGCAATTCATCACTGATCTTACATACTGTGTAAATGAATGGAGAATTTTTGAGAAAAGAAGTTGGGAGCCCTCTACCTCATCACCTCTAGTTAGAGGAACCTATCATGTGGAGGAAGGCTCGGGAACTAATGTGAATTCTGAGAACCCTAGAGTTAAATTTGAGCCGCAAACGTCCTCTAGAGCTGCAAAAAGAGCTAGGTACCAAACTTTTGAGGATGAGTTCATACCCGAGGACTACCATATAGCGTCAAACCTTACTGTTATCTATATTCCGATGATGAAGGGAATAATAGGACTTTCATCGCAGTGATTGGGGAAGATAATGCTGAACCTATACTTGACTTGGAAAATGGGGAAGAGGGAGATCCTAATGAAAATGAGCCTGTTGAAGAGGGAGATCCTAATGAGGATGAGCCTGCTGAGGAGGATCCGATTGAGGAAAACGAAGAAGAAGCAGAAGAAGAGGCCATGGAAGAAGAACCTCTGGAGGAGGAACCTCGGGAGGAAGATGAACATATAGAGGATGACGAGCCTTTTTAGGATGAAGCTGACATGGAAGAAGTAATAGAAAATCCTAACTCAGATGACGAAGCTCACCATTATAGTCCCTAGTTCCTATGGCATATATAATTAGGATTAGAATATTATTTTATTCGTCTATTTCAGTTTTAATAAGGCTTGCATGCCAAGTAGCAAATTAGTATTCTTTTATTCTTTTATTTATTCATATTATGTTTTCCTTGGAAACAATAAATTTTACTCTTTTTAATAATAATATAACAATTTTATTTTTTTTCATTTGATGTAACGTCTTAGTTGAGATGTTTATATTGCAAGTCAATAGAGACTTAATGATTGTTCGCAATAAAGATGTGTTATATAAACGTGCCAATGTGTAGTAGTTAAATAAAGAAACGACTATGTGCATATCGCTGAAACAGCCGTTGTGTCATTTTTCAGCGCAGAATGGTTCGTCAAGGCGGCACGCCTGATACCTCTCTGAATATCGAGCAATCGATTCGTGATCTAGTGCAGATCACAGCTAACCTAGCCCAAGGACATAACCGGGATGGGGACTTGTCTGAAAAGGTTGCCCGTAGGAACCCACCAGTATTGAATGGGAAAGGGGGACCCGAAGAATTAGAAAATTGGGTTGGGGAGTTTGACAAGCTTTTCTTTTCCCTCTCCTGTCCAGATGACAAGACCGTGCCCTTAGCAAGCTATTACCTACAGGGGGATGCCCATTTTTGGTGGACTCAAGCTAAGTACAACCTCCTAAAACAGCCTGACTTTGGGTGGGAAACTTTTAAGAAAGCCCTGAGGAATAAGTATTACCCACCATACCTCAAAAAGCAGAAAGCCTAGGAGTTTATGATGCTAGAGCAAGGAAACTTGTCTGTTGAGGAATATTACCGCAAGTTCATAGAACTGATGAGATTTGCTCCTGAAATTGCCCCTACTGAGGAAGCTAAGGCCTCACGCTTTGAATTAGGGCTCACCCTTGACCTACAAGGGAGGCTGGGGGGAGATACTTTCACCTCGTTGGACCATGTCTTTGGCAAAGCTGCCCACCTATATGCCATAAGGAAACGAGAGGAAGGGGGTAAACAAGGTGAGAAGCGAAAGGAGAATCCAAATCCTGAGGTTCAGAGATTTGAAAAGAAACACCATGGGAACCAGAACAATCAAACCTCCCAAAGAAACTTCAATAAGGGACCCAACAACGATAACAATAACAACAACAATAAAACCAATAACCGCAAACCTGAGCGTGTGTATAGGTGTAAGAAGTGCCCATACAACCATCCTGGGAAGGATTGCGAGGGTAATAAGGTGGAGTGTTATGAATGTGGGAAAATGGGGCATAGAGCGTACGAATGTTATTCGCAGAATAAGGTTAACCCCAATAGTCAAGAAAAAAGGAACTATGGAGACAAGCCTATGAATGGGAATGAGAATGGTGGAAATGCATACAATGGGTCAGGGAACTCTAATTACTCCAAACCACCAACCAATGCAGATAATCAGTCACCAACTGGGAACCATGTGACCAACAACAATGATAATAAGGGCACAGGGAAGCTGTATATGATGACGGTTAGCGAAGAGGAGGCTCGTAGAGATGTTGTCACGGGTACTTTCTCTATCAACTCAATTCCTGTTACAGTCTTGTTCGATTCTAAAGCATTTTGGTTTTTTATTGCCCATACAACTATTAAAACTCTAGTACTGGTTGAATCCGAGTCAATTTCTATGCCTATAGTCATTCCGTCTGGGGATACTGTTAATTGCTCTAAGAAATTCCTTAATGTCTCACTGAAAATAGGGGAGAGTTTCTTTCCTTCCGATTTAATAGAGTTTAAGGTCTAGTTACCATCAATTGAGGATTGTTGATCAAGATATACTTAAAACTGCCTTTAGGACTAGGTATGGACACTAGAGTTTACCGTCATGCCTTTCGGGTTAACCAATACACATGCTGTTTGCATGGACCTCATGAATCTGATTTTTCGACCCTACCTCGATAAATTCGTAGTCGTGTTCATAGACGATATATTGATATATTCAAGGAGCAAGGAAGAACATGAGGGACATTTGGGGCTTATTTTATAGACACTTAGGGAGAACTAATGGTATGCAAAGTTTTAAATATGTTATTCGATTGCATAAAGTACCTGGAGCTCTTTCAAGGGGTAGGCGAGTTACGGGGACGTAACTTTTAATTTAAGGGGGGGAGAATGCGATAGAATTTCGCGCTTCCCCTAAAGCTTTCTTACGTCTGTTATTTACGTGTATTATTGCTTATGTGACTTGCGAAAACTAGAAAACGCTTGTGAAATATAGGGACTTAGAAGTTCAAAAGATCGTCGTTAAGACTGGCTACCTCAAAGTTTCGGGACGAAACTTCCTTTAAGGGGGGAAGCCTGTAATACTCTGTATTTTTTTGGGAGTTATTCTTTTATAAATAAGAAAATATAAAGAATAAAGTTGAAAGTGTTTTAATTTAACTATATAACTTACTATTGTACCTAATTATATTATAATTTGGTTTCGTTTTATTTTCGAAATAAAATAACAAATCGGAGTTTGAGTTGAAAACAAATCCTATTAAACCAGGGTTTACCGTGCTATAAATAGGAAGAAAAAAAAAAAGAAATCAAAAACCTAAGTCCTACTCAGCCGTTTCCTCTCCTCCTCCCTCAAGGAAATTTCTCTCTCCTCTGTTCTTCTCTCTCCTCTGTTCTTCTCTCTCGTCACTCTTCTCCTCCTGCGTTGTTTTCCTTATTCCACCTCGTCACATCTCTTTCTCCTCTTTCGCACTACTTCTCCTCCCTTCCCCTGAGTTCTCGTCGGCCTTCAAGGCTTGCTGCGAGTGGTCGCTGCTAGTGTGGTGGGCGAGGGTGTGTCGAGCGAGAGTTATACGAGGGTCGTGCTGGGCGAGGCGAGGCGAGGCGAGTGCGAGCGTGTGTGTTCGAGTGTGAGACTCAAGGAGTGCGAGCATTCGAGCGTTGGGCTCGAGGTTTGCGAGCGTTCAAGTGCTGGTCGAGGCGAAGGTTGTGCGTGTTGGGGTTGCGAAGCACGAGTGCTGTGCGTTGGTGTGTGCGTGTGGCTGCTGTCGAGTAGGTTCGTAGGACGAGGGTGTGTGCGAGTGCTGCGGGTCGTGCGTCGAGGCGTGAGTGCTTCGTGGCTAGGTTCGTTTGAGTGGTGGTTCGAGCGTGCTTGTGTCGCGCAGCCGCCCGACCCGGTTGGAGGTTCGAGTGGTGGTCGGCGGCGCCGCCGTGGTCGTCGGTGTTCTTCCAGGTGGTCATTCTCTCTCTTTTCTTATTTAATTTAAGTTATATAATCTAATTTGTTATTCTTGTATCTTTGATTAAGTTTTGTCATGATAAGTAAAGTATAAAAATAGTGGTAATATAATTAAAGAAAAAAAAAACAGATTTAGAATTATGTATATAGTTCTTATGATAATTATATTTCTTAATCCTGTTTTTATCATCCTTATGTATATTGGTTTAAGTTTGTGACTTTAAATAAAAGTATATTATGAACTAAACAAAATCAGATTTATTACATATATTACTAATTATTACTTTGGTTTAGTTCTTTAAATCCGATTTTATAGTTCTTATATAGGTATTTAGTTAAGTTTTGTTATTGCAAACAAAGTAGTGTAAAAGTTAAACAAAATCAGATTTATAAGCACCTCATTAGTAAGTAATAAATATGTTAGTTCAATAAAGTTTATGAAAGAAAAGTTTAAACAACAAGAACGTTTACTTTTTATTGTTCAAAACACTAAGTTTTACACAGTAGTTAAGTTGGTTAACTGAATTATTTTATATTTCGATTAGGTCCCAATTTCATAAGCGGAACGTTTTAATAATCAGCAAAGATTCTCCGTTACAAGGTACGTACGCGTACCAGTTCAGTTGCAATTACTAGTATCATGTTAGGTTGTGAATTATTATATTGGAACCTAGAATCATGATAGGGAACGATTGAACGATTGTATGATTGTGATTGCTGAGATTGTTTGGTAGCATGATTGCGGTATGTAGCACTGTAATGCGTAATTCTATCGTATCATAAGCATGAAAGTTTTGGATTTGTATTCTTTGATCTATGGTGTGACAAGGATGTTACAAGATTAAAGATTTGAGTATTGTATCTAAGAAGGAATGTTAAATGATTACATGTTTAATGTGGTATGAATGGTCAATACTAAGAAAGGATTTTGGCAATAAACTTGTAGTTGGACTCCCTACAAGTGATGAACAATGGGGGGAGTGTGAGACTTGCTCTACACTCCTACGCAGGCCTACTGTGACGACAGTAGTGTCCTTATAAATTTTGATAACTCAAGTAGGCGGAAGGTTCCGTACGATCTTGGGGGTATGCATACTAAGGTGATGGATGTGGAACGGAACGAAACCGTATTTACATTTCATCTAATAGACCAAGTTGTCTATTAAGGATTAAGTAGCCCGTATGATTCTAGAAAGATGACGGTGCCCGTTCGATGCCAAATAAATTGTAAAAACGAAATTCAATGTTTTTGTGGTATCATGTTTAGGAATTGTTATTACTCTTCTGTTTATGTTTAGTGTATTATTTAACTGATTTTGTACGTACTCAGCATAGCTGATTGTTTGTTATTTGTGTTGTTTGTTGACCTGTGATGAACCATTGATATTTCAATGGGGAGCAGATTAGGTATGTTGGTGATGCTGCATGAGTTCGAGCATACAGGGGATACTCTTGATTGTAAACTTTTAAATTGTTTTGGTTGAACATACTAGAGATTTGTTTATGATTTATGGTTTTAAATAAAAGGGGTCGATAGTGATTCCCAAGTTGTAGTTAAGTTAGTATTTTTATTTCCGCTGCAGTTTAGTTTTCATAATAAAGAGTAAGTTAGTGTTTTAAATTCAATAAGCCTTGCGTTTCACCGCGGCGGTAACACTCCCAAAGTCGATGCAACGTAGTTTAGACGTGTATGGATTTTGGGGGTGTTACACAACTGGACTCATGTGGTTACAAAACTGTGTTCTGTGAGGGGAAGTGGAAAATTTCCAAAGGTTCCATGATCTTGGCTAGAGGTACTAAGATGGGAACACTATACACTATTGCAGGGTGTACAGGCATGGTTGTTGCAGCTACAGTAGATGAGACTAAGTCATGGCATACTAGACTTGGTCACATGAGTGAGAAATGGATGAGGATTTTAGCTTCAAGTGGCAAATTGTCAGGGTTGAAATCAGTTGACATGGAATTTTGTGAGAGTTGTGTATATGGCAAGCAGAAAAAGGTGACTTTCACAAAAGCCAAAAAAGAGTTGAAAACTGAGAAGCTAGAGTTGGTGCACAGTGATTTGTGGGGGCCTTCCCCAGTCAGATCCCTTGGAGGCTCACGTTATTTTGTTACTTTCATTGATGACTACAGCAGGAAGGTATGGGTCTACTTCATGAAGAGGAAATCTGAGCTTCATGAGACCTTCAAGAAGTGGAAGGCTGAGGTAGAGAATCAGACTGAAAAGAAAATTAAGTGCATCAAGTCTGATAATGGAGGTGAGTATGAATTGGCAGAGTACACAAAGCTCTGTGAGGAGAATGACATCATTTTGAAGAGGACTATTCCAGGGAAACCTCGACAGAATGGAGTCGCAGAGAGGATGAACAGGACACTGACTGAGAGGGCTAGAAGTATGAGGTTGCATGCAGGGCTACCGAAAACATTCTGGGCAGATTCAGTTAGTACAGCAGCTTACTTGATCAACAGGGGACCATCAGTTCCATTGGAGTTCAAGCTACCACAGGAGGTTTGGAGTGGGAAGGAGGTAAATCTTTCTTTTCTGAAATTATTTGGTTTTGTTGCTTATGTTCAATCTGAGAAACGCGACAAGTTCGACCTAAAGGCCGTTAAATGTTATTTTATTGTATATGGTTCTGAGAAGTATGAATATCGATTTTGGGAACCTAAAAGTAGGAAGATTTTGAGACACTGTCATGTTACTTTTGATGAGACTATAAAGTGTACAAGGATGTTTATGGTGATAAATCTGAGATTACTGAGCTAGTGGGAGCTCAGGAGGAGGAGTTTGTGGAGACTGAAGGCATTGATGGAAGAGATGTTATTGTTCCAGAACGGGTTGAGCAACATGGAGATGAAGCTCATACTCCTGCAGGGTCTGATTCAGATGAGTCAGATAACTCACAGCAAGGTAATTCAGATGGTGCTACTGTCACACCACCAAGAGGCTCCAGTTCTAGTACAGGGAGAATAGTCTCTCAAGTTGACTTGAGAAAATCCGCAAGGGTGTCCAAAGCACCTAATTGATATTCCCCTTCTATGTTTTATTTGCTACTAACTGATGCAGGTGAACCAGAATCATATAAAGAAGCAATAAATTCGACTGACTCATATAAGTGGGAGTTAGCCATGAAAGATGAGATGCAGTCCCTGGAAAAGAATCAGACATGGGAGTTGTCTGCATTGCCTGTAGGAATGAGAGCACTTAGCAACAAGTGGTTCTTCAGATTGAAGAAAGAGCCTGATGGAAGTGTCAGGTATAAGGCGAGATTAGTAGTAAAGGGGTTCCTACAGCAGGAGGGCATTGACTACAACGAGATATTTGCTCCTGTTGTAAAGTTGACTACTATACGTATCTTGTTGGCTATTGTTGCTGCTGGAAATTTGTTCTTAGAACAGATGGATGTAAAGACCGCGTTTCTACATGGTGATCTGGATGAGGAGATCTACATGAAGCAACCAGATGGCTTTAAAGTTCGGGAAAAAGAGAACTTGGTGTGCAAGCTCAAGAGGAGCTTATATGGATTGAAGTAGGCTCCTAGACAGTGGTACATAAAGTTTGACACTTTCATGTGTAGCAGCGGGTTCAAGAGAGCTGATAGCGATCATTGTTGCTATTTTCAGAGGTATGTAAATGACTATGTTTATTTACTTCTGTATGTTGATGATATGCTGATTGTTGGTACGAGCATGAAGGTGATAAATAGTGTGAAGGGAAAACTGTCACAGAAATTTGAGATGAAGGATTTGGGTGAATCCACACAAATCTTAGGTATGAGGATTTTCAGGGACAAGTCTACTGGCATGTTGAAGTTGTCTCAGGAAGATTACATTCTAAAGGTACTTAAGAGGTTTAATGTGGGAGATGCAAAACCCAGAAATTCGCCGCTTCCTAGCGATCTCAAATTGACAAGGGAGCACTCACCAACTACAGAAGAAGAAAAGGAGCGGATGGCTTTGTTCCCTATGCTTCGGCAGTTGGTAGCTTGATGTATGCCATGGTTTGCACACGGCCAGACATTGCTTTTGCAGTGGGAGTTGTGAGTAGATTTGTTTCTAATCCAGGTGAGAAACATTGGGATGCTGTGAAGTGGTTACTAAGGTACTTGAAGGGCACTTCAAGTATGGGGCTTTGTTTTTGAAAGAAAGGAGTGAAGCTTGAGGGTTATGTTGATGCTGATTTCAGTGGAGATATCGATACTAGCAAAAGCACGTCTGGATATGTCTCTACTGTTGGTTGTACTGCAGTGAGCTGGATGTCCAAGTTACATAAGTGTATCTCTCTGTCTACTACAGAGTCTGAGTATGTGGCTATGTCTGAGGTAGGTAAGGAGATGGAATGGCTTATCGGTTTTCTTAAAGAGATGGGCATTAAACAGGAGAAAGTGGTACTTTACAGTGATAGTCAAAGTGCAGTGCATTTGGCTAAGAATCCTATGTATCATTGTAGGACCAAACATATTCGTCGGCACTTTCACTACATCAGGAGTTTAGTGGAGGAGAATGTGTTGTGTCTGGAGAAAGTGTTGGGTGCTAAGAACCCAGCAGATATGCTCACTAAGAGTGTGAGTTGTGACAAACTAAGGTTGTGCCGAACCTTAGTTGGCCTTGGGTAATTGCTGATGAAGGTGGTGCTTTAGGAATTGAGATGAATGAAAAGATGATGATGGTATAAGTTATTCTTCACTTACACCTATCTCCAAGTGGGAGATTGTTGGGTATATGATGTCATATGGAGCTCAATGTGTGTATGTTGTGGAGATGAGGTTGCGTGAAGCTCATTTTGGCTTAAATCGGCTGATCTGCAGGCCCGCCCGATCGCGTCGGGCAGTGTCGCCCGATCGGGCGGGGTCGATCTTCTTCGCAGGCGCATTGAAGCTAGGCGCCCGATGGAATCGGGCGAACGACCGGACGAAGGTCGCCCGATCGGGCCCGAGAGCAGATTTGTTTTGGCGTTTAACCGCCCGATCGGGCGGATGTCGCCCTACCCGATCGGGCGGAGGTTTATTTCACGCGGAAGGGGCGATTTCCCGTTTTAAGTTATATTTAGGTTTAACCTATTGCCATAACTACTTCATGATTCATTATTATTCTCATATTCAAGAGAGGAAAAGTTAGAGAGAGATCTTGGAGAGCTTTTGTAACCTTTCTTGAACATTCATCGAATCCTAGTGCATATTCGTGGTTTTTCTCCCAGTTCTTGGGTTTCCACGTAAAAGTTCTTGTGTATTCTATCTTGCTTTGTTATTTGTTGTTCTATTATTGTTTGCTATTATTTCTAGATTGATAGTCAATAGAACTTACAACTTGTAGTTCATCATTCTTGTAATTTTAATTCATTCTGACTGAAATGGAAAGCTAAATTTCTCTACTTCTTCTCTCCCTTCTTTTCTTTCTCACAACATAATATGAGCTAATTTTCACAAATCTTCATAAAGAAATATCAATATAATAGCTACAAACTAAAAGGAGGTCTTGTGTGAGACTGTTTGAGTCATTCTCAAATGATTGAGACGAAATTCTACAACATTAGTTAAACATTAATCACTATTAATATATGGACAACTTTAATCAGTTTATGAACACCTTTCATCAACCTGTCAACATCTTCTATCAGTCTTTGCGTATGTTGTATAACCATTAACCTATACATATTTTTTGCTTATACTATGCTAATTTTCTTTTCTTGAGCTTTTACACTACTTTGCATATATGATGTATGAATATATGCATATATTGTATGAGTTATACATCTTCCCTGCATCCCAGATGAACTCTTGTTGAGACAAGTAGTTTAAGACGATATGTTATAGTGTAGTTATCAAATGACATTTTATATGAAAGTAGATGTGATAACTAGAGTTTGTGGAGTATTACATAAATTATCATATTCTAACATCACCAAATAATATGATTACAAAGTACAAACTCAACAAATGATGCCTTTCCTAATGCGAAACATAACAGAAGATACATATCATAAATATAAGAATAATTACATAAATTAACGTATTCTAACATCACTAAATATCATATGCAATAAGCTACCTTAAGTTTATAAATGTTTTCTATTTAGTTGTCCGCTTTTCAGTTTTAACTAACATATCAAATTCAGTTCCATTTTGGTAACATTGTCAAACATAGCATGTATGCATGATTATTGCATGATGGTTACGTATATCTTACTGTATTGTTGGATGATTGGACCAAAGCAATGTCTCTATGAGTAGACTCCGCTTGCATACATATGCATATTGAACACATTAAAATATAAATCGACTTACAATGTCCGACGCCCTGACATAGCATGTGAAGAGGAGTTTCTTTGGAGTCGTTGACCTCTGTAACTAACTCCGGCTCTAACTCTATCAAGTACTCAGCAAAATCAAACCTGCAATACTTTAATGCTAGGTGAAGGAGGTTGTTTCCGTCTACATCTTTCGCCTTCCATGGAGGTAAGGGAAAACAAATTCCATGGTCTTTTATGTGTCTCAAATGTTCCTTTATGAAGCTAAAGAGCATCATATCGGGATTCAGCATCCGACGAACCATTGCAAGATGAAGAGGTGTTTGACCATGGTGGTTTGTTTGACAAGAGAGAATAGGGAACATTTTTAGAACTTCCACAATGAACAATTCATTAGAATAAGGCTCGTTTGGACAATATTTTGAAAACTTGGGCGTAAAATCAAGTTGGAAAACCTCAACTCCTACATGGAAAATGTTACTTCCATCTGGTAGTCGAGCAAGAAAATGTTCCTGACAATCGGGCTCTTCAAGTCTTCGTGTCAAGGATTCCCAATCACCATTAATTGCAGCTGTCACGTACAATTCTTTACTCATAAGCTTGTCCTCGATTGGCCATTTGTCGTATTTCTTCTTCTGCAATTAACTAGGACTTATACAGGTCATGAGTCATGACTCATGAGTATTTTGTAAAATAACAACACCACTAATAGCTAGAGAAATTTGACTCAGTGGATAATTTACCCACCACTAATAGAATTTAAAATAAGTTGGAATTCAATTTAATATTAATAATTATTTTTCAGTGATCTATTAGGAGGGGGTAATCCACACAGTGGGTAGCTGTAGACATGTAGTTATTGTTTTTTTGAAAGAATGTAGACATGTAGTTATGTCATATTATTAAGTTGCTTAAAACTTTAAAAGTAAGTATTTGAAGCAATTCCCCTCAAAAAAAAAAAAGTATTTGGAGCTATTTTCGGTATAAAAGAAAAACTATTTGTAGTTATATACAATGAGCAATTGAAAATGAGGGAGTGGAAGTGTGGTAAGCTCTTTCATCTTCCACCCACAGGTTGTGGGTTCGATTCTTACCGGGGGGGTTTGGGGGGCTTTGGGGTAGGTTGTATTTAGGTGCCCTGTGAAAGGGCGTTAATGTAATTTATCTTACCAAATTTTAAAAGAAATATACAATAAGCAATTTAAAGAGTAAGGAAAAAATTTACACTAATAAACTCAACCAGTACTGGTCTTATCAAAATAATTTTAACAATCGGAAATTTGAGATATTCTCTATTGGTAAATCTATGGATTAATTGAATGTAAGATTGTCAATGGAGCGAGGCAAATGCGAAGAATGATGGTACCCTATCTTCATCAACCCCTAAATTTTCATTGCCATCCCCACCCCATTACCGGTGCGCATATCATACAATACTCTCGGGTGTACATAAATCTATGTACAACCAAGGCCAAATGATGAGTATGCATCTAATCAAATGAGTATGTATACTTGATTATGTTATGTTCAAATGAGTATGTGTCTTTTCATATACGTATGTATGTGATTCAATGAGATGTATCAAATAAGTATATATATATCCAGACATAAATTTTTTAGTTAATTTTACCAATGAATAGCCAAATATCCAATTGAGTATGCAAATATTCAAATTGAATATGCATCTATTGAAATGTGTGTGTCTTAGCTCAAATGTGGATGCATTTCATGTATTAATAAGTATGAAACTTTTGATCAACTGACTAGAAAATTAGCATGAAATAAATCTGTAAAACTTAAATGAGTACAATAGATTTTAAGTGACTATAGAAAATTATTTCCCTATAACTTCGCCGTTGCTAGTTCAACTTAGACACCATAATACTGTCAAATACTCATTTTGAAATTATGAAAAATATATCATTTCCAGGATATTGTACACATTCACAAATTATCATACACATTTGCTAATGAAAGACATGTCAGTAATACATATTACCATACATACTCATTTAATTAAAGAAAACAATTAATCATCTGCAAAAATATCATGCTTTTTTGAAATCATTATTTGCTTATTAAGATGTCCACATGCTCACTTGAAAATATATATATATATATACATATATATATATATATATATACATATATATATATATAGTCATATAAGCTCAGATGTAAATAGAGCTATGTACACAGAGTGTATATGATCACTGTTATCTACAAGAGTACAAAATCCAAAATTGTTCTTGTTCTTGTTATAACAAGTTCAATCAATAAATAAAAAAGCATCCTTGCTCCACAATCCACCTAGGCAGTATATACCAACCTTATATTCGCCTCTGTCCACCCCATGATCTACCTTACAACATATTGATATTTGGATTAGTTTGAATATTAGAATACATCTTAAAATCGTAATTCAAATTAAAGTCTTATATGGACCTGGTCCACACTAAATTAGTGTGGACTTAATGCTAATTCATGTGATTTATGAAAAAAAGGGTCACTATATAAAAAAATAGATATAAAAAATGAGTAGATATAGATTCTATAAAGTTTAACTATGTGAAAAAAAGGCTACCATGTCACAAACTGAAAATTTCATCATGATAAACTAATGTAAGAAAGAGTGACTATATTAAAAAAAAACGGTTATTATGATAGAAACTGTATAGTGTAACTTAAGATTTTTAAAAGGTTATTATATGGAAAAAAAGGGTCACTATGTCAAATAAGTGGCTTTGGTCCACAATAATTAATGTGGACCAGCTCCACGCAACACTAACTCCAAATTAAAATAAGATGTTGCCACCCTTAAATTATAAAAATTATTCCATCAAAATATACAAATATAAAGTAACTTCATATGGTATTAAATGATTATACATAAAAACATTAGTCTTGAATACTTCTTTTACAATGTGTTAAAATTTAGTAGATTAACTTTTTTTATATAGCAATAATATACATAATTTGAAATATAACAGATGGGGTGGAGCCGGTGGAGGCGAGGTTATAATTTAAAACTAGTTATGAGGCCCGGGCGATGCCCCGGGTTATTAATATTTTCATGTCAAAATAGATCATCTAATGTTGCATAGTTCATTGGGTAGAACTTTACTACATTAACTTGAGGTCATGTGGTCGAATCTTGTACCAAACATGTTTCTAATTTTTTAATGTATCATGATGACATGGAACGAAACAACTAAATGGATAGTGCCACGTGACGTGTAAACTTACTTTAGAACGCCTTTTAATATATTTGTATAGATTTATACTCACCCTATCATATAAGGTGATACAATATGTGTCCCATCCCCAGCCCACTTACCACCAAAAAACCTTAAAGCATCCTACTTGATTGGATGGGTGAGGAATGGATTTCCGGCAACTGAATTCCTTAATACTTATTAGAGGTCATCAATATGGGCGGGGTTCGTGGGCCCGACCCGAAAATGGCAGGGTTTTTGCACAATTTTTCGGCTCGTGATTCCGGCCCTGCCCGAATTTTGGAAAAAAAATCAGGCCACGAAAAACAAAAATATGAAAAAATAGGCTAAATTTTTGTCCCGCCCGTAAATGGCTTGTAAATCCCGCTTGATCCGCCCCAAATTAGAGGGTTTTGGCGCGGGAATTTCGGCTCGAGGCTTGGCCCGGCCCGGCCAGTGGCTTTGGCTCGACACGGTCCAGTTTTTTGGTCGAAACCCAGCACAACCCAAGATCACCTCTAGTATATGCTACTCTAAAGGTTCAAAAAGGGTGTTACATGTTACTCACAGAGTCACAGTTTTAAGGACAAAAGAATTATTTTATATAATTTCCTTTGTTTGTCATAAATACATTATTATAGCTAGACACACTTGTCAGAGCATAACTTTGACTATTAATATCTTAAGTTAATTAATTATTAAAAAATTATAATATACATATTTTAAAATTATACATTAAGGAGGTGTTTGGTATGAGTACCGTAAACGGAATGGAAAGGATTTGAATAAGAATGGGAAAGGGTAATAATAAGTGTTACCCTTACTAGTTGTTTGGTATCCTATTGGAAGCTAGGGTTTTGTTTGAGGAGTGAAACGTTATTTGTTTCCTCAGTTTTTTGACTGGAAACAACTTGGGGGGATGTTTTTCCCTCAAGTAACGGTAATTGTTACTTTACACTCTAACCAAACAAGTAGAAACGGATTTTGTTACTTGATTCAGTTTCTTTTGTGAAAAAACATGATACCAAACACCCCCTAAGATTAATTAATTAATAATCAAAATAATATTTATCTTTGCATATTATTATATTAATAACTAAATATAGTCAAAATTAGAATATAAAAAGTCTATATGATATATTTGATGAGAACAGCAAAGAAGGATCCGGATCCTCTAGAGTTTTATGAAAACTCTACAAGGTAGAGTTGAATCCTAATCACATATTATAAAATCAAGGGCTCATGATTAGTGGGAATGGGAAAGATAGGAGCAAGATATTCGAGGGGAATAGAGGGATCTTTGAAAGAGAATATATAAGCCTTTGATTTTTTAATAAATGATTGATATTTAACAAACTCTATCGTGTAGAGTTATTTTAAAACTATAGAAGATCTCAACACAACAAAGAGTACTTGATTATTAGGTCAAACAACATGAGCGCTACTTCATTCCTAATATAAGCATTGTCATTTGAATTTTCATACCACTATTTTTTTTAAGGGGAAAGTATCGTACGTACCACTATGTCATTGTACAAGTTTGATTCTGACTGAATTATGCTCGCTGCCGAAACTCCTTCGTCGTTTTTTATTGCAAAGTTTGCATTTCGTTCAAGCATAGCTTTTACCATACCGAAGTCACGATTTTTAACAGCGAAATGCACTGGCGTGTTCCCGTCATGGTCTTGTTGATCCATCATCAACACAGAAATACCTGATACTCTCAAAAATTTCTTTGCCTCTACACAACTCAATAATCTTATGTAGTGCAAGATATTCCTGCCTTTGAGATCACAAATCTCAACCGACTCCGGACAGTAGTTGATTATGGCATCAACGGCTAGTAGATTAGCATTGATAGTTGCTTTCAGTAATGGAGTCATACCATCTGCATCACGTGAGCAACATACTGTGCTGTTTTTCTCCAATAAAAACTTTATTACAGAGAGTGAGTCTTCTTCAAATAGGCTTTTCATGTAGTTCAATGACGCCCCTTGCCCATTGAGTGTGTTAATCATATTTACCATCGATATTTTAGCACCTACAAAGATATCGTTATTAGAAGCATGGAAGAAAATTGGTAATCAATTCTAAAAATAGAAAAAAAAATCTAATCACATTTAGAGCACGTTTGGTTCGTTGTTTTTGGGCTCCAAGAAACGGAATCAATTACCGATTCCCTTTCTTTTTGTTTGGTTCAACCCCCCATCAATCCATTACTATTACTTGTTGGTAATGGACTCCCCCAATTTGTTACCCTTCCCTCCCCCTCAAGTAATAAAATACATTATTTGGTGGTAATGGTTACTATTCCATTTCCATTTCATGGCTTGAACCAAACACCTAATAAAGCTAACCATTCTTGTTACCATTCCTCTCCTCTATTTGTTTCCATTCCCTTTCCATTCCATACCTTGAACCAAACGACCCCTTACAATGACTTGACTGACAGAGCGGTTGATTTACGATTTCCAAATAGGGGTAGCACCAAACCAGAATATATACACAATTCACAACATTAGACATCCTAGCTCTCTTCACCTGAAAATCCCTGAACTGAACTAAATTTATCAGACCTGATTGGACCTGATTCAACTTATTGGACCTGATTGGAACTTATTAAACTAATAACATAAATATTACCCTTAACATAAATACTATCCCTAAAATTTATTATGACATAATAATTATAAAAATTCATCCTTCGAAAAAATAGTATTTATTAATTATCTCTTAGGATTAACATTTTAACAAAAATCTAAAACTATCTAACCTGGCAAAAATCTGAGCCCATAGGCCTTATTACATTACGTTCATTATGTTGACTGTCCAGTTAGTAGTTAGACGATATAAGTAATAACTAATAATTATCTAGTCACTAGTCACTACCTGGGTTATCGTACTTAACGGCGAGATGAAGCGGGGTTTCTTTCCGGTGGTTGGTAGCGATAGCAACTTCGGGACCAATCTCCAATAAGTATGCCGCAACTTGAACTGTTGTTTAAGGAACTCTGCGTTCCCTGTTGCTGCAGCCTCATAGATTTCCTTCTTCTTCTTTACGCTACGACTTATGTTGAACTGTTGTTTCTCTAATTTCTATTCCTGTTGCCCTTCTCCGAGTCTCCCCGAAGTCATAACAAACAACACCTAATATGGTCAGATCTAAAAATCAAAATATAGAAAGGCAATTTGCCGAAATAAGATTCTCGTGGTGTTAATCGACTTATGCACGACAGTATTTTAACCAAGCAAAATAGCATTTGCGTCCGTAATTCCAGGATCTTTCACATGGCTCGCCTAAGCGGATGGGAAA
Source organism: Beta lomatogona (assembly GCA_947646795.1). Lineage (NCBI taxonomy): Eukaryota > Viridiplantae > Streptophyta > Magnoliopsida > Caryophyllales > Amaranthaceae > Beta > Beta lomatogona. Next base: position 166,027 of record CANSNZ010001135.1, read on the forward strand.
ATATAATTATAGAAATTGATTGCCTGCACGTAATTAATGTAATGAGAGAATCTGTTTGCTAGTGTCAGATATTAAATCTTATACTTCCGTAACAAAAGAAAAAAAAGTTCATTTTGGAGGGTAACATAAAAAATGCAACAATTGGAAATGGACTTGTTTTAGTAAAAAATAATTCAACAAAATTACGAAAATGCCATTACTTAATAAAATAATAATCTGATTATAACATCCTAATTTTCATTACATTTTAAACACAAGTTCATTAAACTTAATGATTCCACACACCACCACCACCCCTACTCATCATCACCACCCATCTCGTTTTCATCACCACCACCAACCTCCACTTATCATCACCACCACCACCCTCACTCATCACCACCACCACCACCACCCATCTCGTTTTCCCCACCCCACTCACCACCGATCACCACCTCCTCTTCCAAAACCCTAACCCCATACCATTCGAACCGACCACCTCCACCACTTAAAAACCTTAACCCCCATACCATTCGAACCGACCACCACCACCACTTCAAAACCCCTAAACCCCACCACCATTAGAATCGACCACTACCACCACTTCCAAAACGCTAGTCTCACCACCATTCGAACTTCGAAGAAGAGAAGAAAGGAGAGAAGAAGAGAACAAAAGGAGAGGAAGAAAAAGGCTCTAGTAGATCGACCCAGGGGCGGAGCAAGAAGGGGGGACATGGGGACAGATGTCCCCCCACTTTTAAAAAAAAAATCACGGAAAAAAAAATTAATCAAAAAAAAGGAAAAACGAACGAGATGCGTCACGTGAAACGGAAACACAAACATAAGCCTTTCACCTTTAAGAGAAAAACGAAGAGAGAGAAAGTTCAAAAATCAAAACCCTAACTCCCCGCGACCCCGCCGTCCAGTCCACCGGATTTCTTTCTGTCCAGGCCGCCGGATTTCCGTCATCGAACTACGACCACGAGCAGCAGCCAGGCCCAGGCCCCAGGCAGTGGCAGACTGACTACTGAGTCACGAAGAAGTTCCGACCACGACTCCACGAGCAGCAACACGACTCCACGACTCCACGACCACGTCGTCGGCAGCCGCCCAGTGGCCCCAGTCCAGTCACACTCACCAGTGAGTTGTTTTTTTTCTAAACCTTAACTCCATAAGTTTAAATTTTGCTGTTTTGAGGTAATATATATCAATGTTTGGTTCAATTGGTTGTGAATTTGTGAATTGTGATTATGGTAGAAATCTGAATTCTTGAATTAGTTGAATGATTTGTTGTTGGAAATTGGAATGTTGGCCATGATTTATTGACTCGATTTGTTGATTCATGTTTTAGGATTTAGGTACTTTGTAATTTCTAATTTGAAAATTGTAAATATGAGTTGATTTATAATTGATTAGTTTGGTTTGATAATGTAATTGATTCATGTTTATCAATTTAATTAGGAAAATGTCAAGTGGTTCACATTCACCTAATTCAAACAAGTTCAAGGCTAAGGGAAAACAACCCGATCTTCGACAATTCATGTTTAAAAGAATGAAATCCCAAGAAACATCTTCACCCGCTCATAGTGAAACACCTCAAAATGAATCTCCTTCATTTAGTTCTCCCCAAACTCAAGATGTTGATATGAATGTTGGTGATTCAAGTATTAATAATGTACCATTAGAGGAGGAGGAAAAGGAGGAGGAGGAGGAGGAGGAGGAGGAGGAAGGAGAAGGATTAGTATATGATGTTGAATTACTTCCTCATGATCCGGGAAAAAGAATGAACATAATGAGTTACCCCTCAAATCAAAGAAATGCGGTGAGGAGAGCTTATATTCTTAAAAAACCATGTCAACCAAAAACTCATGCCTTTCCTCAAAGAATGGTGCCCGGTTTACGTCGTTTTAGTGTTAATTGGTTCAAGAAATGGGATTGGCTTGAATATAGCATTGAAAAAGATGCCGCATTTTGTTTTGTGTGCTACTTGTTCATAAAAGATGTTGAAATTAATATGGGGGGTGATGCATTTGTTGATGGAGGGTTTAGGGCATGGAATAAACAGGAAAGATTTGAGAAGCATGTTGGTGGAATTAAAAGTGCTCATAATGTTGCTTATGAAAAGTATGTGAATTTAAGATATGGAAAAAAGAAATCAATTGTGAATGTGCTTGATAATGTAAGTGAGGTGACAAAATAAAAATATCATATTCGTTTGAAAGCATCTTTAGCTTGTTTGCGATTTCTTTTGCGCCAAGGATTGGCATTTCGTGGGCATGATGAAAGTGAGGAGTCTTATAGTAGGGGTACATTTGTTGAGCTTTTGAGGTGGTTAGGGGAAAAGGTTGAAGAAGTAAAAAAAACATACATTAGAAAATGCTCGCAAAAATTGTCAAATGACTTCTCCTCCGATTCAAAAGGACATTATTACTTGTTGTGCAAAAGAAACCACTAAATGCATAATAGAAGAGCTTGGTGATGATTACTTTGGCATATTGGCCGATGAATCAAGTGATGTGTCTCAAAAAGAACAACTTGCTCTTGTTTTGCGTTTTGTTCATCGAGATAGTGGTAAGATTATGGAGAGATTTTTGGGAATTTATGAATGATTTTTTGGTAACTTTTATCGAGAAATATGTGTTCTTACAAGTTCCCGATGAAAAAATCGTTGATCGCTTTCAAAATATGAAGACTCGAAGGGTGAATTTGTATTTTTCATTTCTAGTTTATGTATTTTTTTTTTATTTCTCTTTGGATTGTAAGACTATAAGCATTTTGGAATTTTGGATGTAAAACGTTAAGTATTAAACAATTTGTGTTGTAGTGTTTTTTTTTTCTAATTTGTTTTCCGATTTCCCGATATCCGGATTTTGTCCCTCCGCTTTGAGAATCCTGGCTCCGCCACTGGATCGACCACAACTGTTCGAAGAAGAAGAAGAGAGAATTTCTGGGTAGATTCACCACTACCGTTCGAAGAAGAAGAACGGTGGAAGTGTTGCTGGATTTGTTCGAATTTATGTGTTTGGGATGCGATTTTCTGATTTTTGGGTTCAGGATTCTTTTTTTGGGGGTTCGGATTTCTAGGCTTGGGGTTTTTATTGTCGAAATTTTGTGGTGAATTGGCGATGGTGAAGGTGGTTGGTGTTGTGGCGACGAGGTGATGGCCTGATGGTGGTTGGCGGTTGTTAAGGTGGTTAGTGTGGTTGTGGTGGTGAAGGTGGTGGTTGGTGTGGTTGTCGGTGGTGAAGGTGGTGGTTGGTGTGGTAGTCGATGAGGAAGGTGGTGGTTGGTGTGGTGGTCGGTGAGGAAGGTGGTGTTTGATTATGTAATTTCTCTCTCCTCTTTTTCCCCTAATACACAACCTAAAACACAATTAAGAAATTCTCTCTAGGAGTTCGTGCCTATGAAAATTGTTGCACTTATTTCGTTACGGAAGAAAAAGTTGAAATTGTTATTGTGTGTTGGGACTAGGATGGCAATGCAAATTTCAACCTAACTTTTTTTTTTTTCACGTAGCCATTTAGTCAAGTGATTAAGTTCTCGAACCCTAAATTTCTCATTTTATCCATTGCTAAATTCAAGCCAAGTTGTTGTGTATGTTTTAGTTTGGAATGTTTTATAGAAGAATTATACTATTATTTTGGTACTTTATCATTTTAATAACTAAACAAATGCAAGTTAAAAAAAATAATGGATACTCTTAATAAGCTTAAGACCCATTTTGGACCCAAGACCCGCTAGATTCATTGGATCTGGGTAAGAGTCCAGATTTTTTAGACTCTGTTGGTCTGGGTTGGGTTTGGGGCCAAATCAAAATTTACGGGTCTGGGTCTGGCTGGAGCAACTCAGATCCGACCCATGCTCATCCCTAATTGTGTGGCTGACAAAATGGAAACTTTACTTTCTACTAGGTTTATTTTCTTCCCAAAAAAAATTGTTCTCTTCCCTGAAAAAAATTGTTCTCTTTATTTTATATTTACTTGTTTTCAGCAAAAATAAGGAAGTAAGAAAACTTCATAAAAAAAAACATAAGCAAAATTTAGAAAAAATAATAAAAGTTAAGGAAAAAAATAAGAAAATTTTGCATAGAAAAGTTAAGGAAAAATAAGAAAAGTTTAGAAAAATTAAGAAAAGTTTAAAAAAAGTAAGAAAAATACATAATATTCAAAAAGAAATAAGATAACATAAGATAAATTAAGCAAAAATAAGGTGAAAAGAACAAACCTTTAGAGCATCCACAACCATTTAATTCCCCTTATTTTCTCTGTCCTCACTCCTCACATCATTCGTCCACATCACTTTCCACTAAATCACAACGTCTTAGGTGATTTTGTTAATTAATTGCCTTGTAATTAATCATTAGTTTTAAGAATGCTACCAAAATCATTAATGTAATTGAGCAATGAGAGCAAATCCGGTACGATAATACGGGGAATAAAATCATTATTTTAATTACGCTAATTTAATCGACAATTTCAAATTGCGCCAATTCAATCGATATTTTTAGTTATGCTAATTAAGTTGATATTTGTTATTACGACAATTGATTATGCAAATAGAAACGTAAAGTCATTAAATGCGTCAAACATATATAGATTAAATTAAACATCAAACCATACATTGATTTTAATAAATAGATTGCAATAGTTAACATCTTCAATCGTCTTTGTAATCTCTCCCCGTATTTGATGAGCATGAAAAATATTGATCTTAAGCCCCCTTTATATAGAGGATGAAATCCTATCCATAGTAGAATTCGCATCTAACAAGATCTAATCCAACTAAACTTAGAAAACTAATTTTTTATCTTCCTAATACAATTACCAATCTATTAGGAAATAAATTATCTCTATAGAATTCTAACATAACAAGACTTAGAAAAAATAAGACGTAAAGAGAAAAAAAATTCCCAGGTTCCACCCCGCAGGTGCATGTTCTGCCCTGGGGGTAAAACAAAAACTTTCCAATTTGTCTATAATTTTTCCTTAAAAACTACCGAAATCTACAACGATTCTCTGGGACCTACTAATTGTGTTGGAATATTAGGTTTGCATAATGATGAGTGCATATTCTAACATCATATAGTTGCATATTGGGGTACATTTTCATATATTATTATAGGATTTACATTGCATTTATGCATATCTAGGTCCCTGTTTATAAGCTATATTACTTTCATGGGTTGTTTGGTCTTTTCATATAAATTCAGGTACTTTGTTGGAGTTAATAAGTGTAACACCCCGACAATTCTCTATTTTCCAAAATACCTTTTTAATATAAAACTTACAGAATTATCAAAACATTATCGCCCGTGTGATAACATATCGGCTTATTCAGAATTTTGCAGCGGAAATAAATAAATAACCTTTAAAACTTACTAACTTAGTCAACCATGAGTCAACTCCAAAAACCAAAGCCAACAGTCAACCAAACCAAAGTCAACCAAGTAAAACAAAACTATAAAGTATTAATGCTAAACACAAACTCTCCACGAAACCCGAACCCATGATGCATCATCTTCAGACCTGAAATGGTCGATGCTCTATTGATCCTGAGAGACTGCTCACCAAATGGGTCATCACAAGATCGATAAGGCACAACCATGATCGACATACAGAAAAGCACGTAATCAGCAAAGCTGAGTACTACATACTAAATAAAATACAAAACCTAACATGATACCAATAAACATAAACTTAGTGATAAACAATGATATAATAAATAACAGATTGACTATATTGAACTAACTCCCAAAATGAATAGATTAATTATAATTAGATTGAATAGGCAATGGAAAGAGTTGTCCAAACCAAACCAAACCAGTCTTCAATTTAGAAGACGAAGTACAGCGCGACTCCATACTCCCATGACCAACGATATCGAGGTACTAATTTAAATAAAATAGGACATGATGATCAATCCGGTCCCAAGAAAAGCCATGGGCTACCACCATGTACTCCAACTCGTACCAGTCCAACACTTCAGACGTGCATAAGTCTAAAGCTTATTGCTATTCACTTTCCACTGTAAGTGATTAATAAATTATTTATTAGTTATGACTCACAAAGAAAGACAACCAACATAATCATCAAGGATACATGAAACTTCCATTTTTATCTTAGGATTAGATAAGGTGATCAACAACTTAACAATCCAAGAATAATCCATTATTAGTTCCATAACCAACCATTAGATAAGGCTTATTGACGAGGAGGGGAGGCGCTGGCTGCCGTCGGCTGCTGGTGGGGCGGCGGTCGGCGATGGCCGGCGGTGCTGGTCGAAAGAAGAAGAGGAACGAAGGGGAGGGGAGCCGAGCGAGGAGAGAGAGAAAAGAGGAGAGGAGAGAAAAGGTGAGTGATTTTAGTGTGGGAAAATTTGGGTTTAGTTTGGGTTTATATAGGTAACCCCTTGTGGGCTTAGGGAAATGTGTTTTGGCATTTAATAACCAATTAATGATTTGGGTGCTTGAGTTAAGTTGGGCTCCTCTAACACATTTTAAAATCTTTTACACTACAACTCAAAAAAATTAAATAGTTTTCAAAGTATGACTAAACAAAATATTTGGTTATTTAAAAACATTTAATGATCCCTTTGACTTTAAAATAGTCAACACTTAAGAATTTAATTATTTAAATACTAAAATACATATAAATATACTTTAAAATATATATATATATATAATTCATAAAATTGTGGGGGATTATAGTCTACCCATCTTAAAAGAAGTTTTGTCCCGAAACTTGACACGAAAATCCTCACAGCTTTAAAACTTTTACTCAAAACTTCCATTTGGAAAGACTTGTGTCACAACGTGTGCGCACTTTACCAACTTTAAAACCACTTGTGTTACTCATGAACAAACTTTTCTATGCGAAGAACCAATTTATTTTGCACTACATGTGCAAATCGCCCAAGTAAGCATAAAAATGCATAAAAAATACCATAAAGTAAGGCAAAAAAAGCGCGAAATTCTATCGCATTCTACCCCTCTTAAAGAAAACGAGTTACGCCCTCGTAACTCACCTCAATGAATAATTCAGGATATTTCTTCTTCATTTCATCTTTGGCTTCCCACGTTGCATCTTCGGACTCATGGTTGGACCAAAGCACTTTCACAATATTCACATCCTTATTGCGTGTACTACGCACCTATTTATCCAATATTTTTACAAGTCTTTTCTCATACGTGAGGCTACTATCAATTTGAATTCTTTCGGGCTCCAAAACATGATTCGCATCACGAATATATCTTTTAAGTTGAGAAATGTGAAACACATCATGCATCTTCTCAAACTCCGTTGGCAAAGCCAACTTATAGGCAACCTTCCCAATTCTTTGTAAAATCTCATATGGGCCAACATACTTGGCACTTAATTTGCCCTTCTTACCAAATCTCATCACTCCTTTGGTCGGTGACACATTCAAAAACACCTTATCACCAACTGCGAATTCATCTTTTCTTCGCTTCAAATCAGCATAACTTTTAAGTATATCTTGAGCAGCTTGAATTCTAGCCTGAATCAACTTGACATTCTTAACAGTCTCCTCAATCAACTCAGTCCCCAATACTATATTCTCACTAAAATCATTCCAGCATATAGGGCTTCTACACTTCCTTCCATACAACGCCTCAAAAGGAGCCATCTTAATACTCGCATAGTAACTATTGTTATATGAAAACTCAATCAAATCCAAGTGATCTTCCCAACTACCTTGGAAATCAATTGCGCACGCTCTTAACATATCTTCCATAGTTTGATTGGTCCTTTTAGTCTGACCATCGGTCGCAGGATGAAAAGCGGTACTCATCTTCAACGTTGTTCCAAGATTTAACTGGACCTTTTGCCAAAAGTTCGACAGGAATCTCGAATCACGATATGAGATAATGTCCATCAGGACTCCATGCAGCCGCACCACATGGTTGATGTACATCTTTGCAAGTTGCTTCATCTTCCATGTCTCTTTGATTGGAACGAACACGGCAGACTTCGTCTGACAGTCCACGATAAGCCAAATAGTATCATTGCCATTTCTCGTCTTCGGCAAAGCAGTCACATAATTCATGGATATAGAATCCCACTTCCATCCAGGAACCTCTAAAGATTGAACCTTCCCCATTGGTCTCTTATGGTCTATCTTTACTTTCTGACAGGTTAGACACTTTGACACGAACTCAGCGACTTTACACTTCATATTCGGCCACCAATAAATCTCTTTGAGATCCTTGTACAACTTATCACCCCCAGGGTGCACATAATATGGGGTATATTATGCCCCTCATACATAAGCCTTCTCTTAAGCTCTTCACACTTTTGTGGTACACACCACCTTCCCTTAAACCAAGCTTCCACCATCATGAATCTTAAAGTCAACTTCCTTGCGTTGCTTTATCTTCTCCTTAATCTTATCTAGGTGCTCGTCTTCAACTTGACCTTCTTTGATCTCATCGAAAATTGACAACCCCAATGACAAATCACTCAATCTTGCCTCAATCTCCCCAGGATTTAAAATTTCTAGGCTAAGCCCTTGCATATCTCGGCACAATTCCTCAGGAAATACTAATGCATTCACACTATGACTCGACTTTCTACTCAAAGCATAGGCGACTACATTCGCCTTCCCTTCATGATACTGGATATCTATGTCATAGTCCTTAATCAATTCCAACCATCTTCTCTTCCTCGTATTGAGATCCTTCTGGGTGAAAATGTACTTCAAACTCTTATGATCAGTAAAGATCTTGCAAGTTGCGCCATATAGATAATGTCTCCAAATCTTCAAGGCAAAAGCAATAGAAGCTAACTCTAGGTCATGGGTAGGATAATTCGACTCATACGGTTGCAACTGACGTGATGCATACGCGATCACCTTCCCATTCTGCTGCAGCACATATCCCAAACCATTCTTCGAAGCATCAATCTACACCTCGAATCCTTCATTTCCGTCAGGCAAGGTTAAAACAGGTGCTGAGGTCAAACGCTCCTTCAAAGTCTGAAAAGCTTCCTCGCACTTCTCACTCCACTCAAACTTTGACTCTTTCTTCATCAAATTAGTCATTGGCCTCGCTATCTTCGAGAAATCTCTCACAAATCTCCTATAATATCCAGCTAATCCCAGAAAACTCCTAATAGCTAACACATTTTTCGGTGCATGCCACTTACTAATAGCTTAAATTTTTGCAGGATCCGCAGACACTCCTTCTTTTGACACATAATGACCCAAAAATGCTACTTTCTCCCAACGAAAATCACACTAAGAGAACTTTGCATACAACTGGTTCTTCCTAAGCGTCTCCAAGACTATCCTCAAATGTTCATCATGCTCTACTTCACTCTTTGAGTAGATCAAGATATCATCAATGAACACTACAACAAACTGATCCAAAAACTCATGCAATACCCTATTCATCAAGTCCATAAATATTGCCGGAGCATTGGTCAATCCAAAAGGCATCACAGTAAACTCATAATGACCATAACACGTCCTAAACGCAGTCTTAGGTAGGGGTGTTCACAAAAAACCGAAACCGAAAAACCGTATCGAAAAATCGAAAAACGGTCAAAATGGGCGGTTACCGCACCAGAAAATTTGGGATTAAACGGTACGGTTACCAAACCGGTAAAATTCACGGTTAAATGGTACGGTTACGGTTATGATTTTTGAGTGAACGGTTAACCGAAAAACTGAAATATTTTTTTTCTCTATTCTATTTATTGTGAAACATTTTTCCAACAACTACATTAATTCTAATATTTGTTACTAAGTAACAACAATTAGAGGATGTATGAGATTATTGAAAAAATTTAGTACTAATTTAAACGCTCTAATTATGAAATGGAGTGAATTCTTAGTGTTATTATGTTTGCTATGGATTTATTATCCACTTTATAATATATTTTATATTAGAGTATATATAATATTATAGTATATGCACACAAAAATAGAAAATATATATTTACATTAAGTAAAATATAATAGTATAAATCGAATAACAGTTAATGGTTAACCGAAAAACCGTACCGAAAAAAGGGTTAACCGCTTAGGCGGTAATCGGTCTAAACGGTTACGGTTACGGTTCGCAAAAAGAGCGAACCAAAACTTTCGCTTACCGAACCAATATGTTGTTTCGGGACGGTTAACCACCCACAGGCGATAATACTTTGATAATTCTCTATGTTTATTTTAAAAAGGTATTTTAGAAAAGACAGAATTGTCGGGGTGTTACAACAAAGTTCAGCGCCCGATGGCGTCAGGCGACCACGCCCGATTGGGCCCGAGACCAGATTCTGGAAACAAATTTGAAGAAAAAACTTCGCCCGGCTGCATCGGGCCACATTCGCCCGATCGGGCCTTCGTCCAGCGGGCGTCTTATACCCCGATCTTTCCCTTGTTGCAATGAGGCCATTGCCACTTTCAGCTTGGGGGAGGATTTCTGTAAGTACTTCTTTCTCTTTTACTACTTTTTAGGTTAGTTAAGTTAGTTTAATTGCTTTGAAAAAAAATGAAAAATCACAAAAAAATGAAATATTGCTGAAAAAACACAAAAATACGAGTTGAATATGAATAGATTGATTGCTTCCTTGTGCCCCGAACTTTGCTTTGAAAAATGATATAACTCATTATACTTGATAGTTGGGCATTTGTGATTGGGATGTTGTGATGTGATCTCTGATTGCCTTGATCTTGAGTGGATTTTGATGATAAAGCGCCTACTTTAACTACATGCTTGAATTGGTTAGATTGTGAGGATTCATTCTAGCCTTCAGATTTATATCTATATCCGGTCTATTCTTGTGTGTTAGTTCCTCGTAGCATTCTTATCTTGACTTTGGCATTGTACTCGTTGATTTGTGGTGACTCTGGACATGTGATGTGATAGAGGCGTTCATTTGTTTAATTTTTAAGCCTCAGAGTTGTTTAATGAATCATTTTCCCCCCTAGCCCCGCTGAGCCTAATGACTTTTTTTTGGATCTATATTAAGCCACATTGCACGCCCTGAGCTTTTACAATGACTATTGTCCCAAGCCTAACTTGGGGGAGCATTTGTTAGGTTGATATTATATTGTGTGGTTGATTCCGTGGGGTGGTTGGAAAATAATGTTATGTTGGTACAAAGTAAAGTGAAAAGAAAAGAAAAGAAATAATACATGAAAAGTCTCCATGATCTTCACTCATTAAGTTTCAAGAAACTTTAATTCATGAAGAAAAAAAAAATATATTACAGAGAAGTATATTGAAGGAGACAATCATTGGTTGGTTCGTGAAATTTCGAAGTTGGTTATTATCTTGGTCATGTTGTTGAGGCCATGGGAGTTATTTCGACCACACCTAGTCTTACTAGTATTTTTGCTCCCCTTTTCTTGGCTTTTCCACCACATTCCTTAAATAATTTCCGTACCTTTACCCGAGCCCCATTACTACCCTGAGAAAGACCTTTTGAGCAAGTGTTTGATTGTTTATTGGAATAATACTGAGTGAATATGCCAAAATTGAAGATTAAGTTTGTTATTTGAGTCGATCTGATTAGGATGAGCGATATTATACCTTTCTAAACACATGAGAGTGTGAGGGGGAAGGGATATTATGGTTGGGTTGATGAGCGATCGGGCACATTTTATGCTCGCCACAAAATTGAGAGGAATGACATCTCGGTGAGCACCTTTTCAAATTTTGCATGTTATGTAGAGCAGCTGTATTTGATGCTTTGCTTAGGTGATTAGTGGTCAGGGTGATCTGAGCAACTAAACTAGAATTTTGCTTACTTGAACGATTTCGAGTTGAAAATATTTGAGTTTGAAATTTCTTACCTAAAGGGTGAAGCAATTATATTATTATCCATGTTGTGCTTTGCTTGGGGACAAACAAAGGTTTAGCTTAGGGGAGTTTGATGTTATGATTTTATATAGAGTTTTTCCCCTACTTATAAGCTAAAAAAGATGTCAATGGTGCTCTTATGAGCCATTTTGTGCTAACTTTCTCCATCTAGTTGTGGTTTTCTATTTTGTGTCAAATCGCAGGTTTTAGAAAATTATTTCCCTATTTTCTACTATTATTTGACCGCTACACTGGACTGGAGAGGTTTTATGCTGAGTTCCAAAGTCCCGAGGACACTTTTTGGGACCCTTGAGCAAAGGAAGAATCGAAGACTTGGCATTTGGAGCCAAGAACGAAGGAAAGTGGCCAGGCTCGGTTCCATCGGGCGCCCACAAGGACAACAACCAGTTTAGTTGCGGGCCCGATCGGGCGTTTTGCCCTGTCGCTGTTCACTGATGAAGTCCGATCGGGCGTGCTTGAAAGATGGTCTGTGTGCGATGTTGAAGAGTAGGAGGCCGCCTGATTGCATCGGGCGTGTCGGCCCGATTGCATCGGGCGGTTGCCATTTTCTGCTGTTGCAAGTTTGTCTGAGCCCGATCTCATCGGGCATGTTTGGCCCAATCGAGCAATTGACCCGACACGCGCATTTAATGATTTCCGGACTATTTTTATAAGACTTTTCCTAGTTGTTTTAGGTTTAGTATAAATAGCCAAATCGGAATATTATTATGGATCTTTGGTTTTAGTCATTATTTTTCATAGTTTTCTCTCAAGAACCCTAGTTTACTACTTTTCACTTTGGATTCAAGATCAAACATTTGGATTACTTGCAAGATCAATATCGTTCTTTAATTTGGTAATCTTCTTCATTGTTTTTTCTATTATTGATTATATTGATTTCTTAGTTCATTGCAATCATTCCAACTATGAATTGTTATATTGATTTTGTTATTGTTTTCGCAAGCATGAGTGAGTAGTTTTATTTCTAGGATTGTGGGGACCTATGTATGCAATGAGGGATTGACAGATTAGTATAATTACCCTTTATTTCAATTGTTTCCTGTGATTGAATCGTTCATGCTAGATTTATGAATTAGGCCTGATTTGTATTTCTACTATCGCAATATTGAATCTGCTTCGAGAGGAGAGATTTTGTATAGGCTTTCAATCATTAGGCAGAGTGATCCTTGACCATGCGAGAGCGGCTAGGTGATCTTTGACGGAGGTAATATTCGAGAGAAATTACATGTGCCCTAGATAAATTGACTTATTAGGTGGTTATTATTCATTTATGATTTCCCGAATTGTATGCATAGTGATCCATAGTCCTAGTTCCTTATTAATTGATTCTTACCTTCGTATTTAGTTCTGTCATTTGCTTAGTTTAGTCACACACCCATTTTAATCTAATTTAGTTAGTATAATATTAGAATTCAGATACAATAGTATAACTTTCTCCATGTCGATTCGATCCTGACTTCCCTGACTACTTGTTAGTGGACCTTAGGTTATTTTTGATAAGGTGATACGACTTTAGCATGTCACACGCAACTCTACTCCTTCCATCAGCCCAAAATACATTCCTCGATTTACCATTTTCGTCAATGTCCTATATGTAAAAGAAGTCTGAATTGCTTTCAATCATCTCACAAAATGTCTCCGCATCGCAACAGAGTCTCCTTCTTGCAAGCTTAGTCTTCTAACTTTGCTAATCAAATTACGACAATCCCTTCCATCAAAAGGAACTTTATCATGGCCACCATATGTTAATACAAACGAATTAAAGTTCTTTGCAATCGGAACGAACACCGGCGGTGTCATTTTCCAAAATTCTCCTCCTATCTTCCTCACTAATGTGCTTATAGTTCCACATGAATTTGGAATTTTTCGGAACACAGGGTGGTTATGTTCTAATAAAACCTTTGTTAATTTCCATGATCCATCATCTTGACACCGTGATGCATTTACTTTGAACTCACATCCCGTAATTGCAGAGGTAGCCGGTCGCCGAAGATTATTTGAATCTGAAGTAAAATTCCCCTCTTTGAACAAACCAACCTTAACCTTACACAATCACTATAATCTACGATATTACGATTTCTTTCAATGCCACTTTCGTTTCCCATGTTCTCCTTTCTTTTTGTTCTCTCAGAGCTTCTGATTTTATTTAAAATCCACTTTGACGTGCATGTTCATGACAATAATTAAAAATTTCTTCAACAGATTTAAATACCATACCCACATATGGAGAGAAAGTTTTTTCAGCATCGTGAGGTTCAACATCTTGAAGCACTTTATTGACCAATTCATCATCCAGACCCACCCTATCATCATCCTTGTTAGCAAAATCATCATCTCCCTCATCATTTAAGGGGTTCTCATCAAGATCAATATTTATATGGAAGTCATCATTACAATCTTCGGAGTCAAATCCTAGGTCAATCACTTCATCTTCTTCATTCAATCCAACGTTTAGATCAAGCATCTAGAATAAACACATATATGAGAAGATATGTATTATTAAAAGAGAGCAAAATCTCATACCTAGTATGCATAACAAGAAAACACCATCCAATTATATGAATAGTCGTACATAGCAGTTAGCACATGCATATAATCAAAGAACAAAAAGTTCCATAATTCCATCATACTCCTTTATAGCTTAAGACACAAAATTCCTGGTTCTAGCAATATGTCACGCAAAGAACACATTCTAATTTAGGCAGGTCAATTAAATAAATACAACATTGAAATTTCTGGGTATAGCAGTTCAATTAGAAATTCATGGACATATTTTGTGAAGCATGTAAAAGAGACTATCAACTCTCAACTACTCTTATGTTTTATAGTGATTCTTGAAACACATAAATTTAAAAAAAAAAACAATTGATATAGTCGATAGGAATGAAAATTGAATCACCAATTTACCATACTTGTTCATGAACCCTTACTAAATTTTTATTCAATCCACACTAAACTTGAAAATTTTATATAATTATTTAATTTCATATCTTTTACTCGTAAATTATAACCATGATCAAAGAGGATAATCAACTTGGAGATATAATTGGAAGTTGTTGCTTGTCTCTCCTCTTCTTCTTCCCCCCTCTTCTTCTCTCTCTATATTTTGAAAATAATTTTTATAATTGGGCTTCTCCATACTATATTTGAAACCTCCATTAATGAAAGTGTCAAGATTAAGGGGGTGTTAGTGTTTCAAAATTTTGGAAAGTATAGGAGAGAGAGAGTAAGAATAAATACTGCTTGTGCCTTTGAACGAGAGAAGAAGAAGGAATAAGAGCAACTCCAACGGTTGCTTTGGAGTCCTAGCTTGCAATTATTCAATACTTGGAGCTACTAGCTCTATTGTTGGAGGAAATTCCACTTGTTGCTTTGGCAAGCAAAGTAGCTTCACAAAGCTACTTGCTTTGCTCAAGGCTTGTGGGCTCCACTCAACTTTCCACTCTCATTTCACTTTCCAACGGTAATGTTGATATATAATTTGTGGAGTTGTAAATTTATTTGCAACGGTAATATTGTGCTACAGTAATGCAGGTTTTTTTTTTTTTTTTAGTCTATAAATAGGAGTAACAATGTTGTAAAAAAATATACCCACAAAATTTCTATAATCTCTTTCTCTCATATATTATTTCCATCAAAAAAAATATACCCACAAATGGATGATTATTCTCAAGATCCATATAGCCAATATTATCCTTATTTAGAAAATTATCAAAATTTAGAAAGTCAAACATCCCAAAATCCAACCCAAAATAATCAAGCACGTATTGTTTTTGTTATTTTAATTATAAAAAAATGTACGATTTCAAATTTAGAATAAAAGTCATTTATTTTTACAATTTATTATTTTTACAAGTTAATTACAAATTATGATTGTATGACTTGTATATTAAAAATTGTTGATATGGTGATGACATGTGGGACCTACAAAAATACAAGTGGTTGTAGTTTTCCATTGGAAGAGGATGTAGCTTGGAAATGTTGTAGTTTGGAAATCTGATGTGGCACACAAAGCTACAAGTGGTTGTAGCTTGCCATTGTAGTTGCTCTAATGCTGCTTGTGTCTTTGAACATCTGTCATTACACCGTCAGAGGTAGACTACCCTCAAGGTAAATCTATCACTCCCCTTAAAATAATGTAGGAGAGGGAAAAAAAATGGAATAGGTGGGAAGAATTTTAGTTGATTATCAAAGTAATTAGTGGGGTGTAAAAAAAAATTAAAATGTAACAATTAAAATAACGGTAAAAAAAAGTAACAATTACATAAAAACAGAATAGGGAGTATGTCACAGTGACACACCAAAGATTTACAGTTCTTACTACATTATAGGGACTTTAGTTAATGCTGATTAATGTCATGTCGGTCAGTTATTCCAAAAAAAATATACTATTAACAACACCTATAGTCCTACTACTGGCTCGTACTACTGACTCTTAGAAAGAAAATTCTAAAAACATCTTTGGACAGAAACATTTTACACAGATGACGTACATACATTGAAAATATGGATAGACATGGCGAAATGTTTCCCTCTACGTGTTCCCTGTGTAGGACGATATATAGTGGACAGCCCCTTTTGAATTAACAAACACACATTTGTCACCAAAAATATATTATCAAACACACATTGGCCTGCCTTAGTGCCTTTGCCTTTTTAAGTAACAAACACATAAAGTTTTAAGTTGACTATTTGCTACCACTTTTGTATTCAATTGTGCCTGCTTTTTTTCATAATTCTTAACAATATATCACAACAGTTTATGATTTTCTTACACAACCCAGAAACTCTGCTGCTTCAATTTGTTCTCTAATTAATATTCAGGTGCTCTTCTTGCTTTGATCATTCATTCTGTTTTCTTAATTGTTTGCATTATGCGTTAATTTTATTTCAGTTTTGAGATTGATGTTGTATGAAGTTTATTGATTGATTATGCTTAACTTTATGTTTGATAAGGTTGATAATTTTTTGTGAAAACTGACGTAGATTATGCATGATTCTGGGTTTAAGGACTGGATAAAATTTGTTGGTTTTATAATATTGATTGATAAGGTGCTTGTTGTTATGGTTGAATCTCTCCGGGTTCCAAGTTTGTTTTGACATTAAATTTCTGGGTTAACTTTTTGGCTAAATTTTAGTTTGCCATTTTTATTTTCTCACGAGTGTATGATTTATGAAGTGTTCCCAATTTCTTGCGGTTGGAAACAAATAGTGTTCGAGAGGGAGTTTTTGGGAACCAAGAGTGGAAAATAATACAGGACAATATACATGCATACTTCTTCCGTTTTAAAATACTTGCTACATAGAGGAAGAGAGGAACTTTTAAGTTTTGTAATAAAGGTATAGAGAGAAAGTGGGATACCAATAATACCATCACTCTTTGAATAAGAAGAAAGTATAAGTATTTTAAAGAAGAAAGTAGGGAACCACAAAATTTTAAGAGTATTTTAGAAATTTTGGGTAAAAAAACTTCATTTATTTATGATATGTAGCAAATATTGTGTGACATTTTTTATTTTAGGAGAGTGCAAGTATTTTGAAATAAATGAAGTACAATATGTTATAAACTCTTTACAAGGCTAAGATACTTTTGGGATATTTTGGTAACTTATATGGGGTCCAAAATCCTTTTATGGTTTGTATAGCTTATTAAAATATAGCCAAATAGTGTTTTTCTTGGTGAGCCGCAACAAGATTGTAGAATAGTATTGCTAATCTAGTAGTCTATGATTCTAACAATTGGAGGCAAAGACGCAACTTTCTTTGATCTTGAATTGTAGTGTTCACTATGTATTCTTATCTAGAGTCAAACAGAAACAGCCTTTTTTTTAGGCAATATAAGAAAACAGCATTTCCATCATCATAGAATAATGCTCTATATATCTGACCCTTCGAACCCCCCATGAGGTCATGAGGGAAGAACCTCTTTTGGAGGCATTGGTGAGATATTGATTGTTGTTGTAATCTTCCAGATTCTATTTACATCATCTTAATATTAACTAGTCTATTTCGTAGGTGATAATAAATGGTGGTAATGATTAGTAAGGTTTAGGTAATATTGTGAAAGAAATCCGGTTTCAATGTTCTTGTCCAACCCCATATAATATTTTTCTCTTCATAATTATTATTTTCCTTGCTTAAAAAGTGGTATTGATGGGTAATAAATATTTATGAACTAAGAAAACTTGTTTTAGGATAGAACTTCCGTGACTATGAGAATTGGCATAACACGCACTGTTACAATATTACATAATATCATTGCCATCATATATTACGGACTACTATGTATTAAACGCTAGAATTTTCTATGTTGGATGCTAAATAGTCTGCTAGGAGGGGCAGATTTGTTGCTAGTAAAAGCTCATAAGTTTGATGAGACACGACGAGATCAAGATGGGGGTGATTAACTGCTACCGTGAAGAGATTTTATATGTTCTAGATGGGAATATAAGGGAGGTTCAACCATACTTATGAAATGCTACTAAGTATGGAATATCTTTGTGATTGTACTAAGTGATCGCTATTTCGGACATCCTAAGATAGTAAGACTGACTGTTACTTCATGCAGACGGGGCATCTTTACTTGCTATTTGAATTTGCTTTGAAGCCATTTGAGAAACTTAAATTGTTAATAGTTTGTGTTAACCATACCTCAGTAGTAATTTCATAGGACTTGTTCAATTTTGAGAAGATTTCTTGCTTTCCTTCGTCTCACACATGTTCTAGGTGACCTTTTGCAGCAACAACTTAGAAGATTTGATGGCATCAAGGATTTTACACAACGATCTGCTGGAGGAAATTTTATTAAGGCTGCCAGCCAAGTCTTTGCTCAGATTCAGGTGCGTTTGTTGGTCTTGGAATTCCCTTATTAGCAGTCCGAGCTTCATCTTGGCGCATGTTTACCAAAACAACGAGGCCAAAAAGTATAATGTCCTTTTGCGAAGCTTTGGTAATGCAAACAAAAAGGTCAGGTATAAACTGTGCTATGATAATGAGGATTTGGAGGAGATCATGACAATTGATTTCCCATTTGAGAGTCAACATAATGATTTCTTTAGAATGCTGGGTTCTGTGAATGGACTAGTATGCTTGTCAGATGATATTGTTGAAGCAACAGATAACTTAATCTTATGGAATCCGGTGATTAAGAGATATTTAACCCTTCCCAAACGCGAACTAGATGCTGAATCAACTTATTTGGGGCGATCAGTTTTTGGTTTCGGCTTTGACTCCTTTAGCAATGATTACAAAGTTATAAAAATTGTGTACCGTAAGAATCCGGATTTTGAAGCCCGCCAAGTTGAGGCCTCAATGGCTATTTTTAGACTTAGCTCATGTTGTTGGGGGCTTAGTGAGTCTACTTCAATCCCTGTGCTTGATACTCGCCAAGCTTATGTAAATGGAATTATTCATTGGTTGGCATACAACAAACTAATTATGGGTTTTGATTTAAAAACTGAGGCATTCACAGATATGATGCTTCCCAAAACTTTGCAAAATTCCAACATTAGTGATCTAACAATCGCCTCATGGTGTGACTTGCTCTCTGTCTTTGAAAATGGGTACTGGTCTGGGAGGCTTTGTTTGTGGGTGATGAAAGATTATGGTGCACCTGATTCATGGGCCAAACAGTTTGTGATCGAAACGTTTGCAATTGTTAGAAGTCTTAGAAGGAACGGCTGTGTTATACTAGAAAATATCGGTGAGAAGTTAGTTTTATATAATGCAAAGACCAACCAATTTGAGGAATTCAAAACCCATGTTGAGGGTTCTATAAGAGGTTTTCATATGAAATCTTACATAGAGAGCCTAGTCTTATTAGATAAGGTTGACGCGCAATTCGTTCCCTAGAATTTGCATGTTACCATGGATGATCAGCAATTTGAAGGCAGATCAAGCATGGAATGGCTACTCAGTATCCAAAACTTCGTCAGGATAATTATCATGATCAGTTGTAGCTTCAAACTTGCTAATGAAGATAATGTGTGTAAATTTTAATTTCCTTGGGTTTGTGTGTGTGTATGCGTGTTCGTCGTTTTCTTCCTGTTGTAAAATGTTGAATCTAGAACTGTTTTTCTACTTTCTAATGGAGATGTTGAACTTATATTTCAAAGACTTATATGATGCTTTTTCTTTGATTTACAAGTCTGTATTGACAAAATGCATTCGGTCATATTCTAGGACAAACTATTACTTCATTTCCCTGAAATTGGGATTAGCATTGTTTGAATGGATCATTTAGTCAGCTTAAATTGATGTAAATTTTTTTAACTTGTTATCATATTTTCTACAAGAGACTAATTCTTGTTTTGTCTTAATATGAAGCCATGAATTTCAACATCCACTTTTAGCCTTACCCACTAAGGGCTAAGGCAAAATCCTACTACCATAGAGAAAAAGTGATGTTGATTGTTCAATTCACGTGAAAGTGGGGTTTGGGCTAGCTTTTAGAAATTGATTCTACTCCACTTCCTAAAAGTAAATTATCAAAATTTGTGTGTGTCCACAACCGTTTCAAACACCCTTGTCATGAGAAGATCCACAATCTACAAAAGTGGTAATGTGTAAATTGTGATAGGACATAACAAAGCAACTATCTACAAAAGTGGGATAGGACTTAGGAGTCCCATTAATGCCATCCAAAGTTTTTGAATATATTTGTCCATAGAAAGACACAGAAAACAATCCATATATCCAATCTTTTGGAGTCTTTGTACAAAAGATTGAGTTCAATTTCAGTTCGAAATACTTTGAGCCCCAAAAGATTGAATTGAATTCCTATATGAAATATATAGGATTTTATAAATTTGAGTTGATCATGTCCAATATAATTTATAGCAATCTAGCTAGTTTGGACACGATTTTGACTTCGTGTGTCTACTTATAACCCTAGCTAGATTTTATTTCTAATTGTATTTTCTTATTTGCATTAATTAATTATTTATTATTTAAAATTATAAAATGTCAATTTATTATTGTTGGGTATACATCTCAAGTCCCACATCAGAGAGATAATAAGGAGTTACCTAGTTTATTAGAGTCACCAACTATATTAGTATGAGGCCTTCTGGGAAGGAGCCCAAAAACAAATCCGTGCGGGCTAGGCCCAAAGCGGACAATATCATACTAATGGTGGAGCTCTAGGTGGACTCGTGGGTGTACGAGTGTAATCTAACGGATAGATTGGAACGATATTTAGTTAACAAATCAGTAGATAGGCCTTTAGTAAAAATATCAGCAACCTGCAACTTATTAGGAACATGACGAATCATAAGACCTCCTTTGGCAACCATTTCACGAACAAAATGGTAACCAAGATAAGCAAGAAGTTGCCTGAGCCAAATAGTTTCTGCAGCAGTGTATGCAACTGCGCGATATTTAGCTTCAGTGGAGGATTTAGAAATAGTAGGTTGCTTTTTCGAGCGCCAGGAAATCAAGTTCTTCCCAAGAAAAACAGCATAACCAGTAGTAGAACGACGAGTATCAGGACAACCCGCCTAATCTGCATCAGAGTAGGCAATAACAACAGTGGGAGAACTGTTGCTATGTAAGAAAAGACCAAACTCCAAAGTGCCTTGCAGATATCTGAAAATTCCTTTCACAGCATGAAGATGAGTAGTACAAGGAGCATGCATAAACTGAGACACCATATTAACAGCATAAGCAATATCTGGACGAGTCATAGTTAAGTATTACAAAGCATCAACCATACTACAATAATCTGTGGGATCAGCAAGAAGTTCTTTGTCAAGAAGAAACCATGTAACTCTAGAGACAACAGGCGTGCGAACTGGTTTAACAATATGGAGATGAAATTTACGGAGTAAATCAGAAACATACTTATGTTGAGACAAAAATAAACCAGATGGAGTACTCACAACTTGAACACCTAAGAAATAATGAAGATCCCCTAAATCCTTCATAGCAAACTGAGAAGAAAGAACAGAGATGAATTTGTGGACAAGAGCAGAGCTACTACCAGTAAGAACAATGGCATCAACATATAAGAGAAGTAAAAGAAGTTGACCACAGAATTTGAGAGTGAACATGGAAGTGTCACAACTGCTGCACTTTAAACCAATAGATAATAACAAGTTGCTGAACTGAGAAAACCAAGCTCGAGGAGCTTGTTTCAGATTATAAATTGACTTATGCAGATGACAAATATGTGTGGGTTTAGATGGGTGAACAAAACCTGGGGTTTGACGCATATAAACCTCTTCATGAAGAAAACCATGAAGAAAAGCATTTTTCACATCTAATTGACGAATAGGCCATTTAACAGAAACAACAATAGTAAGAACTAAGCGAACAATAGTAGGCTTAACAACAGGACTAAAAGTTTCAAAATAATCAATACCTGCCTGCTGGTGATTTCCAAAAACAACAAGTCTGACTTTGAACCGCTCCACAGAACCATCATAATTGCATTTAATCTGATAAACCCACTTACAACCAAGTAAATTCTTATCATAGTTACGAGGTACCAATCCTCATGTGTCATTTTTAATCAAAGCCATATATTCATCAAGCATGGCTTGATGCCAACGTGAGTCTTTAGATGCTTGTTTAAAATTAGTTGGTTCTGACTCAATAACATCCGTTTTTAAGTTCATTAAAATACAAGGTTTAGAGACACCATCTTTTAAACGAATGACCATTGGATGATTATTTAAAACAACTGGAGGAGATCGGGGAATATTAGAAGGAGAATATACAACTAGAGAGGTGGAGAGGGAATCACTAGGAGATATAGGAGAAATAGGGGCAGCAACACTCTTTAAAGAGTGAGAAGAAAAAAATGCCCAGCAGTGGAAAACCCAACACTCTAGGTGTCGGTCCCAAACGGGGAGGGGGCGTGTTACTAGGCTGGGCAGGAGGCTCTCTAAGAGCTTGAGCCGTGTCATTGGGCGTTAGCAGCCCAACGCATGACACAACACGCTCAAGGGGAATGGGGGGGATCCAGCGGGGGCTGAAAGGCCATTGGGCCCAGCGGAAGCTCGGTGGGGAAGTGGGGAGACCCAGTGGCAGCTGAGGACCCATTGGGCCGGGCAGAACTGACGGGTAGGGAGTGGGGGAGCCAGCGAGCGCTGGTGACCCATGGGACAAAACAACAGCAACGCTACTCGGTGGGGAGGGCTGGGCATGAGGGGCAAGGCCACGGGCAGCCTGTGGGATTGAGCCAAGAGCGGGGACGGGGAACGCAATTCAACAGACTTGAAAGGAAGGGGAGACACGCACGAGACATTGGTGGGACTCCAATCAACAACTAAGACCGAGGGAGACGTATAAGGCACAGAAGACTGAGAACCAACAAGATGCCGATAGGGAAATTTATGTTCATGAAAAAGTACATGACAACTGATATAGACTTTGTTGGTGACAAGATCAAGACATCGATAACCTTTATAATCCACGGCATAGCCAATAAAAACACATTGCTTTGACTTAGGTTGAAGTTTGTTGATTTTGGAATCCATGAGCAAAGGAAAACACGCACAACCAAATGTTTTCAAAAATTGGTATGAAGGAGGACGATGAAAAAGATTTTCAAAAGGAGAGACACCCCCTAGAACCGAGCTAGGCAACCTATTGATAGTATAAAAGGCAGTGTACGAAGCATCGACCCAAAATTCAGCAAGAAAATCAGAGTGAATAAGCATAGTACGAGCCATTTCAATAATATGACGATGTTTGAATTCCGCAACACCATTTTGTGCTTGAGTATGGGGACATGACTTTTGAAAAACAATACCGTTGTCACGAAAATGCTGAAGAAGATGGGAATTATCAAATTCTCTACCTCCATCACTTTAGAAAATTTTAATTTTGCAATTAAACAAAATTCCCACCATCTTTTGAAACATAAGAAATTGAGAATGTGCATCCGATTTCCGACGTAAAGGATAAATCCATGAGTATCGCGAGAAATCATCAAATAAAACAACATAATATCGATAGAATTGATTTGACAAAACAGGAGATTGCCAAAGATCACTGTGAATTTTATATAATGGATAAGGAGAACAATGTTCAACCGGTTCAAAAGGTAATCGATGTATTTTCCTAACTTACAACCAACGGAATCATCATGAAATTTTGAAGTACATGAGATAGACTTATTTGAACATAAAGATCCTAAAACTCTAGATGAAGTATGACCAAGTCGAGCATGCCAAACATCTCCAGACTCCTTAGTGGCTAGCAAAGCAGGAACAGAAGACTCATTGGTGACAAGGGTGGGTTGAATTGGATAAACACCTTGCTTACTGGATCCCCGAAGCAGAACCTCCCCCGTTGTCTTGTCCTTAACAGAAACAAAGTTTTTATCAAAACACACAACACATCATTTTCTTGACACAACTTGTTAACTGATAATAAATTATGTTTCAGATTAGGCACATGACAAACAGAAGACAAAGTAAGAAGACGACTTGAAGTTTTTAATGTCAATTTTCCAACACTTTTAATTGGGAGAGAGGTACCATTTCCAACTACAACAGAACTTTACCCAGTGCAAGGAAGAATAGCAGAAAGCTTACCATCCTGAGGAGTCATGTGAGATGCAGGCATGCAGCTCCCGAATCTGGGTACCAAACTTAGTCATTTGCTTCACCACCAACAGACAGTGCAGTTAAGGCTCGAGTGACACTGTCGGAGGAAGAAGGAACAAAGCTAGAATTGAATCGTTGAGGACAATAAGCAACTTGATGAGCTGGAAACCAACAAAGACCACAAGTATCAAAAGTAGGGGTAGAGTTTAAATTGCCACTTTGCGAAGTACTTCCTGCTGAGGACAGGCCATTAGTAATAGAATCAATGCAAGGCATACTAGAAAATGACAAGTTAGAATATTTACTCATACCATTCTGACGTCCCCGATTAACATTGTTGTTGTTGTTAGCAGAACCACGAGCATTAGATTGACCACCATTGCCGCGATTCTTATTATTGCGACTATTATTACCCCCTTTATTCTTATTATTCTTCCCTTTATTTCTGCCACATGAATTATTTTTATTGGATGAAGAACCAGAACCAGATGACTGAACAGTAACGAAGGCATGATGAGATGATGAATCTTACCCATCCTTGGATTTTTTAAGGCGTTGTTCATGAAGCAGAAGCTTAGAATGTAAATCATCAAAGCTAAGTGGAAAGGGATTATGAAGCAAAGTGGTAACAATGTGATCATACTCAGAATCACGATCCAAACCAAACAGAGTGAACTGAACTAAATCTTGATTAAACACAGGACACTGAATTGCAGCAAGAGAATCAGCAATGATTTCTATCTCACGTAAGTAATCATCCATAGATTGAGATTCAGTCTTTTTAATGTGAGACAATTGTCCCTTCAATTCCATGAAATGTGCCATAATCGCATGCATAAAACGGGATTGTAAACGATTCCAAATATCCACAGAAGGGTGCAAATCATGAACATCAACAAAAACATCACGAGATAAAGTGGCAAAAATCTATGATTTAACTTGTTGATCAATACAAAGATATTCATAAAAGTGCACATTAGGAATCGAATAACCATGTTCATCAAGTACAGTAGAGGGAGGAATAGATGTCGTACCATCGACTATACCAAGCAATTGATGCGAAAGAAGCAAGCAAGTAATTTGTGTTTTCTATAAAAAAAAAATCTTCAGGAGAAGAAAGAGTAATGATTACCAAATTAGTGAGGAGCGGACAACTGTGGGAGATTGAAAACCGGCGGCGAAATACTAGTAGAAGCCAAAGAAACCGCCCCCATAGAAGATGACTGCAAGGAGGGGTGATGAAACCCAGGCGGAAATAGCAGGGAGTCACGCACAGGAGTGCGGAATTGCAGCTGGGTCGTGATTGGTGACACCAAAAAGAGATGTGGGCAACGAAAACTGCGGAGCAACAGAGGAGGGTTGGGGGTTGATGCCCACAGCCACTGTCGAGTAGGGCAGCGTGGGCTGGACGTGAGATGCAACCAAAGAGGGTTGTGTGGGCTGGGCGTGCAAGCCAGCAGCCACGGCCAAGTAGAAGGAAGGGCTTGCCGAAGCAAGCGAGCCACGCGAGGAGGACTGCATCGTGAAGGAGGCAGCAGCAGCGGAAGACGATGTGGCGGAGGTGGCGTCCACAATGGTGGAGGGAAGGCCGAAGGAGGGAAACATGGAGGAGAGGAAAAAAAATTAATTTAACCTAGGCTGTGATACCATGTACAAGTGTGGAGAATAATTGTGTTGACCTGATTAGGTTAACCTTGTCATTATGTATATATAGGGTTACAATACAGACCTAATACGAATTGAATTCCTTTTTATCTTGTGTACATACAATATTATACTAATAGTGGGCCGTACAATTGGTATCAGAGCCGATGGTTCAGCTGGAAGAATGCGCATACAATGGGTCTTCCTTATACTGTGGTGGTCAGGCGGCGTGTTCCGCGGGTTGGCGGCGGTACAAGATGATTAGACGGAGTATCGTTGGAGGGGAGGCTTGTGGTCCTTGGTTTGAGGGAGGATTGTTGTGTATACATCCTAAGTCCCACATCGGAGAGAAAATAAGGAGTTACCTAGTTTATAAAAGTTCACCAACTATATTAGTATGAGGCCTTTTGGAAAGGAGTCCAAAAACAAATCTGTGTGGGCCTAGCCCAAAGCGGACAATATCAAACTAATGATAGAGCTGTAGGTGGACTCGTGGGCCCTATAATTATTATTGTGGATTCACGAAAAAATTATCTTTGAAATTACGCAAATCATCATTATCAACGATCAGAAAGTTTTTATCATAAATACAATGCAAAAAATGTTGTTGGAATTATGAAATTAATTTGTTTTAAAAATGTGAATTAATTTTTTTATATGAATCGAGGGAGTATAAATCATGTGATACGATTTTCAAAATCCCTTAAGTTGGAATATCTCAAATTTTCAATCTATCTATTACTATATACTAAAAGAGAAAACACTATTCAGCTTTCCCCCCAAAACTATCCTAGGTGCCATGACCAGAGTATTCTATTTCCCGCCCAAATGTTGTACCTAATAAATTTCCCCTCGAAAAAAATTGAAATAAGAAAAAGGAAAAGTTATCCTATGTGGCATTGTTGGGCACGGTGAACACAAATAATTAAGGAGACGAAAAGACCCATCATCTTCTACATAATATCTTGCAGAGTTTTAGGGGCCCAATAAACTAACCTTTACAATATGTTTAATTTTCCAATGCAATTCCCATTCAGCCAAAAAAGATTCCATGTCCTACAAAACACCAATTCCAAAACTCAACAAAGCCTTACAATAACAAAAATAAAATTTATATAATAACTAAATGTAAAAAATTACTTTCAAAGGAAACATTAATTTTACACCTGTTTTCAAGATAACATTTCACTAGGAGAATTATGGGATAAAATTATCTCTGCCTTTTTAAATTACATCCTATCAATTACTATTAAAAAGCATATATTGTACTGCACCTTTCTCTCTCTATCCCTCTCTCTCCCTCTCTCTCCCTCTCTCTCTTCCAGTAAGAAAAAATTGCGCCTTCTATTATTTTTTCATCTCTCTTTCAAAATTGCTATATTTCCTTATTAACAGAGCACATATTTGTCCCATTTGAACGTTTAATCAGAAGCATTCGCCTATGGAAAACACCATGTTTTGCAAACCCAAATGAGGATGGGAGTATAGAAATGGTCTTTCTTGATGAAAAGGTAATATGAAAAATAAATTGCTAATCAAATTTCTACTGTACCAAGTTAATGATATATATATATATATATATATATATATATATATATATATATATATATATATATATATATATATATATATATATATATATATATATATATATATATATATATATATATATATATACTGTATATACGTGGCAATTCCTATTTAACATTTTTTTTTCTAACCTAATATATAAGTTTTTTTATTTCTTAAATAGATTTAATGTATAATATTATTCTAATTTATTTATTTGTAGTGTGGAACTATATATATAGATTATATTCAGTTTTATACAAGGATTTATTTAATGTAGCAATTACTTATGAATAATTTAGCAACTTGCTGATAACGCAACTAAGTATAAACATAACAATTGTTTTTTTCCACACCGTGCATCTATTAGCAGTAATCCACAAACGTGAATTCAAGAAAAAACCAAAACCTCACCCAAAACGAATACAAGTGCCAGTGATTAGAGAAACTTAGGATAGTGAAACCTCCAATTTGATAGATTTATGTATGCATGCAATTGATCTAAAGTTCATATCTTATACCATCACTAGGAAGTTTAAGTACTTTACCTTTTGACTTCAATTGAGAGCAATAATGGAAAAAGCTTTGTTGAAAAAAAGATGTTCTTCAATAGATGTCTTCTTAGTTCTTAATTCTTATACTCTTTTCACATTTCCCCTTTTTCCTACCCAAAAGAACAACTCTATGATAGTTTCCACAAATACCTTATCCCTCTTTTCCCCTTCTTTTTTGCAAGATCTAGAGAAACAGAGTAGAGAAGCTAAAAATAAGGAAAATTCAACTTCTCCTTACTAAATATTCGATCAAGAAGAACAGAAGGGGAAATTTTATTTCTTTTGCTATTGGAAAGAAAGGATGATAGAAGTTTTTGTGGTTCCACCGTCTAAGATCACTTTTAGTTCTACTCCTGTCTCTTTTCTTTTGGTTGAAAAATACTTACTCAATATATGTTATATTTTTTTTTTTCTTTCTGGTACTTTCTAATGTCTATTTTTTTTCCTTTGGCCACTGTCATTTAGACCATTTTTTTCTTTAAATCCAATTGCTTCTTTGTTATTAACTTTTCTTTGTAAGGAACATTACTTTTTTTAACAAAAAAGTTATATTATCATATTATAATATAAATTTCTTTCTCCTAAAATAACTGGAACACAACACATATCTTTTGGAGGGTAAAATAGTAGGGAGAAATGATTGGGTGAGTAGAGTGTGGAAACCAATTAAAAACAATTATTTCCAAAAAAGCATGTGACAGATAGATGAACAGCTCAAAAAACATTTGTGGCAATTAATTTAAGACGTGTAGAGTATGGTTTTGTGTATATTATATCTAATATAATAAAGTTATAATTAGTCCATTTTAATAGTTCTTTATTACACCATCTATACTTTTTATAACTAAACATTAATTATGTCAAATTTCAAATTATACCTTTATTATTAAAAAGAACTATACATTATTTTTTTTTTCAGTCGTGCATCGTACGGGTACTAACCTAGTTGAGTCAATAAATTGCAATAAAATGAGTGTTGCCTAGTTCCAATCTGGGAGGACCAAATTTTGTTTCCCATCAAACAACAATTTGCAATCACTTCTTTATACACATATTTTTAAATTCTTATAGAACATTAATCCTTATAAAAAATTCAACTTCCTTTATTTACATATGTACTTTCGACACAAAATATTATATGTTCCTCGGTGGGAGCCTGGCCCTAATAATTTTTTTTTGGCATATTAGATATGACACATATGTTGTTTTAAATATTACAAAATCTTGTAGCTTTTGGTTAAGGATTCAACTTTTTAGGCGCTCAAAAAGTTGGTCCTCTTAAGTTTTTTTGGTCCAACATGTGCGAATGGTTAATCTAGAATTTTACAAGTTGAGACTTGAGACCATTTAAGCAAAGTGGCTCATCAAAGCATGTATCCTAGACTATGTATGTCTGAATCTTGACGCGGCGCTAGGGGGTGAAAGTTATTCAGATGAAAATCCAAATCCAATCAAAGTAATTTGGATTGACTCGAACTATGATCGAAATTGATTCAGATTGAGTTTTTTTTGAAAATTTGGATTTTCATATTGGTTTGGATTGAAGGTGATTGGATCCAAAAATCCAAAATAACTGAATAGCAAGCAAGCCCTTTATTGTATATTTGAATATTTGGGATTTTTTTTTTTGACAAGAAGAAAAAAGATTTCATTCATATGAGATAGCCAAACGGCTGTTACAATCCATTCCTGAAAAATTGAAAACTCCAACACAAGTATATAACACCTTAGAACTAGATACATCGCAAATTTGATCCAAAATAGCTTCAATAAAAAACTTCATCCGAAGTAATACAATCTGTGAGTTCGCTCTGATTCGGCTTAAGATCTGCTAATGCATCGTCGTTTGGGTGAAAATACTCCTGTGGTCTTCTAGATTCTTACAGAGAATAGAGATTGTTAGATCTTCCTCCTTCATCAGACGAACAAAAAAAGAAATTGAACACCCTAAAATAAGATGGGATATACTTATTGGAAGCAATTAAAAAAGTTTTTGGGACTTACCACTAGTACGAACACCAGTGCAAGCCCCTACAAAGATTCACAATAGAGGCCAAGAAGAAGAGAGATGAAAGAGAAAGAGAAAGCAGGGTAAGGAATGAAGGAAAAACCTTCAAAAAAGAAGAAAAACCTAGCGATGGAGGCTAGGAAAAAACCCTCCTAAGGAGAAACCCTAGAGAGAAAAAACCCTCCCATGGAGAAACCTTAGAGGGAACGATATGCTATTTCATCATGGTGAATATTTGGGATCGGAGTTGAGTGTTTTTGAAAAAAATTATGGATTCGTATGAATTATAAGTTATTATTACCGAATTTTTATGAGATTGTATGAATTACTTATATTATCAAATACATTTGATGCTCATGCTTAAATTATTTCGTCAAAACTCAAAATGAAAGAGTTTAAAGTTTTGGATAGTTGAAGTTGAATCCAATCTAGTGTCTGAAAATTCGAATTGGATTAGTTTGGACTCAAATTCTAATTTGTTTTAATTCGGATTGGAAAATTGAAATTCAAATTTTATTCAAATTAGACTAAGGCTATGTTTAGTTCACCTTAAATTTACTGATCTGAACTTATTTTTTCTGATATGATCTGATCTAATCTGATCTGATCTGAACTTATCTTTTACAAAACATATTACTACTAATATTATTACTGTTAATATCATTTTATTAATATGCACAACTTTCAATAATAATAATAATAATAATAATAATAATAATAATAAATAAATAAATAATAATAATAATAATAATAATAATAATAATTTTATAATAATAATAATATAAATAATAATAATAATATAATAATAATAATAATAATAATAATAATAACAATAATAATATAATAAAAATAATATAGATAACATAATAATAATAATAATAATAATAATAATAATAATAATAATAATAATAATAGCATAATTAGTTTTTTTTTGAAAAAGAACACATTAGTATATGAACATACAATTGAAAATAAAAGACGAAGGACTCTTGGGTCCAATGGTATGGCTTCCTATCTCCCACATGGGAGACCAAGGTTCAAATCTTGGTGAAATCATATATTTCAATATTGTTGTGGGTGGGGGAGGGGGTTGGGGCTTGTTGGGTCTCTAGGTGAGTGACCCTGTGCCACGGGGTTGGGGCCCAAAAAAAATAAAAATAAAAGAACACACATTTTAGGTAAAATAAACATATTGTTCATGGTAAAGAGAACATATTGTTCATGTTCAAGGTCCGTTAATAATAAGAATTTAGGTAGTAATAAAAAGAACATATAATGATATTTAAAAAAGAACATATACTGAAAGAGCATACAAAATCTATTTAAATAACACATTTTAAAAATAAAAGATAGATGTTATTTTTATATTGATGACATGTTTGGATTTAACGAACAACATGTTCTTTGTTATATCAATAAATTGTCCTTTTTTATTATAAATAAACCTATAAATATAAATAATCATATGATCTTGAACAAAATGGTTAAATATTCTTCTTATATCGTTGTCTTGTTCTATATAAACTTTGTTTTTAAAGATAAGTTGAAATCCTTTGTAGGAAAATTTTTGAACGTGATGACAACACCATTAGGTTATCCCATGCTACTCATGTTTTATATAAACTAGTAACATATAATTTATATTATTCTACCAAAATAAAAAAAAATAAACATCATATACTATTGTCATGTTCGTTACATGTACAAGATAAAAAAAAATCACATAGCAAAATTATTAATTAGAACAAATATAAAATAGAATACGTACAAATGCCAAAAGAACATTCTTCTTCTTGAACACAAATAGCTTGAAATAGTGATATCAATGACATTTATAATAATAGCAACGACATTAATAATAATTACCAATATTAATAATTAATAAGTACAACAACGACAATAATAATAATCTTTTTGAACAAATGTACTAGTAAATAGTAATATTAATAATAATAGTAATCGTATAAAGTAGTAATAATAATAATAATAATAATAATAATGATGATGATGATGATGATGATGATGATAATAATAATAATAATAATAATAATAATAATAATAATAATAATAATAACAACAACTATAATAATAATTATTACAATAACAATAATATCATTAGTAATACTAATAATCATAATAATCATGATAATAATAACAATAATAATAAGTTTTTAAATATAAGTGATTTGAACTTATTTGATCTGATATGATCTGATCTGATCTAAAATAGGTAAAAATAAGGTGAACTGAACATAGCTTAAACCTAAGCGAAACTGTACAAAGAACTTTCACCCCAACGCCGGGCTGATGGACTATCGACCTGTCGTAACGACACGACACTATACCAGCATTTATTACACTCCTTAGTCACACGACGAGTGGCACCTTCTCAACACGTCGCCTGGTGCTCTTGCGCCGCCCCGCCAAATTCAATTTCACTTTTTGCAAACCCAACAACTTTTTTTCCTTCTTAATTTTCATTTATGAGAAAGAGAAAATTTCAACATGTTATAACTTAATAACTTATAAGCCATCCACTAAAAATGTTTACTTGTGGTGAAATTTAGAACTGCACCATCTTAAAAATTTTATTGTCATTGTGTATTATTTAGGCCCTGCCAATATTCATTTGATGAAGGTTCCTGTGGGTTTTATTGCAAATCTTTGGAGCTTCATCAAATTTTTGCCCTTCTTCATCTTGCTTCTCATTTTGGGCATCCTCAAAGGTCCATTTTTTTTCTATATTCTTTACTAATTAACTCTTCATCATTTTTCTTTTGGTAATAAGCTTTAATTTATATTTTCTAACCAATATTTTTTTTTTTGTGTGTTTAAGAGACTACAATTACTACTGTATGGAAAGCATAATTTTAAGATAATTTCATCCATAACTAAGTTATGTGCTAACTAAGTTATGGGTGATAACTTTCGACAGCTAAGTTAGAAATGTTGTCAATTTTAATTACTCTGAATAAGTAATGTAGCATATTATACTGCATTGTTATTATTCATTGACCTCTGATTTTATTATTCAGGGACCAAGTATTTCAACTAGTGCTCCGAGTCCAACTGATCCTGTTCAATTTCAGATTAGCTAAGCCCAAATTGACCGGATTAGTTGGGCTTTTTCCCACTAGTGCATACTTGTATTAGTGACGTAGAAATGACTTACTTTGAGGGTGTGTTGGCCTTAGATCTTGATGTAGCTTAAATAATAGTGTATGCTAGAAATTAGCTTTTGGGCAAACATGCTATAAGCGAAGTACTATTATTTAAGCTAGTTGTTGAGTGGTTAGCAAAATTTACCATATATAGCTTCAAGGTACCATTTTTTCTATTTATTTGTTATTTCAACAACTAGTTTATGCCAAAAACCTATCTTAAATAGCTAATTTAATTGATACCTCTTTAACACTACTAGTCTACGAGCTAATGGTTACTCACAGCTTGTAGTTATTACAACTGCTAGTTTCGCCGAACATGTCCTTACTCCTAAGGAATTAGGTAAAAAAAACTTCCATTGTGAGTTTTGAGGATTAAGGTAGATGGGTATGGAACAATGGTTAAAATCAATTTCATCTTTTAGCATTGGTGCAATTGAAATGTGTATAGATAGACAATAATACATACTTATTCCAACTTAAAGCTTGGTTTTTGGACGCCAATAAAATGTTTATTGCAATTGTAATTTGATAGGAAGCCTAGGTTGAGACTTGATAAGTCCTTTCGAGAAGGTACTCTCACCTCCTTTCCTTGGTCTTAAGTTGTAATGTGGTTATCTTGCAATGAAAATTCTCATATTTATCACTAAGAAAAAGTAAATGTATCACAATTATTAGACGAACTATTGTTATAGTTGAAATACTTGGTCCCTTTTTGTTAACATAAAAAGGTATTGGAGATGGAACCTTGTGGAGTTGTTTAATCGATATAAACACATGAATTTTCACCACTCACAAAATGGAGGATTGAGCCCCCTTAGCTAAGCGGAGCTTCACGTGGGAAAATCTACTTTCCAAACTCGGCCAAACAATTTTTTGTACTTCTCCGTGCGCATTGGAATTTCCTACATTCAGGCAAGCGACCACTTCGAATATGATGATTAACTTAAGTAATTCCAATGTCTAGTATGATCATCTCTTAATAATTGAGCTCTTCCTTGAATGGAACATGCCAAGTCTTTTTTTCTCTCCGAAGAATAGTAATAAACGACTCCTTGAAGGTTATTGCTCGTTTGACTATAGAAGAAGAAAATATTGAGAATAATCATTTAGTTGTCATAAGATTAAATTCCAGTCAGAAAATTAGTTTCAATTGCAATATCACATATATTTTACACTAACAAGATCACATATATGACCAAAAAAGTAGTAGTTTGAGTTCTCGATTTTCGACTTTTGCTGGAATTCATGTTTGCCGTCAATAATGTAGTACTTCCATGAAGTACTTTTGTATAAAGTACTACTGTATTTGGTTGCTTTTTATATCAAAGTTTTTTCTAGATATAACTTTCTACATTTGCCAAGAACTTCACTCAAATGAGGTTGGTGCTGAACTGTGGGAGGGTGAGTAGTTTATCGTAATTTACATGAAACGTTATTTATATTCTGAAGTGCACTTCACAGCTTTGATCATCAGTCCAGTTGCAGCAGTCATTATTGGTGTTGGAAATTCTTCAGTGATTATCGGACTGTGGCCTGCTCATTTTATCTGGACTTGTTACTGTGTAGCAAGGTGTGTTTTGTTCTGTTCATTCCACTCTCAGTAAACAGTTTGTGAAGCTTCATATGTTTTTTTTGATCTCTCATATTACTATTCTTTAACCTCACTGTTCTGTTTTTTGACTACCAGAACAAAGAAATTGGGGATGACTCTGAAGATTGGGACATTGTTTTTCTTGCCAATGCCTCTTGTCCTTTGGCCTTTTGCTGGTATCCTTGGGAGTTTTGTAGGTGGGATTGGATTCGGGTTTTTTTCTCCATTACTTGCAACTTTCGAAGCTGTTGGAGAGAATGTTCCTGATAAATGCTACCACTGTGTAGTTGTAAGATATATTCCATTCCAGCCTATCTTTTTATGGTTGCTATATTATGTTACAACATGGCATGTTCAATTCACTGAGATTTACTGGGTACATGTTATTGCGTGAATACTTTTCTCTTATCCCTTCTCGATTTGATAAATGGATTTGCTTTCTAGCTGCATTAGTATCATTTTTCCTTCCAATATTTTTGTTGTGATTGTGTGGGGATATACAATAATAAGATAGAAGACGATTTCATTGAAGTGAACATTTTTCATTTATAATCAGTAGCAGACGTTGCATCAGCTATATATGGTTTATCTAGTAGAAGTCGATTGGATGATTTTAGTACTTTTCAAGCAAAAACAAAGATAGATGGTGACATACCTCTTAAAAAACTATTCTTCTCGTCATAAGTTTACCATTCCCACGACAACAGGTTTTTTTTTTTTTTTTTTTGACAAAACACTACAACATAGTTGATATGGATTTTTTTTTTTTTTTTTTTTTTACTTATGGACTTTTACATTTACATTACAACAGGAGGGCTGTTGGCCAACGATTCAGGCAAGCTGCACGGTGGTACGGGACTTCACTGATTTTTGCTTCCACTCCTACTTCTCCTACATGGATGAACTCATCATGAAAACACCTGCTGAGGAGGAGCCCGTGGAGATAAAGTAAATAGATATATATTCTCATATTCTTCCAAACAAATATGTGTGCTTGTTGAATGCATAAGTTAATTTTTGGAGTTGGTACCTATTATGACTGTATTGTATTTTTTAAGGTTGTCAAGGTTGCCTGGCTGTTTCTTGGTCAGCCTACTTGCTCTGTTGGTAGATGTACCTTCAATAACAGTCCTTGCTCTTTGGAAGAGCCCATACATGCTTATTACTGGATGGAAAAGGCTATTAGAAGATTTTATTGGAAGAGAAGGGCCATTTCTCGAGACAGTATGTGTCCCATTTGGCGGTCTTGCCATTATCCTTTGGCCTCTTGCCGTAATTGGATCAGTTGTTGCCTCATTCATGTCTAGTTTCTTTCTCGGAGTCTACGCCGGTGTTGTTGTTCATCAGGTATGTTCACAACTTCACATTACTTTGTGGAAGAGATTTTTGTATCTTCTCTCTCAACAT
This sequence comes from Beta lomatogona, assembly GCA_947646795.1. Taxonomy (NCBI): domain Eukaryota; kingdom Viridiplantae; phylum Streptophyta; class Magnoliopsida; order Caryophyllales; family Amaranthaceae; genus Beta; species Beta lomatogona. Next base: position 202,333 of record CANSNZ010001135.1, read on the forward strand.
ATCAACTATGTTACTCGGACTCTTCATTTTATCTTAAGTACCTCGGTGGGATCCTCGACACTCCGACATGGGTATAGACACTTTGACACTTCATTTTGGGCCAAATAATATAAGTAATTGGTAAAATAGCATAGTCAGACACTTAGATACCTTCCCGTATCTGGCTTGAGTACCCGAGTTCGACATGGCATATCAGTGATTCAATGTCACAGAATGACAGAAATAATATACCAACATATAGGAGGATATGGCCACCATATGTAACTAAGAGAATAAGTTGACACGTTCTAAGTTAAATTCTATGAGATGATGTTAAAAGTATTTAAATGGTCACAGGAACACTCTTTGAGGATGGGACTTGCATATATTGTAGCTATTGTCTCCCTATTCGACGAGTATGCTAATGATCTACTTTATTTGGAGCCAGGATCACGCCTTCCTAGGTATCTTATAGAATTGAAATCTCAAAAACCTATTGATGAAAACACAATTTTCTTCCTACAATATCAATTTACACTTTAGTTTCATGACTTGTAACCAATTGGACAGCCAGGCCAAGATATCGTAGGAATGCCAACTCTTCTCCGGATAGCATACATAGGAAAACCTCACACGAAAGTGAGAATAATGTGGAAAAGGATGGAAAAGAAGGGTTAAGTGATTCAACGCTGACGTCACAACGTTCAAGAACATTGAAAGCTGCAATTCAACATTATAAGCCAATAAAGGTAAGAAACATATTTAATCTGTACTCAGTTTCAGTCTTTCAGAGTCACTATAATTCACTGAATGTTACAGCCAGCCATTATGTAGCAGTATGCTGAAGTAGTAATCTGTTTCATAATCCCGTATTTTTATCTATTTTAATTTTCTTCAGTTTCTGAATCTTTTTTGTCTTGTCCTATGAGCCATGTCTTTCATTTCTCTCCATCATTGTTTATCTGCAGGTACTGGATTGGCTGTTTAAATCATGTGAGGTGAATGGAAGGAAACTGCTTCACGAGGGTCTGATAAATGTGCAAGACATCAAAGATTGTGTTGTGAAAGGGGATTGCAAGAAGTTGGGAACTGCACTTCCGGCATGGTGCCTTATGAAATGTTTGCTTGTCTCTGCTAAGTCGGATTCACCTGGTTTAGTCGTCTGTACGTTTCTTCTGCACATGACATTCTGTAATTTATGGGCTATTGACAAGTGTGCTCCCTAATCCGTTCAGTTTATCTATTTCCAGCTGATGAGTCTGATCTAACAATTACGAATTGGCCAAGAGATAAAATGCTTCTATGGTTCATTGAACCTCTGTTGATCATGAAAGAGCAGATCAGAAAATTAAATTTAGAGGAAAATGAAGAAGCTTGTTTGCCACGAGCAATCATGCAAAGCAAAAATCAGATACCAGAAGATTGGGATGATATCGGATTTCCATCTGAAGATAACATCAGAAGAGCACAGCTACAATCTGTCATCAGAAGGTATGTATATGTGCAAGGATGTAATGGGTATATGTTTGGCTAGGGAGATTTGGAGGGAAAGTGAGGGCTTTACTTTTTTTCTTTGGATGTAACATAGGGGAAGGGAAGGGAAACATATCGCGCTATTAATAAAATCACATACCTCCACTATTGGAAAGATTTTTGGTGAAAAGAAAGCTGACCATCGTCTCTCCAGATTGCAGGGTATTGTGGGGTCCATGACCAGAATGCCGACTTTCAGACGTCGATTCCAGCATTTGGTCAGAGTTCTGTACATGGAGGCTGCCAAGACTGGTGCCTTGGTGAACTACATTGTGGGCAACTCTACTGGGAGAGATGCTTCAGACAGTGAGAAATCAGATGAGGCCTCAGAAGGAAGTGATGTGGGAAAAACCGAGCAGAGTGTCGCAAATATTGTGTAGTGATGGCTTTTTGGAAACTTGGACACATGTTCGGTGGATGAGTTAAAGACTTTAAGACAAACTATTTGCTGGAGTGTTAATGGAGTTCAATGCACAATGAACAAAAACAAATCAACCAACTCAACAGTTTTTGGTTGCCTCTACTTTGACGGCGTAGCTGGGGAAAAGTAATACTATTCAGAAGTTAGTTTCTGATCGACCAGTCTTGTAGAGCATCATATGAATGAACTCAGTCAACAAACTGCACTCTTGTGAAGATCAAATACCCTTTTTGAACGATCACTATTATATTTACAAATGATCTTGTACAAATTGTTTGGTTGCGGGTAATAAATGGTGCTACTAATTAATTTTGTAGAGAAATTATTATGCCAACAGTAATTAATTTTGTAGAGAAATTATTATGTCAACAGTTATGGTAATGTAATTTCATCTTCATATATATGTGTTTTTTTTCTTGAATCAATGCTCCTTTAAAATGGTAATAGTTTAATAGATGGTAATATAAATTTATAAAGAAAAAGATTTGAAGATAGAAAAGCATTACCTTAGTTTTGGACAATAATCATATAAATAGTACTTGTTTAGTTGAAATAAAAATATGGGAAGAAGAAGTTTCGAAGAAGTTAAAAATTTGGAGTTATTCAGTCGACAAAAACTTAGAAAATTACATTTCTCGGAAAGTTCACCCAATAAAAGGAAGTTACTTAGGTTCTCCAACTAGTTGAGCAAAACTTTCCATGAGAAGTCCTCGTACAAGCAAGTACCCAAAACAACAGCACAATAAACATGTTTTCAGCATGATAACTGGCAAGTTTCCAGTCAAAGGAAGTTCTGAACTATTTTAAAAGTTCAAAACAATCAAATTCGGAATCTTCAAGACTACAACATAGTCAAACTCAGACTAAAATCTAGACTGCAACAGTCACAATTATTGGATAACATGATACCAAAAGAAATTGAAAAGGTGAGAGTTTACAACAACAATTAACTTCCGGAGCTGCTGCAATGACGGCCTGATCTTCATATATGATGTTCACTAAGCATTTTCTGGCAGATATCCTGTGAACATCCCCTACCGCAGAACCTATAAAATTCCAGAACAAACATGAGTACAACTAAAATTGCAGGCTGCTATGGACTTGTCCAGATTGTATCAAGAGAGAGCAAAGACTCAAAGACCTCTGGCAACTCATTGTATCCAGCAAGCTATCAAGGGAAATTAAAGTTCAGCTCAATTGATTTATATCTGTTATCACCTGACGTTTAAGACTCATGCCACGTATATCAGTAATGAGAAAACATATGTACATGAAGTTGATGCTCGTATTATCTCTGTGCCTTCAGATGAAAATGACAACAATATATAGTTGTGCAGTGCCAGCAACTAGTGTTCCACTATGAATGTACTCCAAACTATGATGTAGAGGACCGATACAAACTGAAAGGAGAGAAAATTATTTGAACTTCAATCCAAAAAAAAAGGGGCAGCTAAGAATTTCCTGATCAGTTGGAAAAATAAATACTTCTAGTAGTTCCTAATTGCATCAACGGAAAACTATCTTGGCTGACAACACAAAAATTCTAGGTCTCTAGCTAGCGATAGACAATGGGTCCAGAACCCTATGTCCACACCCGGACTTGCATGGACGCTACCCCATTGTATGGTTCCAAAAAAATTTCAAATCCTATGGGTCTGTAGTCTTGATCTAGATGTTATCGAGTACGTTATGAGTCCGAGTCCAATGCTTTCCAACCCGGACCCTACCCACACACCCGATTAACCTCAGATTAAACATTTAAGCTTATCCTTTACCCAACGTACAACATAAACAAGCCTAGCTTCGCTTAGGGGTTCATCTAGATCCGACCTCATCTCTCCTCTCTTTCTGAATCACACTATAATTTCACTAAGTCAGCTATTTACCAAGTAACACTGAAGGTGCCTACCTGTGACAGAATAGTCTTAATTATGTAAATCATTTCCTTCTATTATAGAGTTTTACTTTCTTACCTATGCTAGACTATACATAGACTACATACTAGTCATTCTAAATTGGACGGGGGACTATCCCATTAAAACAGAAACCCCACTCCTTCACCACCTCCTACTCCTCACTACTCACACCGTCAACAACATCACAAACTTAATATCACTTATCCTTGATTTACATAAAGTCCAACATCACTCTTTGACTGAACATTTTCAAGTTGTTGGTCATCCCTACAATGTCATTGCTCACATTGATGGCACCACTCTAGATCCCACAGTCTCCACGGCTGTGTGGAATTAGTTAGATGCCATCTTCTTCTTGTGGTTATATGGCAACACCATGAAAATAATCTGTATGGCTCTGGTGAAGCATGGATGTAAAAAAAAAAAAAAAAAACCTTTCCGTGACAACAGAAGTGCTCATGCCGCAGATCTAAACAGGCAAGGAATGGTAGAAACGAAATACCCTTTGCCAAATATCATCATTAGACGCTCGTTTGAAGGAAGTGAAAAGGCTAAGGCTTACATCTTGTTCATATTAATAGATTTTCTTGCTATTTTCATCAAGATCTTTGCATCTAAGGGGTACTTATTTTGGGGATCATCGACAATATTACTAGCTTAATTTCAGTGGAGGAGAGAGACGGAGAGACCACAGGTGGGGCGAGATATACAGGATAAGTGGTGGTGGTGCTGGACTGCTGGTGGTTTGATGACGCCTAGATGGAGGGTTTAGGCAGTTAGCAACAAACTTTATAAAACGTATATATATATATATATATATATATATATATATATATATATATATATATATATATATACACACACACACACACACACACACTAGACATGAAATAGTAGTGCAAAATTATTTTTATATATTCTTGGATACACTTTTAAAATTGGGTGGCCAAACACCTCTGACTTTCTTCAGAAAGAGTTTCTGGAGAAACGCTTCTACAGAGTAGAAGCTTTTAGACAAATATGAATGGCATACAAGAGGCAAGCAATGTGGCCTTTGTTCAACATTTGTGACATGAAGTACTGAATCATCTTTAGTTACCATAACAACAAAGACAAAACATACATTTTGTGACAGTTAATTTATTGATGCATGGCTGCAAAACGCTTCCTTAGATTTTTCTTGACATAAAGAGAACTTTCTTTGACATTTTACGCACTCTTATGAAGTTTATAGTTTGACATGGTAAGTAATTATGCAAATAAAACATGAGCCGTGAGGTGTGAACTTTCATAGCATCATATGCATGAAGCGCAATAAAAGAAAAATTCAAACTATTACTTACCGCAATGCAAAATCAGAAGCATGCAAGCATCTTTCAATGTAAGCAAGATACAGAGCCATTAAAGAATCCAAAAAGATAACTTTATCAAAATATAACATACACTTATATACGTGAAAAACAGCACAAGGCATCTACAGATAGAAAAAAGGCAATTGATTGAAGAGGAGCAAACTTAGCATGTCTGGAATTTTCATGCATGAACTTGTTAATCAGCTATCATTCTTTGCAATTTCTCTAGACACCAGTCACTGAATTCGGTTACTCAGCCTTATAAGCATATGGCAATAAAGATGAATCCTTCTCTCTTTTGTTCCTTTGTTTTTCCTATATTAATATTTGCATATATCATGGTCACAGTCATTCAAGATTACTTTTTTTCGTTTCCTACATGTAATCTGGACTGTAAGTGCTAACTTCTAACAGAATGCTTTACAATAACAGCATTTCCATGATGCATTCAGATAAAAGTTCAGCTTATAATGTTGATGCTCCCCCAGAAAAGTAATCAGCTCAAATAAAATACACATTCCATATAGCGCTACATATTCACATAATAACAAGAGCAAGATACAACAGTGACAAGCCATTTGTACTAACATGTATGGATGTCGAGTTTCGAAGTTCCAAAAAGTTTCGCTAAGGATACATCCAGACACAGTTAAAACTAGCTAGACAATTTAAGTTTACGTGACCTAGAAGGAAACATATATTTTTACCAAGGATGTCAATCAGACATGCACAAAACTCGCTAAACTTTGGACTAAATTTAAATGCACAATTGTGAACAAGACCAAGAAAAACAAATTAACTCGACAGTAGAGACTAGCTAGACATTTCAAGTTTACGTGATGTAGAAGTAAACATATAATTTTACCAAGGATGATAAGTCAGACATGCATGAAGCTTCCTAAACATTAAACTAATTGTAAATGCACAAGCCTAAACAAGACCATTAAAATAACTTAACTTGACATGTCATCAGAAATGGAAAGACTAAGGCAGAGCTATTTGTGAAGAAAAAAAAGAACTCCTAGTATTGGAAGTTACGGGATCACGATTTATGAGACATAGCTCACTGAAAGTCAACTTGAAGATACATCACAAGCTATATTGATTTTGTATTACAGATTGACGAAAAAGTTACTTACTAGTGAGTTAAAGACACACGTGCATTCTTTCCCCGCCTCTTGCCCGCAACACGACGTATCTCTTGCCCTCTTCTTTTATGGTCCTGCATAGCGCCGCCATTATTTTGTTGCAAATGGGTTATAGTATTATTGTCCTGCAGTAGAGCTAGAGTTTCCATATAGATTTCTGCATATGGAGCACAGTATGAGCCCAGGGGCTGAAAATCCACAATTTGTATGGCCTCCACAATAGGATAGCCCACCCAACTACCACTTCCAACCAATACCAATCCTCCGTTTCCACTAAAGCCAAGTATGCGTTTCCATCCAAGAGACATATCCAGATCTATTGAGAATAATCTGGTCCAAGACTCGGCCACATTATACTTTTTCATCACCCATATGTCGTAATGATGCTCATGCCGTTGATGAAGCAGAGAAATAGTCTCAGACGATGCCACAATCCGTTGATCCAAGTGTGTATCAAGTTTTGCATCTGGAGGACATGCCATTTCAACAAAAGCCTCAGCATTTAAACCAAATGACACAATAACAAACTGATTACCATCTTTGCTAGTCAAGAAATGAAGAGCTCCATTAACAAATACTGGAATACTTAGTTGTTGCAAGGGCACAGAAGTATTAATATGTCTCCATGATTTGGTACTCAAAGAGAAGATGTCAGCTGAGCATACAACGATTTTATTCAAAAAGGACAAAGGCCTCCTATCAATTCTCCTATTTTTTATGAAATGAGCAAAGGTAAAAGCAATCCTCAAAATCTTATAATCATTGGCTAACGCGTCAAAGCCAAATCCAAAAGCCAACTTTTGGCAAGCCACTGGTCCATCGTCAGACATGCTATAATGAAGATTAGGAACTCGAAAAGACTTTCGGAGTGTGGGGTTCCACAAAGTCACAGGGTTGAGTTCATGAGTATCATCCCATAAGCAAATCAACCCATTAACACAACCCACAACTGTGAAAAAATCCCCTTGAGGCTTATCAAATGGAAAAACCAGTTCCCCAATTGTCTTTAAACCATCAATTTCATCATGTAAGGTGTAAATTTCTTTCTCTTGGGTGTTGCTGAAGCACCTCAAGAGCAGGTTATGATTACCAACAGCATGGTTGTGACGTATATGTGAATTAATAAAGTGAGAACTGCTAATGAGCAAACACCAGGACTTGCAAACAGACCTAAATCGCAGCAGAGCCTTTACAGACAACCTGACCAAAATTTGCAACATCAGTTCTTCTGGAAAAACATCACTCATTTTGTGAAGAGGAAAACGAGAATGTAGGACGTTTAAGATATTAAAATGGGACTTAAATAAGCAAGGGAACAGGATTTGCAGAAGCAGGAAGCTGGTTATATATATAGGCGGCCTAGCAATGGCATGACAGCCTACTACTTTAAGTTAAAAAAACATACTGGATGAATCTCCAAAAACCTTACCACTACGTCTTCAGACTTCGGGTTTTTTTTTTCAGTAAGTACACTACCCTAGAAACTGTAAGTCTATTCAATGTGGATGGGATCCCAAAAGATATCCTACATGTTTAACTCATTTCTCAAAATGGAAATGAATCTTTTCTAGAGGAAATAATCCTGAACTTTCCTTTTTCTTACGATTTACAAAACCACCATAAAATTCATACTCCCTCCGTTCTTTTAAGTTGGTTATAGTTACTATTTGCAAGCATATCATGGAAAGAAGAGAGACGTAATGTTGTGTGGGGTAAAGTAAGGAAAAGTGGAGGCGAGAAGTACTAGTGGTGGGTAAAGTAAGGAAAAAATAGATAAGTGACATCTTTTTCTAATGAAAACAAAAGGGGTACGTTGGAGTAAAATAATGATATAACATCGCCAAAAATGGATGAAAGAGAAAGTGTAACCAACTTAAGGAACGAACCAATGTGGAAAGCGTAACCAGCTTTAAGCAACAGAGAGAACATTAAATATTTGGCTAGATATTCTTCATGTCGAACACTTCCATGTTCGCATAGTAAACCATGTAACTATCTGATCTTTTAGGCTGATGTGCTCTTACATACGTGATGAGAACAAAATGCTCCAAAACAACGGACTATATTAATAATGCTCTAGGGAGTGGAGTATGCAAGAACAAGATCTACACATAACCTTAAATAAGAAAAGTTAACTTTTAAAAAATATTTAAAATATATACTCGAAAGAGGATAAAGGAAAAGAGTCCTAAATTAGAGCCTGATTCTCCATAAAATCTTTTAATTATTCTCTCATGGGCCACAAGCATAGATGAGCTTAAAAAAATTATCATTATCTAAGCTCTCTAGACGGACGAATTGAATAAGATGCATATAACGAAGAGCACTAAGATAGTTGCTTGAAAACCTTATGTAAGTGTACCTCTTGCTTTGCCTATATGATATGTCATTCGAACTCTTCATTTTACCTCAGTACCTAGATCGGAGCCTTGACATCCTACATGAGTATGGACAATTTGGTAATTCATTTTGGGCCAAAATCATGAAAACAATTCATAAAATAGCTAAGTTGGGCACTTAGACAAAGCCCATGTTCAGCCTGAGTACTCGAGTCCGAATGACATAGCCTATATAGATTGCTTCTTTCCATACTAGGTGTTTCTTGTGAGCTTACACAATACCCACACACCCTTCGCCTTTCCAACTTTCTGCAAAGGAATATTGATCTTGGTAATGGAACTTTTTAGAGCATCAGCTATACTAACATGGAAAATTCCTAAAACAAGGACATCATAATACATTTATGTAACATGTTAGTCCCGTAACTAAATCAACTCCAATCCAGTTTAGATATCAAGCCTAGTGTTGAGCTGGAATTTTAACATCTTCAATTGATAGCATGGACCGCAGAATTTTACCCCTATCCCTAATAGATACCACAAACCTCCCTAAAGCTCAGAAATAGAATATGAAAATTTGCAGAAATTGCATCAGCATATTCTAATCTAACTAATTCCAAGAGAGTGAGCTTTATTATAATCCTTCTCGTCTTAATTGGTCGCTCTTCTCTATTGTGTTTTTCCTCCCAAACCTATTGAACCATGTTCACGTTGCAGGACCTAGAGAAAACACATTTGAATTAGCAACTTCAGCACAACATATGCTCGGGTAATGAGAAAATGATGTCAGGCTATTTAGGAAATCGCTCAAAAGATTCTAATAGTTGGCTGCTTTATGATTTATCTATGCTATGATAGGTGGTCACAGTGGAAGAATTGATTTCTAAAGTTCTGGGGGTCTCTAAGATTAGATATTACGTACATTGATCCTTTTCCAAGCATCGCGTCAACCCTTAAGTACAGCACACATCTTGTACTAATAAAAGCCATTATTTGATACGAGTTAAATACAGCACACACCCTATGTCATGACGTCCACTAATTTTTTGTTTCCTAGCTCCTACATTATCACAGTTTGAAATTGAGTTCTTTAAGGCTGTCTCAAGATTTACATGCCCATATTTGGGTTATATTTAGCGTCCAAGCAGCGCAATGGAAGCCAACAATCACAAACCTGGCTAATCACCTTCATCAGCAGATTCTTATGGATTACTCAGAGACGTAAAAAAACCTAAAGCTGACTATTCATTGGTAATTTGGTATCGGGATCAAACTATCAGAACAGCCTTTAGAAATGATCACGAGCAGAACCCTACATTAACTACATAGGTATCCACATTATATAGGATTTTACGCCAATGTTTCAGGTTGCAGCTATCCTTCCATAGCTGTAAGAAACTCTCTTATGCACCCTCTTGCAATTACAGAAAGCTAGTCTTTAGCTCTCACAAAAGGAAATAAGCCATTAATGTACAAGGTATTATACCAAACTGGATTCGCGAAGAAAAGCAAGGATTAGAAAGGAGAGCTGAAAAGAGCAGCAACAGGTTTTATAGCCACATACCTCAAAGAACTCTAATAGCTTAACAAATAGTCTAAAATTCATGTAAACCAGACATGATAAATTCAATGATCATTGGCATCTTCCAGAACTAGAATCCTATTTGCACAACATAAAGCACTCACCGAGGGTAGCAAGCTTTGCAACACGAACTAGTTTATGCTATGACTGCCACACCAAAAAAAGAATGTAGAGAGTTTGTTCATAAATGCATGGGTAGCAAGAGGCTTCATTTGTTCTTCCTCATCAGAAACAAATTATATTATTTGCTTCTTTCAGGATACACCCTAAAATATTTTGGTGGTGACAAAATCAATAGAGAACCTTTGTGTCCTGACAAGATATAAGGTCCTATTGAATACTTTCTTCAGGATAAAAGGAAAAGGCACAAAATCACTAAGGTTCCACAATTTATACCTTAGAATGGTAGCATATAATACCAATATTTGGTTTGTTGATAATTTGAATAACTTGCATGCAACTACCTTTTAATAATTTTTAGAATTTATTACCTCTTTTGAGACTTTCAGTGTAATCCAGTACCCAAAAGCTATATATGACCTAATTTGACACTCAATTGATCACATTTAGCTCTAAATTGACCAGTTAGGCGAACACCCATCATCATTTCGCCCACGATTGAATATGAACAAAAGATGAACCACGATCACACCTATTCACAAGTAAAGTTTCTCTTCATTAAGCTCATAATGCAACAAACCATTATAAAGGCACCTAAGTACACAATAGATATACTCCATATTACAGCTAGCTGAAGCTTAGAGAGTTGATAATCTCATGTAGAACTTACATATTCAAGCAAAATACTCACACCAAACAGCAGAAAATTCACATGATAAGGAGAATACAAAAGATAACAGTCAAATGTACAAAAACAGCGGAGACAGTTATATGAAGATTTGACTTCAAAGTTCTCAATATATTAATGAAAGATATCAGACATGAACCATAACTAGCAAGACATTTCAAGTATACGTGACATAAAAGGATGAACCAAAATTTGCCCTCCGTCGGTAAACATGTTCTTACTTTCCATTTTGAGATGTCAGACTATTGTTCCAAGATCTAACAAACCTATGAATTTTCTACCATTTTGCCAGAATACCCTTCAATTAACTACAATTCAACGTTAGATATCCAAATATTTAATCAACTAAGTTTCCAACACATTGTTTATTGTCTTTCTTTATCCGCATGAGTTGTCAATAAAGAACACTTATTTGGGATTAAGGGAGTAATTAACCACTCAACTCTGCATGTTATCAAGAAAAAAGTGGCCAAGGAAAAGAGTTCCTTTAAACACAAATTTAGAAACTACTTTCAAAACAACAAAACCTTGATGAATCTCTTAAAGAAACCTACCGATATGTAACATTCTACACACACACATGGAATCTTATAATGAACACATAATGAATCATAGGCAATTTCACATAAATTTATCATAGATAATAGCTCAGAAAACCTAAATTAGTACATACACACGTCCGTATGAAAAGAACCATAAGCACGATAAACATGAAGGACTGGATTATGTACATAGGGATCAATACCAATGAACATGTACCAACTAAAGATGTACATATGTTCATTTGGCTTATCATCCATATATGTATGTTTATTTGGCTTGTTATCCATGTACATTTCGCTTGTTATTCATGCACATTATGTACTAGCGTGTGCACCATCTAAGCTTTGCTCAGAAAACCAAAGTTCAGGGAGCTAACACCTTGAAGTAACTTACCACTGAATCAAAGAGAATCTCCCATTCGCATTCGCCTTCACCTTCCCCCCCCACTTCATGCCTGCACCTGCACATGTACCTACAAATCCTGCAACCAAAATTCCACAACTTTTTTACAGCCTCATGAGTAACCAACCGGTATCAATTAATCAATCCTCCTCTCTTGCTGAAGCCAATTATGTACTTGCATCTCATGTACACCTTATAATCTATCAAGAATCATCTGGTACTCCCTATATGGCATGATTGCATGGACATTGATATTTAAGCGAAATACTCATACCATACTTAATTACTCATACCAATATCAATAACCCAACATTTACATCAAACCCAAAACCCCAATTTGTTGTTAAAATGAAAACCCATTCCCAAATTGTCCAACGCCCATTAATTTCATCATTGTAAAGTCTATAATACATCCCTCTTGCATGTTTCCATTTTTATCTTGTGAAACCGCCCCAACACAACACATAGCTTTCAAGAACATCAGAACACTAAATAAACAGTGCATATAAGAAGAGGAAATAAACAAGACCTTACCTGAACTGCAGAAAAGTATTTGTGGGCAATCTCAGCAAAAAATAAGAAAAAATTCCGCTCCATTTTTTTGTGTTTTTCTTGTTATAATGGCAAGTTTCGATAAAACTGAGAAAAAATGATGACTAATAAACTCTCACTTCACTTGTAGGTGGCCCTACGTGTGTGAGTGAATTGGACTAAACCCGACCCAAAGGTTTTTGGACTTGAGAAATTGAATTTAAATTGATCCAATTTTTTTTTTTGAGTCCAATTCAATTCAATCCGGATCTTTTTCCCTGAGTCCAAATTCAATCTTATCTATTCCGATTATTATATTATTTTTTCCCGATTTAGGTTCACGATATTATTTTTGAAAAATTAACCTCATTACATTCATTCCATAAAGTAAGTTAAATACATCTTTAAGTGTAATAACATGCAAAATACAAGAACCAATCCAAATAATTAAAATAAGGAAACATGAGGATCATACACCTAAGACAACATCTATTCAACATAATCCAATTTATACCATGGATCAAGCACAACGCAACTAAGATCAATACTAAAACACAGTTACAATATCATAATAAGGAAAATAAAAAGAAAATTTGGAAAGCTTAAATTAATCATAGTAGTATACTATGAATAAAAGTGAAATTAAATAAATTATTTTTGAACTAGATTGGACTTATTAAAAGGCGAAATCCAGTCCGAAAATTTAGGTACGAGTCCGGTCCAAATAATTGGACTTTAGACTTTTCACAATCACTTACAGTTACACCCCTAACTCCTAGCCGTTGCCCTCCTTGTGAGTTATGAGGAGAGAGAGTATAAAAGTAATATTAGTTTATTAGGAGAGAGAAAAAATTATGCCAAAAAACTGATGCCCAACTCTTCATGATGGACCAAGAAAAAGATGAGCAAAGAAGGAATTGGAGGAGAGAGAAAATATGGTGGGGTAGGTGGAAGAGTGAGAAGTAATAAAATAATCGGTTTTTTCACCAGGTACCCCTGTTTTTTCAAAATTCATGGGGTACCCCTACTTTTAAATAAATGCACCAGGTACCCTTACTTTGGGGGTAAAATGTACGAAATGCCCTTAATAACTAATGGTGTCAAATTTCCATTAGTCATTAGGGTTAATTAACACCTCTAACCCCTCTAATCCTGATTAAACCATAATTAGTCCTAATTAACTAACTAAACCATAACTTCTAACCCTACCCTAACCCTAAACCCTAACTTCAAACCCTAACACCACCACCACCACACAACCACCACCACCACCCCCTGCAGCAGCCCCCCTCCCTCATCAATTTCCCCACCCCCCCCCCCCCACTACCCTCGCAGCTGACCCCTCCCCCGTCAATTTCCCCACCCACCCCCATCTCCCGCAAAGCCCCCTCCTCCGTCGATTTTCCCACCCCCACCCCCTGCAGTAGCCCCCCCCTCCCCCGTCGATTTCCCCACCCCCACCCCCACCCCCACCCCCCCCCCCGTCGATATCAACACCCCTCCCCCCCCCCGCAGCGGCCCCCCTCCTCCCTCGATTTCTGCGCCTATTCCCCCCACCCCGTCGATTGCGGACCCATCCCCCCCACCCTCGTTGATTGCGGAATTCACGCTGCTTGCCGCAAAACGACGCGATCCGGCATGCAGATTTCGAATTTGGGCCGCAAAACGTCGCGAACGGGGGTGGGGGAGGGGGATTTGACACGTGGGGTGGGGGTGGGTGGGGGGTGGGGGGGAGGGGGAGGGGGAGCTGCGGGAAGGTGGGGGGAGGGGGAGCGCGGATGGTGGGGGTGGTGGGTGGGGGGGAGGGTAGAGTGGGGCCGTGGTGGTTGGGTAGCTAGGGTTATTGTTTAGGGTGGGGGTGAGGTGTTAGAGAGTTAGGGGTTAGCGTTATGGTTTTAGGGTTAGGGTTAGAGGGTTTAGTTTGGGTTAGAGGGGTTAGAAGGGTTGATTAACAGAAATGACTAACGGAAACTTGACGTCGTTAGTCATTAAGGGCATTTCGTGAATTTTATTGAAATAGTAAGGGTACCTGGTGCATTTATTTAAAAGTAGGGGTACCTCATGAATTTTGAAAAACTACAGGGATACCTGGTGAAAAAATCGTAAAATAATTAATGACCACAAACTATAGGGCAACCAATCAACCATTGGTTGTGCTCTAAGTTTCTCACTTTCAGCGCGCATAATACTCATCACAGGGAGATTATCTTGCTATTGTAAGCCCAAAGGTTTCTCTTTTAAGTTTTAACACCAAAAAAAAAAAAAAAAACCCATTTTCTTCTTCAATCTAGGAAAAAAAAAACCCCAGAAATTTCTGAGCAACACAAATGTTAAAATGGAGTTTCACTTGCCAAAAGAGTTGACACACCTAATACTTATCAGGTTGCCTGTAAAATCTCTGCTTCGTTTCAGGTGTGTTTGTAAATTATGGTGCTCAATTATTAGTAAATCCAATTTCATGCTTTCAAATCTGCAACATAAGCAGTATAATGTATTGTTTAGACAATATTTGTTGGATTTGAAAGAGGAAATTTATAGCTTACATGCAGATGATGAAAAAAGGCAGGAAATTGAAATATTTAATTTTCCTTTTAAGAGCATTTCTGAGTATTTTGCAATTGTGGGCTGTGTTAATGGGTTAGTTTGTTTGTGGAATGAAGACTCAAACACTTTGATATATTGGAACCCTTCTATTAGAAAATGTTACATGATTCCTAAGTTTGAACTGGAACAACCCATTAGAAAGAAGAAAAGACTGAGATTCATTAGGCCTGTGTCGGTTGTTCGTGATATGTGTTTTGGATTTGGATATGATGCTTTGTTGAATGACTATAAAGTTGTAAGGATTATATTCTATAATGAGGTGATAGATGAAAGTGATGATTTTCTTTTCAAAAGTTCTGTTGCTGTGTTTTCGCTTCGTAGAAAGTCGTGGAGGCGGCTCGATTATGCTGCTCCGTTAGCATTGTACTCTCGTTCGTGTAATGTGGGTGGTTTTGTGTATCGGTTGACACAGATAGAGAACCATGGGTTCGAGATTGTGTCGTTTGATTTGAGTTTTGAGGTGTTTACTAAGATAGGGTGTCCTGAAGATGTTAAATCTGTTTTGCAATGCAAAACTGAGTTAACTATTTTTCGTGACTCTCTTGCTCTAATGCATGAATGGGATTGCAAGAGATACCACATTTGGGTTATGAGAGAGGGTGTTGAAGTTAAGCCATGGATGAAGCTGTTTTCAGTAGACTTGGATGGACGTGCAATGGGGCTACGTATAGTTGGGTTTAGTATGAAAGGACTAATGTTAGTGGTCGGGGAAGGTGATGTGTTAGTTACGCCTGTTGTGGAGGATGCACAAGTTGTAAAATATGTGCCTCGTGGCCCTCAAACTGCATGGCATGTGGTGTCGTACAAAGAGAGTTTAGCTCTACTGAAGGAGGGTGATAATCTACCCTTATTACCACCAAACTTTGACAATGGCAATCAGCTGGAAAATGAGCTGGGAGAGCATTGATGGATCCGTAAGTTTTTTTTTTTTTTTTTTTGTTGTTGCTATTCTTTAAGCTCTTATATAATTATATCTAGGTATCTACTTGATCTTATCACTGTTGCATGTCTTGGTGGTTTTTATTTGCTCGTGTCCTCCTAATGTTGTTCGTAGTGTTATTCTTTCCAAGTTTACACTTTACTCATTGCTCATATTAGACATTATTATTAAGCTTTGTTCCTTTAAAAGAAGCTTGTGTTACTATTTCAAAGTTTCTTATCTTCAACCAGTTATGCTTGTGGGCAATCTTCGATATGACGGGAATCTATTTAACTTTCTCTATTAAGTTCTATTATAAACTTCTACTACGGGGGATGACATCAGATAAAACTATGGTTTTAGCAAATAAGTGAAATTGTGGTTAAAAAATGTAGTAGCTTTATTGGCTGTGTAATTAAGTTCTAAATAGAAATACCCGAAAGGATGTCTTTCTTTGTCTTCTGATTTGCTCATTGTTTTTCAGTTGTTATGGTACTGGTAGGCTTAACTGGATTCGCGATAATATAATATTACATATCACTCCATGTTCTATTTACTTTTGGAATTAGATGTAAGAGCACCCTTGACACATAGTATTCAAGATTTTTGCGAATTGTTTTTAGAGGACCATATCATCCAACTTCATACAGGTCTTTCTGTTTATTTATATTTTTCCAATTCTCTTCCTCCACCCCGCAACGAGAATCTAGGTTTGAAGTGATTCTATTTTCATGTACACTCGTTGTGCTTGTAACTTGTGAAGTGCAGGGTATTTTCATTGTCATGTTTTCCAACCTCGTGATAAAGGCAGGGCAGTGCTACGCGGTCTGACCTTCTAGTTCTTTTTAATTTCAACCCTTGGTACTGACACCTCTGGACCAGCAGAGGCTAACCTAATATATCCTGCTTTCCTTTCAATGATAAATTAAAGGTCAACTTCCTTCAGCAGTGCATTTCACTTGCTTCTTTCCTAGATCAATTGTTTGGCTCTTTGTAGGTTCTAAGTAATCAGGACATGGTATTTTATGACATACAACATTTATGATTATGAAGACGCTAATCTTTTCCCATGTTCGAAAAATTTACAGGGTAACGAAGTTCATGGTGTGTATTTAGGTTGGTTTGGTTTGGGGGTTTCAAGAAAGGGAATGGTGGTAAAGGGGTCATTCCTTTCCTTTGTCCTCGTTTCCCATTCTGGATTCCTTTCCATTACCCCTTTATGAACCCAACGACCCCTTGGTCTAAATGGGCATCAATTCTGGAGAGGAAGCTACGGGCTACTGCAGCGGATTTAGACAGTTAGATTTACGGCTTTTGGCCTTAAGCTGGTTTTTGGTTCTATCTTTTTATTCTAGTTTTTGGAACTTAGGCCTTGTGGAACTTAGGCGTTGTTAGACTTAGTTCTAAACTGTCTACATGCTCAACCAGGGGAGTCTATCATTTAGTTATCTAGTTGACAACAATACTTCCCCAAGTTCTGTCAAAGGATGTTGTTGAGCTTGTTCTTTTTGGATGTAGTGAACTTATCTCTCCCCTTAACTTCTTTTGGGGATGAAGAGGAAGTTGTAGCCTGAAAGTATGTATACTTATTTATCAGTGATTTGAAGCAGGAAAGTATTTTGGAAAATTCTGGGCAGTGCTCTTCTAATATTTGCCAATTACATAAGTTAGTATGTTTTTCCACCTCAAAAAAAAGAGTGTATTTTTTGGTATTTTGTCAGTAACTTTACTTCAGTTCTTTTTTTTTAATTCTGTTATTCTTAAATATAACTTTGTCTGTTTTAAATGATACAAGCTTTTGACTTACACAATTGCCAATATCGTAACTTTGTTTTCTTTTTCTTTTTTTTACGGGAAGAAAAATACGATTAGTAATACTTCCTCCATATCAAATTAGATGCTACACTTTTTGAATCACGGACTCTGATGCAATTTTTCTTAGTGTATAATTAGATGGGGAGGGGTATGTGATTAAATTAATTAATAATACAACTAATCCATTCCAACAACCTTGGGATCCACCAGCACCACCCTGCCACAGCCAGCCGCTACAATCTCGCCACCATCACAACCACCCCGCCATCTCGCCACCACCACCACAACCACACCGCCACCACCATTAGAATCACCTCGCCACCACCATCAGAACTACCATCATCTTCAAGGAGTTCAGAAGCCCAAAGGCAGCTTGGGAATCTTCCATTTCTTTCAAATCCTTCTACCCCTCGATTAACAAAGATCCAATGCTTCTATGTGAGCAAAAGCACTCAGAAAATTCATTCAGAGATTCTTCTTCAACCACGACCCCACCATCAAAGAGGATAGGAAAGATAGATCTAACCGTAAACAAAACAAAAAAACAGATCTACAACAAATCGTTAAGAATTCACCAAAATCAACAACAAAGACGAAGGAGAGAGAAAGAAGGAGATCTACAAAGACGAAGACAGAGACGATCGATGAAGATCTCCGTCCATTCATTTCCTTCTTCCAGGTTCGGCGCGGAGAAAATCAAGATATGGGAGGAGAGAAGATGAAAACGAAGGAGAGAGAAAGAAGGAGATCGACGGTGGTGGGGTTGCTATTGGTGGCGCTGGTGCTAGGCGGTTGATGGTGATGGTGGTTGTGGTATGCGGTTGGTGGTTGTGGCAGTTGTGGGAGGTGGTAGTTGTGGTGGTTCGATGTAGGTGAAGATAGAGGAGAGGAGGTGGTGGGTGGGGGGTTTAAAGGAGCGAAGGAGAGGAGAGGGAAGAGAGGGTGGTTGAGGTGTATATATTAGGAGTGTTTATTAATCTAATAATATGAGGTTAAGGTAGATTAGTGTAGATTAATATTATAAGTAAGGGTATTATAGTCATTTTGTAAAAACTTTCTAAGTAAGGAAAGAAAAAAAGTGTAGCATCTTATTTGAAACATTCCGTTTTGGAAAGTGTAGCATTTTATTTGATAGGGAGGAAGTAATTCATATGGCACATACTGATAATTAAGATCCGAAAAATTTAGATTTAGTAAATCACAACAATTTTCACAATGAAACCAATTAATGTTAAGCATACTCGAGCACAACTTCAACTCCACCACTCCAAGCCTATGCGAGCAGTGTATTTCGATGTCCTTTTGTATTTTGTCTAGCGGAAAACTGAAAAATGGGCGTTATGGTAGATAAGTTGCTTCTAAAAGAACTTCTAAGAAATTGGGAATAAAAATGAAAATTTCAATGGAATTGGGGTAACAGGATGTCAAAAAGCTTGTCTATGTCTTTTTAGTTACATATAATTCTAAGACTTTATTAGTTTTACTTTAAAACATTAAACATTAAATTAATTGTAGATTGGTGGTTAAACTCTCACATTTTATTTCAAAGGTCATATGTTACATTTCTAGTAGCTACACATTGTTAATATTTTTAAAAAGAGCGTCATGTGGCACCGTTCCTTTAATAGGAACGCTTTTTAATATATTTGTATAGATGCTACTAAAACAATGCAATATCATAAGTTCATAACGAATGAAAGATATTGAAATTAATGTGAGTTTACCCTCATAAATATTATTGGAACTTTTCTAGTAAGAAATAATCAATTCTTAGTTCAAACAAAACACTTCGTAGTATATATACAATTTTATTCAAGGTATTAATACTGCCAAGTTCACTGAAATACAGTATCAAATTATCTTCTAATATTAACCAAACAATATCTAGTCTCAACAATACATTTTGTTTGTAATACAAATATACAATGAAAATGGCTAAATAGCTAAAGTTTTAGAATCCGAATTATGGTGAAGGAAGTAATGACAGATGTGAAATAAATCCGCATGCCATGGATAGAAGAGTCAACTATCCGGGATAATTTGTTGGGCTAAATCTGCATGCCAATATGCCATGGATACAAGAGCCAACTATCCGGCTCAAGATAATTTGTTGGATAGCTTTTCAAAGATTTCTCCTATTCATAAAAAGAATGTGGATGTTGCTTGGCTTCCCCCTCCTGAACATAATTTTAAGCTTAATTTTGATGGTTCAAAGCTTTCGAATGGTAAAGCTTCCTTTGGGTTCACTATCCAGGATCATTTGGGAGGTCTTTATCTTGCTGGTGCTATGGCTCTGTCGTCTGATTGCTCTATTCTTCAAGATGAAGCTTGGGGTCTGCGGGAGGGTGTGAAGGTGGCTAGGATTCTCAATATTTCCTCTCTTATAATCAAAGGGGATAATCTTGTGGTTATCAATTCTATTAGAAGATGTTGGAAGGTTCCGTGGGAAATTTCTGGTTTGATTGGTGATTCGGTTGAAGACCTGAAGAATGTTTCAGAGGTTTCGTTCAACCACTGTTTTAGGGAAGCGAATCAAGCGGCGGATTTCATGGCTCATAGGGTGTAACGCCCCGGAAATACATAACCTTAATCGTCAGCGGAAGCACAACTTAAGCCTGTGGGTTATGGCCCACTAATAAAATAATCGCCTAAAATGGCCTATTAAACATACAAATGTTCAATAACAATTCATAATAATTACCCTTAATAAAGAGGGTTCTAAATATCTCTAATAATTATCAGAGTCGCTTCAACTCAACCTTTCCGGAGCATTACTGACATGACCGATCCTGAGCTATCTTCGGAATACCTGAATGATTTCATAAAATAGGGAAAAGAGAAAACACAGAAAATAACCTAAAATGAGTTGAAAACTCAGTAACTTCACTCCAGCCCGTAAAAACGGTTTTAGTTCGTAAACATTTTCACACATAAGCACATACAGTAACACTTTAGTAATCATTAACAGAGAACGTTATCATTAGCCTTGAATAGTCTGCTGGCAAGGACCATTTACGTGACTTTAGCTCATTGGCAAGTACAGGTTTTGGACATATCATAACTTTCGTAATTCGTAACATTAACATCATCATATGACCTTTTTGGTCCGTATCGTTCATCGTAACATAATTCCTCCACCTGTGACTTGCCCATTTACCGGATCATTTCATGACTCCAAACCAGCAGAACCATCCACTTTTATAATCATCACTTATCATACATCATATATTCTTAATTCGGAATCATCCATAAATCGTAAATAGAATCATAACAGGACATTTCATAACATACATCAGTATCGTCACATCATAACGTGTCTTATCATGCTACATAACAGATTATAACACATAATCATATCATCATAATCAGCATCATATACTTGTATTCACGCATTTGAGTACATGTAAAACATCACATATAACACATACGGGCAATCACATAGGGTGCTGGACATAAAGGTTACACATAACACATACGGGCACGCATAGATGCTGGACATGAATATTACCTCATACGCTTAACCATTCTTTGACTTCGACAAATAAGAACCTTGAGAACTTCATAACTCCATCAACTCTCTTGGATTCCATAACAATCCTCCATAATTAACCTCAATAATAACCATAATAATAATCAATAACCGATCCTAATAATATTCAGATTAAGAAATTAACCATCGCTAATCATCTCTAGAACGAAACTAACTAATCTATATTCTCAGCTTTATCACTCCAACTTCTTGAATCATAATAACAAGATGAGTACCATACTGTTCTAATCAATACTTCGGAAATATCCTTGAATTAGTAACCACAGGTAACTAGCTCTCAACACATCATCTTAGCTTTCTGATTTATCGCCAAACTAACCCATCTTTTAAACTAGTAAAGTATTAAACAAAATCAACATACTAAAGTAATTAGGCCCAAAAGTCATGTTTAATTAAAAATTAACTACCATGGTTCAGAATAGAATCACTAAATCAGATTTTAAAACCCAAACTTAACCTTAACTAATAATGGGTATTTGGGTTTGAATTACTAATTCCATAATTCTGAAATTAAAAGACAAGTAGACAAGAGGTGTTATACCTCTGCTCTACTGAGCAGGGACGGACAACAGGAGCAGAGCTCCGGCGAGCATCGAGGTACTCCGGCGAGAATGAGCAGCAGGCACGGCGACAGAAGGTGGTGTTCGTCGAGTCTCGGTGCAGCAGCGAGAACAACCAGTGAACGGAGTACAGGAGAGAGCGAACGAGTAGAGCAGGGGAAACAAAATTCCGGCGAGAAACGGTGGAGCACCGGCGAGTCAGGAGGGTGGCTCAGCAGCAGCGCCGTTCGATCGGGAAACCAAACGCGGCTCCGGCGAGCTTGGGTCCGACGCGAAGGAAGGACGAGAGAGAGAGGAGGAAGATCGGTTTGGGGTTTTTGGGGTTTCACGGTGAAAGAGGAGAGAGAAATGGGGTGAGAGAAATGGGGTTTCTTTGGATGAGAAAAATGACAGAGAGAGAGGAAAAATTTGGGGGTTTTGAGTGAAATGACGAGAGAGGGAGAGAGTGAAATGGGTCGGGAAGAGGAGAGAGAAAAACTGGGGTTTGGTTTCTTTTTGGTGAGGAAAATCATGAGAGAGAATTAAAAATTCAATTGGGTTATTTAAAATCCAAAATACATTATTCTTAATAATAATTTCATAAAACAAAATATATTACAAATACTACAAATATTCCAAACTCAAATAAAATAAGGGTTTTCAGAACATAATTAACTTTATAATTACAATTAATGCTAATTAAAACGCTCTGAAAAATCGGGGTATTACATAGGGTCACGAGGCTTCGTCTCTATTATATTGGTTTTCTTCTTCTAATTTGGTTTTTTCTTCCATCATCCGTAAAGATGTTGTAGGCTGGTCCTATATTATGAACCAGACCTAGTTTTTCTTTCCGGTAACAAAAAAGAAAAATAATGGATACAAGAGTCAATGAACATGAAATCAAGACTAATAAAAATAATAAATTCATGAAAAAATTGTTAAAAACTATCCTTTAGATACTCATTTGTTCAAATAACTACCTTTTTTATATATAAAAAAAATCTTCAATAATTATATTTTAATTTTTACATACCAAAACCCAATAAACCACTAAACAACTTTTATTATACACTGGGTACACCTTGTGCGCGATTCATCCGAATATAATATTTTGCTCATTCGATCATTTGGAGCTTTTACCATTGTATGATTGTATTTGTAATACACGCGGGTGTATTATGAATGCATTATCACTATCACTTAACGAATTTCATTGAAAAACCCATTTGGCGGGGTCCACTAACTTACCTAATTACCTTTTCAATTTTTCATCACTCTCACGCCCTTATCCATAATCGAGCTTTGCCTAATTCCTCCCAAGCAGAACAAATAATTGTTCATTACCTTAAGCAAAATTTTGTCACCTTCTCTATACAACATTAATAATTTTTTTTACAAATTTATCCCTTTTTATACAACATTAAGTGTTTCGTATAAGTTTTTCTCTATTTACCACAACATTACTATATTTGGAAATTAGCATTATATTTTTGTTTTTATCTTTTTTGAAAAAAAATTTAGCTTATACCGTTCCTCCTAGGAGGAATTAGAAGAGTTACGTTTATCATATACCGGGGTATACCATATGCATGTACACCCAAGATTAATTTTTTGCTCATTTAGAACTCTATTTCTTTAGTACATTTCACTCATTTAAATGATTTGAAATGAGCAATAAGAATAAAAAAAATAGTTTGGGTGGAGCAGGCTCACGTTATACAATTTATAGAATTAGAAAATTGTCCTCCTTAATCATCTTACCATTTAACAATGAAGTTCTCTTAATTAAAACTAACCTTGTATGCACGCTATGAGTGTGAAGCCGAAAGATAAGTGGTAACTGTTTTGCAGCTTGTTAGATCGGTTTTCCTTTTTTTTTTTTAACTAATAGAGGGGTAGATGTTGTAGTTTTCTTTTCTAGGTTGGGGTATATTGGTCAAAAAAGGTGACTGTCAACGTGCTCGAGCGTTTCCATATATAATATAGACTAGTTTTTGGACCCGTGCATAATGCACGCGAAGTTTTTTAGCTTAAGTAGTTTTCCTATTCCAAATCTATTAAATGCATTATTATTATTAGAATGCATGCATATAAAGTTGAAAGAATATAATATGTACAATTAAATTATTAACTGGTGATTTAAAATTTTATGATATTGTATTCAGAATAATTAAAAACTGACTTACAACACACCCCATGTATTGCACAATTTTGATTTATGATATATACCCATGCTATATCCTTGTTATATTGTACAATATAAACCATCCAAAATATATTATGCTAATGTTGTTTTTCGTTTTATTGTATTTACTAACAATTTAGTATTAAAAAAAATAGTGCTCGCAAAGGTAATATAACCATGCTATATCCTTATTATATCGTACAATATATTATGTTAATAAAATTTTACTAAAGATGTAATATAATTTAGGGAAAGATTTTCAATAGATAGTTTAATGAAATAAAAACCCGTACCTTGCTTAGAGTAAGTTAATTAACTTTGAATAACTATTTTAATTTAGAATAATTTGAAATTGGCTTACGACCCGTAAATGTCGCAATTATGACTTATGACTTATTCGTAATAATCAGTATTGATCACAATGATTAGGTTGAAATTAGCTTACAACCCGTGAGTTGTAGAATTATGACTTATAACTTATGGCTTACAACCCGTGAGTTGCACTGGTTAATTTGAAATCTATAACTCATGATCACATTGATTATGGTGATCCAAATAATTTTGTCATTTAAAGTTTTTGGACCCGTTCAAATTGTACGGGCATATTTTTGAAAATGCATAACATAGAGTTGTTGCTACAACATATAATGTAACACATCAAAATTGCTAGATAACAAAATAATGAGCTTGCTTCCTAATCATCACTTGCTAAATAATGAAGCAAAACAATATTTTTAAGCCAAAGAACATCCCCTTCGTTCAAGTCAATATCTTCAAAATAATCATCGCACACTCTATAAGCCCTTGGAAGAGTGTATTGGAGGTCGTATAACATCATATTATAAAAATTAAAATATCTAGTGTTAACTTATTGGATACATTATAGAACATAAGATGACCTTCACGAAAAAAGGTTAAAACCATATCATCAACATCAAGAAAATTCAAGTTATCCACCTTAGGAGGTCAAACCACATTTTTTTTGCTCATAGGTGTTTGTGTAATCTCTTGTGAGGAAGATGATGTTTCTCTTGAGGGAGATGATGTTGCCATGATGATATTATAGTGAGAAGAAAGAAATATAGCTTTGGAAATATTAGTTCACGAATTGGGGTGTGGTAAGCTATGGCATGGTCCCTATTTATACTTGTAATATCGTACATAGCATTGAATTTTTTTTTTGAATCCGAAAATATGCATGATTGGCAATTAAGATTCCCAAAATCAAGGTTGATTGAGAATTTCAAATCCTTACCATAAGTTACGTCTTTGATGTCAATCAAATAATAAAAAGGCAATGATTTAGTATTGATTATGTACATAAAGATTTGAGGATACTAATTGTCTAGTTAGAAGTTTAGAACCATAAATCACCATAAATAACGGATTTAAACCTAATCTTGGCCAATTTTGTGCAACCCTCCCAATTCGAATTACTTAGTGCCACATGTCCATTACTTAGGCCTTGTACACATGGCAAAAAAATTCATGTTTAATTGACACGTTGGATTTCATGGCCTTGCCTACATGACACCTAAGCAAATTTTTCTAGCTTTATATATAATATAATGATATTGTACATAGCATTTATTTTTTTAAAAATAAATCCGAAATTAAGCTTGATTGACAATTAAAATTCCCAAAATTAAGGTTGATTGAGATCTTGAAATCCTTACCATACGTTACGTTTTTTATATCAATCAAATAAATGAAAAGCGGCAATGATTTAGTATTGATTATGTACATAGAGATTTGAGGATACTAATTGCCTAAGTAGAGTCATGAATCATCATAAATTAAGGATTTACCCTAATCTTGGCCGATTTTGTGCAAATCTATCTCCCAATTCGAATTACTTAGTGTCACTTGTCCCTTCCTTAGACCTTGTACACATAAGCAAAAAAATTAGTGTTTAATTGAGACATAGGATTTCATGGCCTTGCTTACATGACACATGTGCAATTTTTTCTAGCTTTATATAATATAATGATGATTCAAATGATAAGTTATTTGTTAAATAAGCTTTTAAAAATTGAACATTTTTACATAGGCTTAATAACTTTCCCTTTTAAAAATTAAAGAAACGTAAAGCCTAGGCTTATATGACTACTCCAAGTCTCCAACAATTAATGGGTTGATTTTGAGTTTAAAAAGAAAAAAACATACAATTATTAGTAGTCATGAGCATAAACAAATACATGATTACCTTAATGACTAAAAATCAATCAAACAAAATTTTGCTTATATCAGTAAGAACTACAACATACTATATAATGTTACTAAGCACACACATATATATAAGATGAAAAAGCATACACATCAATATTTATGAACATAAATTCATACAATACCCTTTATAGAAAAAATAAATAGCTAGACACTCAGAATGAATATTAAATTCCTTTGAATAACTCATACAAAAATTACCATACCACAAAACATTGTGAAATTGAATTTCAGTATAATAACTCTTACAAAAATTATAAATACTATCATGATATACCTCGAATACTAATCCTAGCTTTATTTTTCTTCAAAGTTCGTGGTGTATTCATCTTCGTCGTCTTCTTTGTAAATGACTTAAATTGACTTGTCAACCTTTTAGCACATTGCCATGGAGAGAATAAAAAACTCTTAACCGTATTTGGGAGGAATAGGTTTTTTGTTTTTGTTTTTGTTCTTTATGAGTTTAAGAAGGCATGATGATATGTATTGAGAAGGCAAAAAAAAATATGCACAAAAATGTTAGGCTACGTATTGGAGTAGTGGATAGCTACAACATTGTCCCTATTTATACTTGCAATATTGTACATAGCATTGATTTTTTTATTTTTTTTTTAAAAAAAATCCGAAATTAGACAATTAAGATTCCCAAAATTAAGGTTGATTGAGATTTTGAAATCCTTACCATAAGTTATGTTTTTTATATCAATCAAATTCATAAAAAGAGGCAGTGATTTAGTATTGATTATGTACATAGAGATTTGAGGATACTAATTGCCTAATTAGAGTCATGAATCACCATAAATTAAGGATTTACCCCATTCTTGGCTGATTTTGTGCAAATCTATCTCCCAATTTGAATTACTTAGTGCCACTTGTCCTTTCCTTAGGCCTTGTACACATAAGCAAAAAAATTATAGTGTTTAATTGACACATAAGATTTCATGGCCTTGCTTACATGACACATGTGCAAATTTTTCTAGCTTTATATAATATAAGATTTTTTGTCCCAAACTACCTTTAACTTTCATGTTTTGGCGAGAAAGTACCTTATAAAAAAATTATTGTCCCAAATTACCTTACTTTTACCATTTTGTTGTTGACAACTACCTTATGCTGGTTTCCGACGTTGACTTTTGTTTTTTCAGTTCAAAATTGTGTTTCAAACTTTAAAGACGCGTCTGAGTTGAAGCAGAGCCTTAACGGTAGATTTCTGGAATCTCTAGTTTTCTTGCCATTTAAAGGCTCTTTGGTTGTATCTACTTTTGGGTATGAAAAACCATAGATATTTGGAAAAATTGACAACAGAGGTCTCAACTTTGGGTGATAATTTTTAAAAGGTATGAACTATTGATTAACCTGTGTAGGTCCCAACTTTAGAAGGTCTTAACTTTTAGCGGGCCTTAGTGACTTGAAACTGGCTTAATAGGTCATCATTTGTAAAACTTGGGTCACACCAGAAGGCTTGATTGAGGGAAGGATGTAGAAACTAGGTGAGATTTTTTAAAAAATTGTCAGTTTTAAGTCACCGAGGCCCGCTAAAAGTTAAGACCCCCTAAAGTTGCGACCTACACAGGTTAATCAATAGTTCAGACCTTTTAAAAATTATCACCCAAAGTTGAGACCTCTGTTGTCAATTTTTCCTAGATATTTATATGTGAAATACGAGAGTGGTGGGACTCTCATTAAGTGAAGTTACAAAAGTGCCCCTGACTCGTACTTTTTACATATTTTAGATATCTAACCTCGCTTTTTGGGTATGCGGTGTTGATATTAAGAGCTTGTGGGCTTACAGAGGAAGAAGAATTACATGGAACGTTTAGCAAGTAGGTTAGGGTCAGATCTCGGAGCATATTATTAGTTGGTCTATCAAAAACCTGGGAATGATGATTGATTGAATGTAGCTTGTTTGGTTCTATACTTCTATCCTTAGAAATCCCCATCCCAAATTTCAGTTAATTAATATGGATATTGTCGAAAATTGGGATTTATAATGAAGACCATTTTCCATGAACATTTTATTGATACTTGCATCTACTCCTATAAAGCTAAGGATGAAAACCAGTGCATCATTACAAGATCAGTAAGTTCAGACTTATAGACATTGTTAATAGCTACTTGGCGATGGTCTTGGATCAAAGTACACGAGCATCTGTAGAAGAGGACAAAGAAAGAAATTTGTTGAATCATCTTCGCTCAATTTCCGAGTGGTTGTAGAGTAGGCACATTATCTCCCTCATTCAGTAGAACAAGACTTTCGACGTACGGTGTCATTTCCAACGAAATAAGAGGCCCCTCAAGGTGAAGAACATCATGCTTAGTATGTCTAGTCTCGGGGTCGTAAGCATCTATATACCTACTTGGAAATGTCAGGAAGCTAAGAGCATCAATCCACGATCTCTTGTTATGCCTCTGATAATCCAGGATCCTCTGATTTCAAACATCTTCGTCCATGACTCTCTTACTCCATACTCTTTCATCACCCATAACTTGTAAGTATCTCTATCTAGTGTCTCAAATGCTGAAAGTGATCCGCGGAATACTCCAATGAAACAATCATCTATTTCTGCAGGCAACACCAGTTTTTCGGTAAATTTCTCCTTTCCAAGATTAAACCCCACAATGAGTTTATTATATGATAACCAGTGAAGAACTCCATCTAAATAAGTAGCCACTTCAGTTTTAACAGGAGCAAGCGAACTCCTGATCTCAATATCAGTCCAACGACCTGTACTAAGTGTGAAAATATCCATTTTCAGGGAGCCCTTATTGGGATGATAGATCCTAATGAATTTGTAATCATTATTCAGAGTGTCAAACCCAAATCCTAATGTTGTATCCATCAACTCGTCTGTACTAAGCTCATAAGTAGAGTTTGGAAGTGTCAGGAATTTTCTTATGCTAGTATTCCACAGCAACACAGTATTGTATCTCTGGTAGCTATCCATCAAGCAAACAACCCCGTTAGCACAATCAATTATGTGGAAGAACTCGCGAGTTTCTGATGGAAAATCGAGTTCTGTGATCTTATCCAGATTATTATTGTCAGAGTGCAGGGCATAACTATCCTCTCGGGTTTCCAGATAGTAACACCGCAGAAGGGCGTGACAGTTGTTGGCATTGTTGTGGTTAATGTGAGCTGTGATGAAATAAGAGCTGGTGCCTGGTAATAAGAGAGTTCCAGGATTTCGAAACGCACCTGAAACGGACAAGTGACTTGACGGGTAATCTTACTAGTATTAGTGGCAACTGATCTACAAGGAAATGTGTTGCCATATTCTTGTTTTTGTTTGCTGGTTCTGATTTTATTCTTGTTTGAGCTAGTGCTGTTTTCAGAGGTTCAATTTCTATGATATAGATAGAATAAAGTAGAGATTGGAGACGAAGGCAGCATAAACGAACGTGTGAATACTAAGTATGCATTCTAGTTTTGATCTTGTACATAATTATTCAACTTTTGTCAAGGAGCTTTGATTCTTCGAACGCGTTTTCTTTTGGCAACGTCAATTAAGGAGGCTGCCAGCCTCAGTGCTTTGACTTTTTATAGATTTTTTGGTGTTTGCACCCGGTTCACCCTTCGGGCTACATCCGGATCGAAGCCAAGTTCGGGGTGGTTAGGTTCCATTCCTCTCCCAAGGGTGTTGCGGGATTCGAACACGGGTCCGTCCTACCAAAGCCAGTCCCCATCACCACTAGGCCAACACTTACTTGGTACTTTTTATAGATGAATAGGTATAAGATACTCCACAATCAAAATTCCAGGTTTTAGGGTTATTCTACCCGGTATCCCTATGTTTTAGCATTTACTACGTTGTAACCTCAATATCTTTATCTTCTATATTGTATTTTTAAACTTTTTATTTATTAAAAATTAACGCTACATAGACACATGAAAAGTTCAAGGTATAACTAAGAAGAAAAAAGATCCATTAAGGATACAACATAAATTGCTAAAACACAAGATATCATGTAAAATAACCCTAAAATTATTTTATTGAGAAATTTATCCCATTTAGCTATGTGATGTGGACCCTCTAATTCAATAAGTATGATTTGGTATTCATCAGATGTAATGTGGACTACACATTTAACTCTTTATCTCAATTTTTTTTTAAATTCTTACTCATAGATGATGGATGATATCTTATCCCTAATTTTATCTAATGTCTTTTCCTTATACTTTTCCCGTTCCATAATTCATGCAATGTTTATTCAGATGATATCTTATCCCTAATTTTATTCATTGTCTTTTCCTTATACTTTCATCATTCCATAATTTCTGCAATGTTTACTATTCCAAGGTCAAGTGTTACATACAATTTAAAACATTAACCTTATGTGATATTCTATAGGGATGCACAAAAGTATGCGATCCAATCAATTCATTGTGAAAGTTTGGATTGAAGGATTATCATGATATGATGGAAAGTATATTAATTAAATCAAGTATATCATATTAGTATAATAAAGAAATATACAAAATATAATAGTAATAAATAAAAATGCGATCTTAATATAAACAAGACAAATATGCTCAAGTATGTTACATAACAATAGAGTCTTGGGCACAATTCCAACATAGATACCCAATCTTTTGAATCGGATTCGGATTGCGTATTTCTCGATCCCGAAAATGCACAACCCAACCACCCTCCATGTATGTATATTGCCAGTCTAATAATGACAGGGTGTTGGACAATCTGAATTGAATCAACTAGGGAGGCAGAAAATCTGTCCTTGCAAAAGTCTTGATATGATTCAAATATACGATGCAAGTTGCCCCATAATTAGTGCCAATCAGTATTCTCATGAAAAAAAGCCCAATTGGAATCAGATCCGAGGAATAGCTACAAGTCGGTGACTTGTATTTCAATGCAACGTTCACACTTTGTCACCAAATAATTTAATACCAGTATCAATAATTTGCTTGCTATATTAGATTTAGCACTAAAAAAATATAAATTACTTGCTATATAAACTTGGGCGTCCTACTCAACTTGTGGCTCCAGCAATTCATCCTATCTAAAATTCTACCAACACTTTATCCTCTATAACCTACAATGTCTCTTTCTTCCTTGAAGTTTTTGCTTCCTTTGCTTCTCATCCTTGTAGTTCCAAGGATTTCAGGTACTTAAACAACTCATTTACTCTAATTTTATCTCATAGATGTCCTTACATTTAACTTATTTAATCTTTCCAAAAAATAATTGCATCTTTAATTATCACTTATCAGGGGTAAAATTAAGAATATTTCTCTATTTCCCACGTAGTGACAGTCACACATATCTCTAGTTATAAGACCGTTTAATTACTAAATACAATTTCCAATTAAGCAAAAACCAAAACTCAAGTTTCCAAGATCTATCGGATTCGGTGTACGGTGCAACAATTCATCTGATATTAAACTTTTTGTCTCTTCTAACACCTCAAATCGATTAATAAATGATACAATTAACGAAAAAAACCCTCTTAACATCCTTGTTAATCATGAAACTTCTTCTGTCTAGCTATTTAGAACAGCACGGCCTCTTAAGAAAAAAAACACACTTTCTATAAGATTTAGCTTTTTTTTATCCCATGTTTAGATTCACATTGCTCATTTGTTTATGTGGTTGGGGTGACAAGTTACAGGAGATGAATCAAACGATGATGTGGGACAACAGTTTTGCATAGCAGATGTGCAGACCCCAGATGATGAATTGCAAGGAGCCATAAAATGGGCATGTGAACAACAAGGTGTAGACTGTAATATGATCCAAGAAAATCAACCTTGCTATCAACCTAACACTGTGAAAGACCATGCTGATTTTGTGTTCAACAGTTACTACCAAAAGTTTAAGAATCAAAGTGGCAATTGCTACTTCAATGGTGCTGCCATGATCACTGAACTTGATCCCAGTATGTTTTTTCACCCACCTTAACCTCTTATTTCCTTGATTTTGGCATGAATTATATCAATTGAATGATTGAAATTCGGTAATCTATTTTTCAACTAAGTTGGTGGACCACATACAATTGTTATTCTAAATAATGGAACATGAAAAGTTGCTTAGACTTAGACGACCCACCAAATCTATATAAGCCCTCTTCTTTTGGACTTATTTTCATTTCATTTCAATTCAGTTTCAGTTCAGTTTAATTCAGTTACTCTCTACAATTCAGTTTCTCTCAATTCAGTTTAATTTCTCTTAGGCTAAAAGAACGGGGTCATACTTCCTTGTTAAGAACTTAAATTTTAAACTAAGTATCCCAAAAAAAAACAAACAAATATTTAAATTTTAGAAGTAAGGATTGATCTAGTTTTTTATTAGATGGACCAAGTCGGATAAGGAAAAAATGGGTAATATATTAAGAAACACATATGGGTTGTTTAATAAGTGTGTGATTGGGAATTTAACTCTCATGGGACAATTTCGCTTGTTTGTTATGTGGGAATGGGATATAAAAGAGAAATGGAGATGGAGATTAAATGGGAGTCTATTACCATGAAGATTATACCAGGGCCAAAAGGGGAGGGCTAGTATTATGGGATGGAAATTGAGTGAGAAATGGAAAGAAGAAAAGCTAGTTTCATTCAAATATTAATTCTCATCTTATTATCTGATCCCTAAACACCCAAATTCACATAAAAACGCCTTCAAATGAAAACAAAACAAATTAACTTTAATTTTCTAACAAAGGGTCCATATAATTGTTACTCAAAATAAAATATTAAAAGTTGCTTAGACGACCCACCAAATCTATATACTTCTTCGTTAAGAACTTAAATTTGAAATCGAGAATCCCAAAAAAGAAAAAAGAAATACTTAATGAAGTTAAAGAAGCATGAAGGTTCCCAGCATCATCACATCACATCCACATGGATATGTTAGTGAAAATCGATCAAAATTCAAAAGTATGTCTATGTTCATATGCATGTGCATGGATGGGCATCCTTTTCTATCTTTAGCTGGCCATTTTTGGTTCGGGTGAAGCAATCAAAACTTGTCAGGATAAATAATTGCTTCTCCAAACATTATGCATTTCAAAATTATCACATGTGCATGTGTTAACAATGTGCATGTGTTATTATACATCACTTGTTTTCATTGCATGCATCTTTCTAACTTTCACCTTTATTGATTACCTTTGTTACTTACCGTGCAGGTCATGACAACTGCCACTTCGAATATCTTCCTTGAGAGTTTAGATAGTCGAATCCACAAACAACTCATTTTTGTGTTTTATTTCCCAGTATATGATTTAATTTACTTCAATGGTTCAATTTATCCAACATTCATTTTTTTTTGTATACTTATTTGAAATGCAAGTTGTAAATGGGGTTAAAAAGAAGCAGGAAGTTTGTAGTAGATGTTATGGAAATATCAAGTTGTTCACATGCTCTCCCGATCTGTATCTGACAAACCAAGTAAAATTCCTTTTTCTATACACAATTGGTATTGGATTCAAATAGTCTAAGGCACCCTAGAAACATTGCAACATATCATCCCTAAACAAACATAAATTATCTATCGACAATATAACAATTCACCCTACAACCAACTAGTCGCACCAAAATCATTTCCACATGCTATAATCACAATATTGCAACATGTGTTTCACAATAGAAACTATACTTCCTCCATCCCCTACACGATGACTATAGTAATAGATATTGAGAATCGTGAAAGAAAACAAAAAACTTAGTAAGAGAAGTGTTGAAATCAAATAAAAAGATATAAGTCAACGTGATGGAGAACGTAGCAAAATGAAATCGGCCATCTCTCATGGGAAAGAAGTTTTCTTCTTTGTACTTTTCAACAACAAGAACACTCTATTTAGAGATAGCCTACACAGTCAAAAGATGAATACTTAAAAGACCAATCAAAATCTTGGGGATAGATGGTACACAGTTGTAGTAAAACTCTTATATAGTACGAGATAGATGGTCTCAAAGTCGTCAATTATTTTAGTACGCAAAGAGGAGTGTCTTACTCGATTAGAAGACACACAGGTCAACCCGGCCTGTATAAGGTTTAGGAGGAGAAAAAGGGGAAAGAAAATCTCATCACTAACTACCCTTCATGGCTTAGATCCCACAATCTCATGGTTGTATGATACAACCTTTATCTCCTAGACCAAGCAATGCTATAGTCAGTGGCACATGAATTCAACACAGGCGACATGATAACTAGTAGAGCTGAAATAAGTTTGTAGTTTAACAATCCCATATACACATCACGGTACAACATGTAATGCAGAAATTCTCAATCATTTCGAGATTTTCACTCATCTCAGTAGAAATCCTCAGTGCACGAGCGCTGAGTTTTGGGTATAAGTAGAGTGTGTGCAATTACTGTCCTTTGTACTTACAATTTTAGAAAAGTAAGCTAGTCCAGCCAGCTATAAACGCAAAGCCACCGATTGGTGCTAACCTATTGTACCTTCTGTCTTCTAGGTACGCCACACTGTAGCACCTGTAAGTTAATTACATATAGCCTTATCAGTTCAACATGCTAACAGATAGCTCTACAGATAAACATGTTCTTCGGATTACTTCAAGATTTATTAAGAAGGCATCTCTGCAACTTTGATTCAGAAAGGAAAACATCAGAACATTTTAAAAAGAAAACTGAGAATGTGCATAGCAATGTAGCCATGTTTTATGATCACTTATGAAATAAATGTTAAGCTCTTTAACACAGAGAAGAAAAACAATTAGAATAGACCTTTTTAAAATTCCACACAGCGCGCCCACCGCTAATTATATGTCATTAATTTCGTTTAATTTTTGTAATCTAATGAACTTACACATAGTTTAACCCTTGGAGGGAGTATATACAAATTAAATTAGTTCCACTAGATTACAAGAATTAAACAAAATTAATGATGTTAGCGGTAGGGGAATTGTGTGTTACAAAAGGTAAGTTCGAGGGTACTACGTGGAATATTAAAAAAGTTAGGGTACAATGTAGAAACTTAAAAAACACAAGGGTATAACATAGAAAAACCCTAAAATATTTATTACTTGAACAAATGTCTTTCATAACTTCACTAACCATTCTAAAAGATTTGTATACAACGCCTATACCTAAAATTTGCTTTGAAGTAACTCAGTAAGTCCATGTATCAGGCTGTCCAATATCAGCTATCACGGAAAAATTGCCTCAAGCAGTGCTTGGAAAGAACATCGCACTTGCGTTACTATGATGACTTACACTGATGTTTTTGTAATTAGCAGTAGTTGACAACTATCATGAAAATTCATACATGGAAAGAGCCATATGCACTAATATACCGTTGCATATGTTGCTATACACATAAAGGAGGTAGATAACAAGTTAACAAGCAAATGCACTATAGAAATTAGCTTCTATTAGCTGTGCCACTCTCAAGACCATGCCACCTGATCAACACATAATTGCTAAGTAAGATATCATCAACCATTCTCCTGCATCGATGCTGTATATTCAACTCAAATCATTGTTCCTATTTTATATGCTTTTCAGGCACTTTTGGAAGATTAACAGCACTGCTCCACTGTGCATCACCAGTTAAACTCCTGCAGCTTTAAGGCTTAACATGACTACCTTATTTAGTCACAGATATATGCCTATTGCATGAGAGGTTCCAAGTTTATGCAGTGACAATTGGACAAAACTGACATGAACAATTCGCAGTAAGGCACGTAACTCACTTTCCTGAAGAAATATGTAATCCCACTGGAAAAAATCTCCCTTTGGGATATATTTAGATTCTATGCTTGAATATTATATGAACACTGTACTTGTACATTGTAAAGAGCACTTCCAGACAGAAGATATAATATGGTTTTATTTAAAAGAATTTGAGCTGTCCTGATCAGAAAATAAGAACAATAATCAAATTTCTTAAGTCATCCGTGAGTCTCGAGTGCCCTTGTCAAGATCAATTTACTCTTACGAGCAACCCCCTAAATAACTTTCCAAGTCTAACTCTGACATAAATTTCAAGCACTTCATATATACTAGTCAAGATCAATATATGTTCTTTGCTCCAGCATCAGTATTAATCAAACAAAATATCAATATCGTGGCATTAACAATGATATCTTATAACCCTCAAAAGGAAAAAAAAATTAGATAAAAAATAGAGAAAAGAAAATGATGTCTCAATTCTTAGGGCCTAGTTCACCAAGCAACCATAACAAATGAGAAAAAGGGAAAAGATAAGATAAAAAAAAGCTCTTGCAGGTCTAGGAAAAAGTTAGCAGGAGGCATCCCTCTCCAGCTGCAGGAGCACTATAAGTCAATAGATGACTGAACTTGTACACAAAAACAAAATGTCTGACACTACTCTTACCAATTACCATACCAGGCACATCAAATGCATGAAGAATATTAATGTGGAGGCCCATAGACTAACGGTCTACTTATGAGTTATGAGTAGCATTACATAGCCAATATACGAGAACGAGCCTGTGAAACTGCTGTAAAATATACACCAATATCTGCAATGATAGATTGAAGACCTCTCACTCTACACAATACTCCATTCACCTCCAATTCAATGTGTTAAGCACGATGAAGAGCCCAGAGGTGATCACTGATAACAAAACTACTGCTCTCCCACCAACCAACACTAACTCGAGATACAAGTAAGAATCAACTGATTCACACGCTTTAAGTTTTATGTAATATACTTCAAAACTCATGAACTCAACTCAACATGAAAGCTCCTTATATAGTCATTACGAACCTATTCGCAAATTAAACGGAGAAGAAGTCAAGTTCCTAAAGTGACTCGTAAAACCCACATTGCAAGAGATAAAATTCTAGTCCCACTAAAGATAGGGTTCACATTTATTCTAATTGGAGCTCACAAATCCTAAAGCATGAAAATTAGCCTAAAACCAAAGCTAACTTCATGCTTCACACTTGATGAATTTACACTAACCCTTTGTTTGGATAAGAGGAAATGGAGAGAAAGGGAGGAAGGGAAAGGAAGGAAAGAAGCACAGGAAATCTTATAAAATCTTCCTCTCCAACTAATGCTTTATCATACGATGCCATACTCCCACTACTGCAACATTCTAGACAAAAATGGAAACCTCCAATTTCCAAAGACCATAATTGGCAAGCATCTAAGAAGTTGGCGTCCAACAATCACAATGTTGAAGAAAAAGAAAACAAATCTACAAGATTATAAGTCTTCATGACGAAAGCTCGAGTATTTTATATTAAGAAAAGGCATAATATATACTCACTCAATTCCTCCAAGTTTTCCTACAATATTTTCCATTCGTTTTATGAAGTCCTTTTTGCTTTATTCCTAATTTGGTAAATATTTTTCCCTTGCTACCCTACCTTTCCCCACATGTTGCCCCCACTTAATTTTCACGTTCTTTCACAGCCACATTCTCTCTCTATGTCAAAAACAAAACTCACTTTCACCCTCTCTTTCCTCTTTGCCCCGGTATTTAGAGCGAAAGTAAGTCAGAAGAAGTTGGTAGAACGGAGGAAGTATTATTCTGAAAAGTTGCACGTAATACTAATTCTTTGAATTCACAACACCACTACAACAAATTAACAATCAAAATGTGCAGCTAAGAGTCAACTAGGACTTTCTTTTTAGGAGAAAAGGGAATATGCTTAAAAAGTAAATGGTAAAAGTTTCAATCTTCAACCGCAAAAGGTCATCGTAAGTCCCACCTCTTCCCTCCACACATGCGCGCGCAAACACACACACACACACACAAACAGTGGCGGATTCAAGGGGGGGCCTATCTAGGCCATGGCCCACCCCATGATTTTAGTTCTTTACTAGTACTAGATGTTGCAAATACTTGCATATAAACGTGGTAGTTCAGTTGGTATTAGCGTGCCTTTGCTGTGTTGACTTTTGCTTAGATCTCGGGTTCAAAACCTGTTGTAACCTTCTTTTGCAAACATTTTGCCATTTTCTTAAAATATATTTCTCCCTGATTACTGTTCCAATTTTGCACATCTTCTCCCTTTAACTTCAGCATTTGATTCCTTCCTCTTATTATTTCTTTCAGATACAGTCTTATCTTTTTTTCTTTTTTAGTTATGTTAAATTATTCCTTTTCTACTAAAAACTTCTAATTATTACTAAACTACGTTTACTTTCTATTAGGTACTACTGTACTTACTTTGTTACATCTGCTTTTTTTTTTTTTAAAAAAAAGTTATATTAGTTATTGCGTATTATAAAGCTTCATCTGGGAGATAATCAGATTAGCATAACAATAATCAATAATATACAACTAAAATTGTCTTTATTGTTATAAGAATATTTGATAGATTTTTGTAATTAAGGATAAAGAACTAAAAAGAAAAAAAGTGTCACTACTTCATATCTTCAATATTTACGTAATTATGGATAGTTAAAGTTATTTAATGATAAAAAAGAACTTTAATGATAAAAAAGTATACGCCGAGTTTGGCCCACCCAATCTAAAATTCCTAGATCCGCCACTGCACACAAAGCCAAATATAAGAAGGAAAAAAAATGATCACCTTCCAATCATAGGTCAAACAGAAGTAGTCATTCCACCATAATGTAAATTGTATGTAAATCTAAGTTTCCATACCACTCCCCAGTCCCCACCCTCTATTGCCAAAACCTACCCTGAGCGGATGCCTTGTCAGAAACATGGAGGTTATGATAACAGTATAACATAAATATTGGAACCTAATACATTTTACAACTACATTCCACAGCCTCTTGGCACGAAATCTAAGTTGAAACAACATTCATGTAATGCACCATGTAAGCTTCTGAGCAAAGCAATATCACACTCAAATTACTCTTACCGACATAGGGAGTCAGATGAGGGCATATGAAGGATGAAGGGGGCCTTTGACCCAATTGACATCAGAAAGCCCAATATGGATACTTCAATGTTTTAGGATAACACTATGATCTTAAGCTGAAAGGTATTACAACCAATAAGTCCTCCACCAAAATCCAAATGCTAAAGTCAAGAAGCACAATTCCCAATCATTATGTTTCACACAGACACAAATCTATACTGAATACTTACCAAAATCCAAGCAACATTGTTTCATAAGAGACAAAATCCAGATTCCACTAAGAATACCATGGCACTATGAAGACGATCTTCCTCGTCTTCAGTCAAGCTTTCTTATCAAACAGCAAGGTGCAAGTCATTAATTATGGTAAACCAATTATTCATTATCATCTCCACCAGCATTATCGAACACCTAACACTCAGTTTATATACAAACACATATAAATAATGCTTAAGTGTAAACAATTAAAATCTTTATAAATGTCAATTTGATTGAGCTTGGAAACTATCTATGTTAAATGATTGCAACTGAGTACATTCACCGTAGAACGATGGACTATGACCACATGAAGAACCCAATAAACCATATCAACATCTAATTTGCAATTGCTTAAACTGTTCGATATAGCGGAAGTACAATGGGTAATAGGATCAAAATTAATGAAAAGTAGATATAGGAATTTATATATGAAACAAGTGGAGTTGCAGCACCTACTTTATATAATGGAATAATAGAGAATACTAAATAAGTTTAATTGCTATAACATACTTTTTTTGGTATTGGATATCTTCAAATGATATCAAGTTACAATATATATAGGGAATTGTAACACTAAATTGATAGCGGTAGAAAACTAAGAGAATTCTATGCTTTTCAATTTTTACTATTTCTATTATTAGTGTTTGCTTAACTTACTCTTAGCATAAGATTATTACATTGCAAAATTAACTTCTCACAAATCCCCCTCTTAATTTGCAATGTTCAATATAGTCTTGAATTTCTCAAACTTTTATGAAGTTATTGCTTTAGTAAGCATATCCTGTTGGCTGATCATCAGTATTGATAAACTCAACTCGTGTTTCTTCGTTGTTGACTAAGTCACGTATAAAATGATGTCGAAATCTCAGTGTGTTTACTTCTTGCATGAAACACTAGAATCTTTGTCATAGCAATAGCAGATATATTATTGCAAAATATCATTGTGGGGCTCAAGAAATTCAACAGGATCCAGTGTGACAATATGTCTGCTATTGCTATGACAAAGAATCCAGTGTTTCATGCAAGAAGTAAACACATTGAGATTCGACATCATTTTATACGTGACTTAGTCAACAACAAAGACATACGGGTTGAGTTTATCAATACTAATAATCAACCAACAGATATGCTTACTAAAGCAATAACTTCAGAAAAGTTCGAGAAATTCAAGACTATATTGAACATTGCAAATCAAGAGAAGAATTTGTGAGAAGTTAATCTTGCAATGTAATAATCTTAGGCTAAGAATAAATTAAGCAAACACTAATAATAGAAATAGTAAAATCTAAATGTATTGTAAAACATATAATTCTTTTAGTTTTCTACCGCTAGTTATTTATCATTACAATTCCCTACATATATTGTAACTTGATATCATTTCAAGATATCCAATACCCAAAAAAAAAAATATATGTTCTAGCAATTAAACTTATTTAGCATTCTCCTTATTCCATTATATAAAGTCGGTGCTGCAACTCTACTTGTTTCATATATAAATTCCTATATAATTTTTCATTAATTTTGATTTTTGATCCTGTTACCCATTATACTTCCGCTGTATCCAACAGAAAGAACCCAACATTCATCAGTATCCAAAACATCCAATTTCCAATTAACATTGAAATTAAATCACACAACAAACTTCATCCACAAATATTATAATGAAACTCATCAATTGCACATTAAAGCAGGGGTGAAGTAACAACTTACGTCCCAGAAAATAAGAGAATTCCAGTACTCATAAAA
This sequence comes from Beta lomatogona, assembly GCA_947646795.1. Taxonomy (NCBI): domain Eukaryota; kingdom Viridiplantae; phylum Streptophyta; class Magnoliopsida; order Caryophyllales; family Amaranthaceae; genus Beta; species Beta lomatogona. The sequence goes on from CANSNZ010001135.1 coordinate 243,523, forward strand.
CCTCCAAACTGCAATTCATAACAGACCAAAATTCAGTAAAATTACACAACAAAGTAGTGCAATTAAAACAAACATCAAAATTCAATCAAATACAATAATAAATAAATAAAACACATACAATGTTGGGATTCTTGGTCATGGGAGCAGCTAACAAAGCTGCAGTGTGCACCAAATGGTACAAAGAAGCTGTATGCCAAACCTATTACAAATTTCCAATATTCAAAAATAAATAAAAATTCAAAAAAAGAGGAAAAAGATGGGAAATTTTCAGATGGGTAAGAATCAAAAGTGAAAAAAAATGACCTGTTTATAGGCAGGATCATTGGGCTTGAATCCGTGAGCACCATATGCTCCCAAACCAACAGCTAGTGCGCCTAAGTTTATCAACAATTGGGTCTGTTAAATTGTGAGTTTTCTTGAAAAAAAGCTTGATTTATATAGAAGAGAAAGAGAGTACTACCAGAAATAGCAGCAATTTTATGCCAAAGACGAGGATCCATATTTAGGGTTTTGACTTTCAGTTTTCTGCCTAGTAATTTTGTCTTGTGTTTTTGTAACATGGACAAGAGGGACAAGAGGGGAGGAGTAGAAGCTCACACGTTTCAAGTACGAGTATGACTACCCCCAAGCGGCAAGCCTTGAGACTTGAGAGAGTTAAGGCTACTTTTGATATTCGTGGTGGTAATTTAGGCCGAATCCGATCGGACTCTAATTTGAACAGTATTTCGTTAGAAAAACATATCGAAAATTAAAGTTTGAAAAATGAAGTACCACTCATTTGTTTCTATTTTGTTCTGTGTTTTGAATTTATTAGAGTTTTGTTTTCCATGTGTCTGAGTGAACTCTTGTATTGATGGGTTAAGAGTTTGAGACAACTCGGAACCTAAAGAAAGGCTTTGTTGAGTCATCTAGTACGTTGATGATTGTAAACAAATGATGATTATCTAACTAATATGTGTTTTTGGGATGTGCATATTATATTAAGATAAAACAAGTCATGGAAGGTTGAATATTTATCACATCATGAAGGAATTTTCAATAAGTGAAGTTCCTGCGAGGGAACTCCAAAGAGAGAAAAATTCTGATTATACAAATGTGTTGCTAGACTTCATATAAGTTCTTAAGTTGAAACCAAACATGAAGAGTTCAAAACAAATGATAAAAAAAACAAGCAGCAACAAAGGTCCTAGAAGAGTGCCTAGAAAAAACACAAATATAGTAGTTCCTAGGTAGATCCTAAGAGGAACATTGAATATGAAATTCCTGAGCAGAATCCAGTTCCTCATAGACACTAGCACAAAGTTCCAAAGGTGTGGCAATCAACATGTGGGTTATTGAGTCAAAGTAGCATAGAGCATGAAGACAAATTTTTTTTTTTTTTTGACAATAAGTAAAAACGAGAAATTATACAATAGAACCTTTTATAGCCCTTAGTGCTAAACCATGGGCTGTACTCACTAGGTGCCTATCCACTCTAGCTATATTAAACCATACAAACTTACCAAGACTCTGACAAACATCCATGACAATATTATCTATATCTAAAGGACCTAACATCTGTTTGACCGAGCGAACTAAAATTGAAGAGTCAATGCAAAATTGTAGTCGATCAATCTGTTTGCTACAAGAAGCTCGTACTCCCTGTAATAGTGCATACGCTTTTGTTTGTAAGGAAGAGGTAGCGCACACCCTGGCATTACCTTGAAAAACAATATCCTGACCTCGCATGACTACCCAACCAACGCCAGCCAAGTGTATGCCGTTATCTTGTTTTTTTCATGACTTATCCACGAGCAAGACACACGTATACCTGTGTCTTTACCAATCAACTCTCTTCCTTCCTCAGCAACCCATTGAACATGCAAGTAGAGGTCATTATCACTTGCCTTCCTCTTAAACCTTTTGATATTATTTCGAATACCGTTTTCAGTCTCCTTCATTACTTCATAAGGACAAACTTTAGCCTTCCTAAAAACAACCATGTTCCTGACAATCCAAATAGCCCACATTGTGGCAATAAACTCTACACTAGATTGAGTGTTTTCACTGTCCATCTTCCACAAATAGAGTAAATAATTCCTTACCCACTGCCCCACTTGAATTCCATGCTGACTATCCACTCTAAGTCCTAGCCTTGAAACATTCCATACTCTGCGCACAACCTCACAATCACAGAACAAATGACAATCCGTTTCTTCCAAGCTTCCACACAAATAGCACTCTTTCCTAACTTGCATTTTCCTTTTCCTTAGATTTTCATTCGTAGCCAAAGCCTTATTCAGAATCATCCAAACAAAGATCTTCCATTTAGGAAAGATTTTTATGGACCACAGCCTGCTCCAGAATTTCTTACTAGACTCAGCTTCACACCACTTTACAGTACTCCTTCATTAAGTAAGCATAAACATCTTTAGTTCTAATCTCACCTGATTGATTGAATTGCCACACATAAACATCTTGCACATCCTCATAGGGAATATGCGTTGATAAGATCCTGTAAACCGATTATCCTTCAAACGTCTTCCGAATGAGACTAGTTTTCCAAGATCTCCTATTTATGCTAATAAGGTCCTCCACCTTGGAAATGCCTTGTGTGTAAAGATCTACCTGTCCGAACCCTCAAGGATGAACCCTTGGCCCATCTATCTGTCATCACTTCAGTGCTCCGACCATCCCCAACTTTCTTCATTAACCCTCTCTGCGCTACTCATACTGCTCTCTACATTCCCCTAAAGCCCCATGAAGCAACATAAAGTTTCTTTACTTTAATACCTAACTCCACTGGGGATCCCTTATATTTCGGACAAAGCACGCGAGCAACAAGCGAATTAGGATTATTATGGATCCTCACTTCTTGTTTCAGCAATGGGGCATTATTAAAGTGATGAATATTCCTTACCCCTAGGCCACCCAGCCCCTTGGGCATTTCAACAATTTCCTTTCTCCTCCAATATATGGGCCGAGCATCTCTTGAGTTTCTCCATAAAAATCTCATGAACATTGAACTCATTTTACCTACTATTACCTTAGGCAACAAAAAACAGAAAGAACATGTTGACATAAAGAGGCAAGAATTTCCATTTATGTACAACAGCCTCCCAGCGTGTGACAATGTCAGAAACTTCCAACCGCTAACCCTTTTGCGTACTTTATCTAGAAGTGGCTCATATTGTCTTGATCCTCGTCCATCAACCTCCACATTGCAACCCAAATAACGCCCCAGCGAATCTGACAATGACGTACCAATGATACTTCTCATGTACGATTTACAATTTTGCGGAGTATTGGGACTGAACATTATCAAAGACTTATTGTAGTTAATAACCTCCTACTGAACTGGCCAATTAGATCTCTAATTGCAACACATCTACCAGAATTAGCTTTGAAGAAAAGCAAGGAATCATCTGCATAAAACAAATGAGAAATAGATAGACTAGCCCTAGACACCTTGATCCCCTCTATCAGACCCTTTTGCTCAGCGATTCTAATTAGTTTAGAAAATACCTCCAGAACTAAAATAAATAAATATGACGACAGTGGATCCCCTTGCCGGAGCCCACAAGAAGGACTAAACTTACTAGAACGCTTTCCGTTGATTACAATGGAGTATGAAACCATTGTTACACACTGCATGATCCATCTGACGCTCACCTCTGGAAAGCGCATCTCTATGAGCAACCACTCGAAGAATTTCCAATTGACTTTATCATAAGCTTTGAACATATCAATCTTCAAAGCAGCCAAATAATTACACCCTCGAGCCTGTCTTCGCAATTTATTCAACACCTCATGAGCAATCAAACAATTGTCCGCTAGCAGTCTCCCTGGAACAAATGCATTCTGGGTCTCGGAAATAATAGATGGGAGGATCGATTTCAACCTATTAGTAATGTCCATCTTGTATACAACATTACATAGACTGATCGGTCGAAACTGCCCCGCTTCTTCAGGCCTATCCACCTTAGGTATCAAACATATATGAGTATAATTCCACTCCTTGAGCATATATCCATTCTTAAAGAAATACCTTACTGCATCATACAATTCATCCCCCACAATTTCCCATGATTTTTTGTAAAAAATGGCAGGTATACCATATGGACCCGGTGCCTTGAGTGACCCCATTTGGAAAAACGACGGGTCTGACTTCTTCCTTGCTAACCTCCTCCTGCATTCTTTGAGCTTGATCTTCTCTTAGTTTTGGAACTAAAACCCTTATATCTTGCAGGTCCTGATTATGCAAATCACTGCAGGCAGAGCCCTCTTGCTTGAAAATGCATTGAAAATAATCAGCAACTATTCCCTGAATTTCCAGCTTATCATATGTCCATTTTCCATCCTTATCTTTCAACATGAGAATCTCATTTCTTATTTTCCTTCATTTAGCCATCCTGAAGAACCACTTTGTGTTGGTATCCTCCAACTCATTCCACTTCCCTTTAGCCCTTTGCTGCCAGAATTGATGTTGAATACTATCATCCGTTTCTAAATAAGTGCAACATAGAGAAGTGGCACACAGACCAAGGCATCAAGAGAGAGAAAGTTGGGACCACATATTAGGCAACTTAATTAAGCAAAACCCCTAAATTAATTGTCCAACAACTTTATAATCCAACACCTTCCACCTGCCATCCAGCACAACAACGCCACCACCGACCACCGCCGCCACCACCAGAAACCTATCCTCCTCGCCACCCCACCCCTGCTCACCAGAAAACCGCCCTACCCCTCCCCTGCCTACCGGAAAACCTTTTTCACGCTCCACCGCACCACCGACCACCCCATTTTTCCTCCCTAACCCCCGACACCAACATCCCTTTCTCTCTCCTCAACTCAACCCACCCAACTACCTACACCCTCGGATCTACTCCCCTACCCTGCCCGCTTGGAACCACCCGATTTATGCTCCCTTACCCACGAAATCAACACCCCCAGCCAACCAACAACAACTTTCCAACAACCTTCGAAAACTCTAACCCTTGTTTCACCACCGCCATTGTTTCACCATCACCACCATCGTGCGCCCTAAACCCTAACCCTTTTAAAATTGAACACTAGATCTACAACTAAATCGAACCTTTTTGAAATTGAACTCTTGGAGGTAGAGAAAGGCGTGATGGAGGACGCGAGAGAAGGAGAGGAGGAAGAGTTTTGTGGTGTGGTGGTGCCAGACTGGTGGAGGACGCGGGAGAATGAGATGAGAAGGAGTTAGAGTTTGTCGAGCCTGGTGGTGTGGTGGTGGTCTTGGCTGTTGGTGTTGTCGAGTTTGTGGTGCTGGTGGTGGTGTCATGGTGGTGCGTTGAGTTGGGAAGAAGGGGTTGGGTGGGTTGAGTTGAGGAGAGAGAAAGGGGTGGGTTGAGTTGAGGAGAAAGGTGGCTGAGATGAGAGGAGGGATTAAGGGTGTTGATTAATTAAGGTTCTTTAGGTTGGAAGATTATAAATTAATTGTGTTATTGGGGAAATTAAGTAATGGTAGTTTTGTAAATAAAAGGAAATAAACTTTCCATTTTGAGCTATGTTGCACTTATTATGACATTCCTAAAATGGGAAATGTTGCACTTATTTAGAAACGGAGGAAGTATTAGCTTTCAACACCTGTTCCTCCCTTACTCTTCCTTCTATATCCCCAATTGAAGTATGTTTCAAATCAGCGCTCTTCAAATTATTTTGAACTGCACACATCTCTCCAGTAATTCTTCCCACATCACATTATGTTCAATCTGAAATTTCTTGCACCATTGAAAAGATCAAACCTGATCTTGGAACACTTCCTTGATATAGAAAACATCGGGGATCCTGCTATCTGCTCTGTCCACTTCTTTTCAATTATACTTCTGACATCACTGAAATCTAAACACCAAGCTTCCATCTTTATGGGGCTCCTCCACTTAACTCCATCCGGATCTGTATACAATAAAATCAGGCCATGATCCGAAACCAAAATGGAGAGATTTAGTACTTTGGTGTTAGAAAACATCCATCCACAAATCCGACGCATAAGCTCTATCTAATTTCTCGTAGATCCTATCCGTTCCCTTCCTGTTATTGCACCATGTGAAAGACGGTCCATGATCTGGAATGTCGCCAAACCGGAGCTCTTGCTTCCATTGTGAAAAAGCTTCTCTTCCCTGGATTAATTCAGAGCCTCCTAATTTTTGTGTTTGGTATTCGACTTGATTAAAATCACCCATTATTACAAAATTATTTTGACTATCTGCTAATTTCTTTTTAATTGCTTCCCACACCTCCTTTCTACACTGAACATAAGGCGAGCCATAAAGTAATACTAGTTTCCATTCATACAGCAAACCATTTTTTACATTATTTATTTTACAAAGGAAGAAGTTCTTAGACTTACTACTAACTTCTAACTTAATATTAGACAACCAAAAAACAGCAAGACCACCTACATCATCTATTGCATTATTATATTCTACATAAAGAAATCCTAAAGAGACTGCTAGTTTTTCAACAAGATCACTACAAGCTTTAGTTTCTGACAAAAACAAAACATGAGGATTAAATTAAACTTGCGGACTATCCATGAAATAAATGGAATTGTAGGAGTGTCCGTCGAGTTAAGACCCCTACAATTCCAAGCAAGTATCTTCATTTGACCCCTTGAGACTGATTTGGCTCAGCCTCGGAAGCCATTATAACAACAAAAATATGAGTTTACTTTCTAGGATTCATGTAAGTATATAGAAACTTGTAAAGTAACGGAACAAGCCAACAAGGTACTAAAAGGAACATCGTGGAACTTAGAGTTAGAGCGTCTGTTGCATATCATTATCTTAGTTTATAGGATTTATTTAGAGTTTGTTTCCTATTAAACTTCTACTTGGCTAATTGCTTTAAATAATATGCTTCCTTTATTTTGGGATAAGTTTTCGTTTTAAATAAAGGATAATTTATAAATAAAAATTGGTTTTGGCTCAAGATTCTTTTATTTATTATAGTTTCGTATTTATATAGATTTATTTTTGGAAAATAAAGAGCCTAGTTTATTCTACGTATAATGAGTTTTTGTGGGTACTGAAATCTGTCTTTTTAGACCCAAGTTCCTTTACGATTTGGAATGATGTTTCATGTCATGCTTACGAAAAAGTTTTCAGTAAAATATTTTTGCGTAAGAAAATAAAAAGTGAATTCAGTGAATTTTTTTAGAAAACGTAGTTTTTCTCCAAGGATTTATTTCCTTTTGTTTTCTATTTTTACTTTAACAATTTTACACTAAACATGGTATAAGTAGTGCATAACACTTTGACTGCTTTCTCCCTGAGTTTCTCCCCAACTAACTAGTCATGGGTAACTGTCTAAAAATTAGGAAACTCACAGTTAGTGGAGGAATAAGTGGAAGTTGTGATTAAGTCTTGTGCATGCTGTAAATTGAGGCTTATTTCTTTATTTCAAAGTGTATGACTTGTGTCATTCCATAAGGAATGGCTGTGAAATAATATTTTTTATTCCACGTTTTAAGTTAGTCTCAGCAAGTTCCAAGTTCCTGTGAGTTTCAAGATCCTTTAGAGTTCTTCTGTTTCTTCATACAAGAGTTAAACCAATTATCAGTGCTTGTATTTGAGTTTGAGATTAAAGAGTTTGAGTGAACTCTTATAAATGGGTATGTGGTTAAGAGTTTGAGTGAACTCTTATAAATGGGTACGTGGTTAAGAGTTTGAGTGAAATCTTGTATCGAGTTTGGGCTAGGAACTTGAGCGAGTTCCTAATGTGTATGGGTAGACTTTGAGTGAAGTCTAATTAGGGGTGAAGGGTTGAGAGAGAAAGCTTCAGAATTGAGAGAGAAAGCTTCGGAGTTAAGCTTACAGAGTGCAGTTGTTTGAGAACAACTGTTGGAACTTGAGTAGAGGAACTCAAGTTTGGCCGAATTTCTAATGGGTTGTAACTGAGTAGTTGCCTTATTATGGTGGAGATAAGTTGAGTTTAAATCCCGAGTGAGTCGTGTTTTTCTTCTTGTTGGGCACAAGAAGTTTCCACGTAAAAATCTCTCTTGCACGTTAACTTATTGCTTATATTTTGGATTCCCAATATATTTTGGCAATAAGTTCCACACTACAATTCAGTGATTCACCCCCTCTTTTATAGTATTCCTTTCGAGTTAACAACCTTGAGTACAAGTCTAAAAGTGGGTATCAACCTTAGTGAGTTATTTTTGTATGTTTTTAAAAAAGGCTTTGAGTGAAGCATAAGAGTTAAGAGATCCGATAGACCAAAAAACCCTTTGAAGGAAGTTAGTTTGTAATTGTTAGAGGAAATTGTTACTTGGGAACTTGTTCGTGGAGGAACTCAAGTGAGATATGAGTTTTGAATAGGTTGTATTGAATTGTTACCCAATCATAGTGGAAGATTTTGAGTTAAAACCTATTGGGTCGATGGTTTTCTTTTAGTTGGGCCTAGAAAGTTTCCTTGTAATATTCTCTCATACTTTATTCCTTATACCTTTTAGCTTTAAAGTTCTGCAAAATTTAGTTGTAGGTTTCACATTACAATTCACCCCATCTTGTAGTATTCCTCTGAAACATTTAAGCATACCTATTCAATATTTTGAAGCTAAGGGTCTGTTTTGGTTTGATAGAAAATAATTTTCATGAATTCCGTTGGAGAACGCAAATGAATTTTAGTTTTACTTTATTTGGTTTGATTGAAAACTAATCAGCTAAAAAGTATAAATAAATGAAGATGTTGAGAATGAGAGATTGGAGGAAAACGGTTTTTCTTCAAAATTTGGAGGAATATATCTACAAAGGGATGGAAAAATCTTTTCCACTTTAGTTTTCCTTTAAACCCCTTGTCCAACCAAACAACGAAAAATGGAGAAAAATATTTTCGTGGAAAATGTTTTCCTCCATAACAAACCGAGCCTAAGTAATTGAATATAAAACTTGTGATTTAAAATGTAAAGCTTCATGATATGTTTCAAGAACATTACTAAAAGGCCGCTGAAACATGCTTTACATTGGTTACTAAATAAGGCCCCGTTCTTTTGAACTTATTTTAACTGAAATTAAATTAAATTAAATTAAATTAACTGAAATTAACTGAAATAAAACTGAAATTAAATTAACTGAACTGAAATTAAATTAACTGAACTGAAATTAAATTAACTGAACTGAAATTAACTGAACTGAAATTAAATTTAATTAACTGAACTGAAATTAAATTAACTGAACTGAAATTAAATTAATTTAACTGAAATTAACTGAAATGAGAGAAACTGAACTGAATTGTATATTTAATTTTCTAAAAAATAATTATCGATAATAATCAATAAGTATTAACATAATATTATCAATACTTATTATTATTATTATTGTTATTTATTATTATTATTATTATTATTATTATTATTATTATTATTATTATTATTAATTATTATTATTATTATTATTGTTATTATTTATTATTTAATTTAAGTTCAGTTAAGTTCAACTTTATATTAATAATAATAATAATAAAAAACAATAAGAATAAATAATAATAATAATAATAATAATATTAATAAAAACAATAATAATAAATAAATTATAAATTATAAATTATAAATAATAATAAATAATAAATAATAAATAATAAATAATAAATAATAAATAATAAATAATAAATAATAAATAATAAATAATAAAAATAAATAATAATAATAATAATAATAATAATAAAAAATACAAATAATAATAAATAACAAATAGTGAATAAATAATGATAATAATAATAATAGTAAATATAATAATAATTATAATAATACTAAATAAATAAATAATAATAATAATAATAATAATAATAAATAATAAACAATAAATAATAAATAATTATAAATAAACAATAAATAATAAATAATAATCATAATGATAATAATAATATTAAATAATTATAATAGTAATAATAAATAATAAATAAAAATAATGCATAATAAATAATAATAATAATAATAATAATAAATAAATTATAATATAATAATAAATAATAAATAACAAATAAAAAATAATAAAAATAATAAAAATAATAATAATTATAATAATAATAAATAAATAAATAATAATAATATAATAATAATAATAAAAAATATTATTATTAAATAATAAGAATAAATAATAATAATAATAATAATAATTAAATAATAATAATAATAATAATAATAATAATAATAAAAAATAAAAATAATAATAATAATAATAATAATAATAATAATAATAATAATAATAATAATAATAACAATAAATAATAATAATAGTAATAATAAACAATAATAATAAAAATAATAATAATAAAAAATAAAAATTAATAATAAAAATAATAATAATAAATAATAATAACAATAATTATTATTATCATAAATAATAATAATAATAATCATAATAAATATTAAATAATAATATTAATTATTATTATTATCATAAATAATAATAATAATAATAATAATAATAATAATAATAATAATAATAATAATCATGATCATAATAAATAAAAAATAATAATTAAAAAATTATATAAGATGAACTAAACTGAAATTAACTGAACTAAACTGAAATTAAATTAACTGAACTGAAATTAAATTAAATTAACTGAAATTAAATTAACTGAACTGAAATTAAATTAACTGAACTGAAATTAACTGAAATAAACTGAAATTAAATTAACTGAACTGAAATTAACTGAAAATAAGTTCAAAAGAACAGGGCCTAAGTACTTGTTGGAACTGAACTTAAACCAACACCATAAGAATAGAGTTATCTATTATCTCCGCCAGAATTTGTATAAGACATTATATGGAGAACTCTACTATATAAAGTGGAGTAAAAGTTTGCCCACCACCAATGTGAGACAATACAAAAAAGAGTGAAATAAACTTCCCAAGTTTCAATTTGGACTCACTATTCCAAACTTTCCAATAGTATCTTTTTTTTGCTAACACCAGTTTTTGAAATGTGTCTTTGTAGCGGGATACAAAGCTTAATTGCTTACAAATCTATAAAAGTTTCGAGTTTAGTAATGTGAAAATACTTGATAGGCGTGTCGCGTACCTTGAAGGATTTTGTCCTCGATCAAGTGTAACAAACTAAATGTATATGGACAAATTATGGAGATAACATATTCAATAATATTAGGTGACCGCAACGTTTTGCTAGAAGCCAATCGCGGTTTGTTGGGCTAGTATAATTAGGCCAACTACTAATATGTATTGGATCCTATGAGGTCACACAATGTGACAACCCTTGGATATTACCCAAATCCATTTGTGAAATGGGTTGAGCGGTTTTATGATGGATGGGAAGAGTTGTAACTCATGTGTTTATTAGGCTCATAATGTATGACATTATGAGGCAAAATAAAGCCTCATGAAACACCTCTTTGTAACCACCTTATATAATGATATGGGGTTACAAAGGAGTTAGATTATTACATCATCTTTGGAGAGAAAAATCTCATTTTTCTCTTGGCTTTTTTTCCCCATTTCGGTTCTCACACACCTCAAAAGCAAGGGAGTTTCTCTCTCTTCCGTACTAGCATACGTGGTGATCCAAGGTTGTTCGTGGACCAATACTAGAGGAACGACGTTTGACGTTCTAAAGGATCTCCACTAGAAGGCTCGGGGTGGAAGTGGAATTCACGCATCAAGAGGTATATTCTATACTCTTTATAGATTCATGTTAATTTATGCAAAGATCTTGGTGTTAGATGTTTGAGTATGTGATACTCGTTTTCCGCATTAAGCATCTAAATTCCTACAATGGTATCAGTTAGCCTATTGCATAGATTAATATGATCATGTTGATGCATGTTTTCCTTCATTTTAATTCATTGAGGGGAGGGTATTAGCATGAGGATATTGTTTGCATGATTAAAATAATAGGATTTTAATCTAGTGGGAGTATAAAAGTTGTTTATATATTTTTCGATACATGTATATATATAATTGTTATATTGTTTCATGTTTTAATTAAGTTGTTAATTAGAATATGATGTATATATGTATGATTCATGAATTGCATGCTTTGAGTTTTTTATGCTTAATTTGATTATGTATAATTTCATGGCATGAATTCTTGAATTTGAGGCCGATTATGATTTATTTATGCATAAAAATGTTTTACTGTATAAAGAAAATCATGCGTTTATCGATTAAAATTACCTGAATTGAGATCGAAAAACGGAGGTAGAGCCTGATCGCGGGGTACGACCCAGGTCGCGGGGTGCGACCCTGCTCGCGGGGTGCGACTTGTTCAATGGCCATAACGGCTGGTTTTTGTTTTCAACGGATTAAAACGTTTAAATCCGTTTATTCCCTTAATGCATATTAAGTAGCTTTTATGCTTGGTATCCTATGCTAATGCTTAAATGAATTAAAATTATGTTGGGAGTTTATTTTATGACATTTAATTTTATGTTAGGATGTTAGTTTTAATAAGTTGATTAATTCTTTCATGCTAGTATATGTGATTGAATATCATGTTATGTTTATATTTTAATATGATTAAAATATATGTGGTGCCTTAGAGTGCTTATGTATTTTTCTTTAAATTTAATAGTTGATTAAATTTGTTAGATTAATATTTTAAAGCCATTGGGAGATAAATTCTAATATGATTAAAATTTGTCTTAAGGTACTAACCATTTGATTTAATATGAGATTAAATCTAGATGGTGTTATTATGTTTTAAAGTTGTTAAAGCATAATAATTTATTTTAATAGTTGATTAAAATGCATGTTTTATATATATGATATTATGATTGCATGCGGTGACTAGTATGGCCCAAACTTGGATAGAAAATAGGATATGCGTATCGTTAATGTATTTTTGTAATCTAAATACGATCTGTGTATCGTTGGTATTTTTGTAATTTTAGTTTAGAATTCCAAAATTGATTATTCAAGTGGTAATAAGAAGAATGGTGATTCAATCTTATCCCATGAAGCACAAGGATGAAGATCCATGGTGATTCAAGAATGGAGGCCTTAATGAGTAGTCTTTAGGGTTAGGGGCCATACTAGGATCACATTTTATTTTATGCATTTAAATATTGCTTTTGAATGCTTTCTAAGTTTTATTATGCATGTGATTTATTTTTGCAATGAGTTCACTAGTAATTAAATCACATAATAATTTACTTAGGTCCCTAAAGCTAATATTGGGTAATTGCTATCCCAAATAAACATCTACTAAAATCTTGATCGTTAGTAATAGGTTATGCCAAAGCAGAGTGTTACTTCCAATCTTGGGCTAAGTAGAGTGAATTTCCGAAATTTGCATGTTTAGTTTGGTTTGGCCCAACAAAATCATCAAAACGGTTTTGGATTTTGAAGCAAAGGATTGGGTTTTTGTGTTTGGGTGACAAGTTCTGTCTAGGATTAGGAAGGCTTTCCCCAACGTTGTGGGTAACTTCCTTACCTGGGAGCTTTAATCACCTTAGCAATCACCCATCAACTAAGAATTACAATTGTTGTAATTAGTAAAGGAGTTTACTTACCTTTTAAACTTGGTTTTAAGTTGAGGCCAAAGTCCACTTATAAATCATGTTTGATAGGATCTTAGAATCACTTGATTCAAAAAGGGGACACATTGAAAATTGGTCAAGTGCATAGCTTTTATTTTAAAGTGTTTAAAATTTGTTAAAAGCTAATACGATAAACATACTTATTACTTTTGCATCTTCTATGTAGATATCATGTCTGGTAACAACAATAATTCACCTTTTAACTTACGTTCAATCCTAGAGAAGGATAAGTTGAACGGGAACAACTTCCTTAATTGGGAAAGGAATCTAAGAATTGTTCTTATATCCGAAGGTCGAAAGGATGTTCTTGAAACCCCAATCCCGGTTTTAACAACCACCTCTACTGAAGCCGAAAAGGCGGCCCATAAGGCCGTTGAAGAAAGGTCAGTAATTGTTACTTGCCTTATGCTCGCGGTTATGGAACCAAGCCTTCAAAAGAGGTTTGCAAGCTTGGATGCCTACAGTATTATCCGACAGCTGAAAACCATGTTTCAGCAACAAGCTCGGATAGAGAGATATGAAACTCACAAGGCTATTCTTGAGTGTGCGTTAGTCGAAGGCAAGCCGGTCGCCACTCATGTCTTTGAAATGATTGGTTATTTCGAGGCAATGGAGAGGTTGGGCTTTCCTTATAGCCAAGAGTTGGCTACTGACATCATACTACACTCACTTCATGAAGGCTTCAACCAGTTTAGGTTGAACATCAATATGAATGGGGTGTCGAAAACCCTTGTTGAGTTACATGGGATGCTCATGACTGCCAAGCAAAACATCTCTGTTGCCCCTAAGAAGGAAGTTCTTATGGTTCAAAAGGGAAAGAGTTTTAAGAAGGAATAGGCTGGCAAGAAAAAGCAAGACAAGGGCAAGCAAGCAAGTTGCCACTAAGAGTGCTGATAAGCCAAGGGCAAAGGCAAAGCCAAAGGTGGCCGCAAATGCCAAGTGCTTCCATTGTGGTCAAATAGGCCATTGGAGGCGTAACTGCCCGATGTATCTGAAGGATAAGAAGTCTGGGGCTTCTTCTTCATGTATCTATGTCATTGACATTAATTTAGCAACATCTACTTCTTGGGTATTTGATACCGGTTGTGTTTCTCACATTATTTCGAATGTGCAGGGACTAAGAAGGAGTAGAACCTTGGCTAAAGGGGAGGTAGAACTGCGCGTTGGAAATGGTGCAAGGGTTGCGGCCGTTGCAGTTGGAACTTATAGTCTACCTTTGCCTTCCGGTTTAATATTAGAGCTTAATAACTGTTATTATGTTCCTGCTATTACCAAAAACATTATTTCTATTCCTGTTCTGGATAATGAAGGGTTTTCATTTACAATTGAGAAATGTTGTTTCTCTGTTTATTTGAATTCAATGTTTTATGCCACTGCTAAAAGGTCTAATGGTCTATATTTCCTAGACTTAGACAAAGATGTCCTTAACATAGACAGCAAAAAACATAGATCAAGCGATACTAATCCTACTTACTTATGGCTAGGGATGCAAGTGGGGCGGGTCAAGTAGGAGACCCGCCCCATCCCCGTCCCAATGGGGCGGGGATGGATCCTAGTTTGGTGAGTAGTGGGGTGGGGATGGGGATGAAAGTTATACCCGCCATGGGTGATGGGGCGGGGGTGGATTTTAAGTTGTACCCGCCCCATCCCCATCCCCGCCCCGCTCTGCCCCATCCCCACTCACCCTACATCTTACCCACTTAAAATATTAAATTTTCAACAAATTACAAGTCTATAACACTCTTTAATAGTTTTTCTAGCTGTATATATTTTTTGTTATTAGTATTTGAAATTATATATGGTATATGAGTACTGTTTAGTGAGTTTCAAATGAGGATTAAGTGGATGGTGGGGCGGGGAAGGTGGGGATTTGGTGGGGATGGATACCCAAGTGGGTGATGGGGCGGGGATGGTTTTAATTGTGTACATGGTGGGGCGGGGATGGGGATGAGTTCCGGACCCACCGCGGGGATGGGGATGGGGATGGGGATGAAAAAGTGAGGTGGGGATGGGGATGAGAATGCCAAAATCCGCCCCGCCCCGCCCCAGTTGCATCCCTACTTATGGCATTGTCGTTTAGGACATATAAACGCGAAACGCATTCAGAAGTTACATAAAGATGGACTTCCAACATCCTTTGACTTTGAGCCATTTGATGTATGTGAATCATGTTTAATGGGTAAAATGACAAAGTCACCTTTTACTGGAAAGGGTGAAAGGGCCAGTGATCTATTGGGCCTAATACATACTGATGTGTGTGGACCAATAAGCACAAAAGCTAGGGGAGGGTTTGGGTACTTCATTACTTTTACTAACGATTTAAGTAGATATGGATATGTCTATTTAATGAAGCATAGGTCGGAATCATTTGAAAAATTCAAAGAATTCCATAATGAAGTACAAAACCAGCTTGGCAAAACAATTAAAGCACTACGATCCGATCGTGGTGGTGAATATTTGAGCTAAGAGTTTAGTGATCACTTGAAGAGTTGTGGAATTCTTTCACAACTCACTCCGCCTGGAACACCTCAGTTGAATGGTGAACTCTACTTGATATGGTTCAGTGTATGATGAGTTTTGCTGATCTTCCCCTCTCCTTCCGGGGATATGCTCTCGAAACTGCTACTTTCACACTTAATAGAACTCTATCAAAGGCAGTGGAAAAGACACCATATGAGATGTGGAGTAACAAAGCTTCAAGTTCGTCTTTTCTACGTATTTGGGGTTGTGAGGTTTATGTAAAACGTTTACTTTCAGATAAACTCGCCCCTAAATCAGATAAGTGTTTCTTTGTGGGTTATCCCAAAGAGACCAAGGGCTATTACTTCTACCCTCGAACTGAGGGCAAAGTGTTTGTTGCTCGTCGTGGTGTCTTTTTGGAAAAAGATTTTATTTCCAAAAAGGCAAGTGGGAGTAATATATTTCTCGAAGAGGTTCGAGAAAAGCAACAAATGAACATAGTTCAACCTATGTTAGAGTCAGAAGCACAAGTGCAGTTGTGGATCTTGAAGTAGTTCCTCCTTTGGAGGAATCTTCTCCCATAACTGACCAAGTGCTGGAGGACGTGCATCCTGTACACGAACCTCCTACTGTCCCACTAAAATCTAATTCGTGCGAATTTTCAAATTGTTGAGAAGAAAATTTCTCCTGTTGGAGCCCCTGGTAGGACTAGTAGATCAATAATACCAAACAAAAGGTTTGTTGATTTCTTGTTAACCGAAAGTTCTGAGATAATGATCTTAGAATTTGAGGAACCTACTACTTACAAGCAAGCTTTGATGAGTGAAGACTCCGAAAAATGGCTTGAAGCCATGAGGTCAGAAATGGCATCTATGTCTGAAAATCAAGTATGGGACTTGATGGATTTGCCCGATGGGGTTACACCTATTGGTTGCAAATGGGTTTTCAAAGTGAAAACAGACAAGGATGGTAACATTCAGGTTTACAAAGCAAGGTTGGTTGCAAAAGGGTTCAAGCAAGTTCATGGTATAGGCTATGACGAAACCTTTTTACTAGTAGCAATGCTTAAATCTATTCGGATACTCCTAGCGATTGCTGCCTTTTATGATTATGAGATTTGGCAAATGGATGTCAAAACCGCTTTCTTATATGGGTTCTTGAAAGAGGATGTGTATATGACACAACCGGAAGGTTTTGTGGATCCAGAATATCCTAGGAGGGTATGTAAGCTTCAAAAGTCCATTTATGGATTGAAGCAAGCATCCCGGAGTTGGAATCTTCGTTTTGATGAGGCAATCAAACAGTTTGGTTTTCTCAAAAACGGAGAAGAGTCTTGTGTTTACAAGAAGGAAAGTGGAAGTAACATAGTCTTCTTGGTCTTGTATGTAGATGATATACTTCTCATAGGAAACGACATTTCCATGCTTGAGTCAGTCAAGGAATGGTGGAAGAGTTGTTTTTCTATGCAAGACCTTGGAAACGCTGAGTACATTTTGGGGATCAAGATCTATAGGGATAGGTCTAAGAGGATGATTGGACTTAGCCAACGAACTTATATAGATAAGATCGTTACTAAGTTCAATATGGAAAACTCTAAAAGAGGTTTTCTACCCGTGCAACATGGTGTTTCGCTTAGCAAGACTCAGTGTCCTTCTGGACCTGATGAGATTAAGCGAATGAGTAATGTTTCTTATGCGTCAGCTATAGGGTCCATTATGTACTCCATGATTTATACTCGCCCAGATGTTTCATATGCCTTGAGCATGTGTAGCAGATTTCAATCAAATCCAGATGACGCACACTGGAGTGCAGCTAAGAATATCCTAAAGTACTTAAGAAGGACTAAGGATAATTTCTTAGTGTATGGAGGTGAAAGTGAGTTAATTGTTGAGGGTTACACAAATGCGAGCTTCCAAACTGACAAAGATGATTTTCGATCCTAATCTGGTTTCATCTTTTGTCTAAATGGAGGGGCAGTGAGCTGGAAAAGTTCAAAGCAAAGTACGTCGCGATTCTACAACGAAGGCGAGTACATTCTTTGCGGCGGATGCAAAGAAAGGAAGCCGTTTGGATGAAGAAGTTCATTCTGGAGCTAGGAGTAGTGCCTAGTGTTGGAGATGGTATTGTTTTACATTGTGATAACAATGGTGCCATAGCTCAGTCTAAGGAACCAAGATCACATCAAAGGTGTAAACATGTACTTAGGAAGTTTCATCTCATTCGAGAAATCATTGAGAGAAAAGATGTAATAGTTAGCAAAGTTCATACGGATAGCAATGTCGCTGATCCTTTGACTACACCATTGTCTCAGCCTAAGCATGAGAGTCATACTAGGGCTATAGGGCTTAAGCATGTAGGAGAGTGGTTTTGATTGTGTACTATTTATTTTTAATTAGTTCACAGTTATAGTTACTCTTGTAATATGTTTGGTTATGTTTATCAATAAAAGGTTATGTTCTTATTTAATCTTGGTTTAGTATTAAATAAAACGTTCAAAGTATTTTATAACGTTTGATAGGATTGTCAAATATGTGATTTGACGAATGAAACCCTATCCAGTGAACAGGAGTTATAATTTACCTTGGTCCCTAGTTTGAATTAAGTATTAAATTGAACGTAAATGATTCTGTTTCATGTAGATTGCAAGTTGATTGATAGCGCAGTTTCATGGGTTATGGGAACATAGATATGTCTAGTCATTTGCAAAGCCGTATATAGTTGATACACGTTTGTGCAGACCTGCAATTGTCGTCAACTTGTAGCAAGAATGATCAAGTGTACATAACTGTCCAAGATATGACGTATATCATAGTATATTTTGTAGGTAATACACAGACTAAGAAAAATAGCTGGTTATGTTAAAGGGTTTTGAGTTTTGAGACGCAACTGATCGCACATGGTGTTGTAAATCCGTGTATTTTTTTACATTGGTGGCACAGCAAGGTTCTAGTCTCATAGCTGATGTTAGGCAACAAACAGTGTATAATACTGTGATTTTTGGTAATCTGATTCTGCTCATACTAGTATAGAGTACCATAAAAAAAAAGTCTTGAATTTAAAACCTTCGCATCAGAAATTTCACATAGGTTTGACAAATTGAATTGTTGTATCTAATCAGAAATTTCGGTTAATTAGATACATAATGTTGGTTGTTTGTTTGAATTCGCCTTGTTTTAGGATTTTTAGAATTGGACCTATCAATTATCATGTGAAGTTTTCGGAGAGGCTATGAATGAGCCTTTGGTTTTATGTGTTTTATGTGTTGGTGGAATTAGTTGGAGATGGATAAGATTCCCTCTAATGTGAAATTATTTGGTATATATGCATAATGCATTGATATGAGATTAAATTTGTATCGTTTAAGTAAATTTGATTGATATGTTTGACAAATTGAATTGTTATATCTAATTAAAAATTATAATTTGAATTTCAGAATGAAAAGAAAGAAAACGCAATCGAATATCTCAAGTTTTTTACCTAAAACCACACCAATACCTGTATTTTATTGTAATATGAACTGTTATTAGTCATGAAATGATTTTATTTCAAGTAGTTTTTTTTAAAATTCATGGATTATCCGTTATGGTTGTGCGTATCCGAACTCGTACCCGTATCCGTCTCTGTGCAACCTAGTCGGTAGTGACCCACCATTCATAAATTCCTGGATCCGCCACTGAGTATGACACTATTCTTACTTAAGGATTAGTATGTTTTTGACACTGCAAAACGTCGTGCCGTAAAAGGAGGCTATAAAGGCAGTGATCGAAACTGCTACGAATTGAGTGGGAGTTTTGGTTATACAAGACTGGATAAAGTCCTCCTAAGAGTTAGGATTGGTGTCTTGGCCTCTTGAAGAGCGAGAACTGAAAATGCATGGCCGTGCTCAAATGGATTAAGGAGTTAATCATTTGTTTCGACAGTTCGAACTCGGATTTCAAGAAACAACTTGAATATTGGTATGGTTTACATACGATGTTACCATGTCATCAAGTTAGACATTAAGCGACTTAAGGAGTTTGAAGGTTACACACTTGTTCTTAGACAAGTGGGGGATTGAAAGATTTTGTCATCGATCAAGTGTAACAAACTAAATGTATATGGACAAATTATGGAGATAACATATTCAATAATATTAGGTGACCACAACGTTTTGCTAGAAGCCAATTGCGGTTTATTGGGCTAGTATAATTAGGCCAACTACTAATATGTATTGGGTCCTATGAGGTCACACAATGTGACAACCCTTGGATATTACCCAAATCCATTTGTGAAATGGGTTGAGCGGTTTTATGATGGATGGGAAGAGTTGTAACTCATGTGTTTATTAGGCTCATAATGTATGACATTATGAGGCAAAATAAAGCCTCATGAAACACCTCTTTCTAACCACCTTATATAATGACATGGGGTTACAAAGGAGTTAGATTATTACATCATCTTTGGAGAGAAAAAACTGATTTTTCTCTTGGCTCTTTTTTTTCCCATTTCGGTTCTCACACACCTCAAAAGCAAGGGAGTTTCTCTCTCTTCCGTACTAGCATACGTGGTGATCCAAGGGTTGTTCGTGGACCAATACTAGAGGAACGGCATTTGACGTTCTAAAGGATCTCCACTAGAAGGCTCGGGGTGGAAGTGGAATTCACGCATCAAGAGGTATATTCTATACTCTTTATAGATTCATGTTAATTTATGCAAAGATCTTGGTGTTAGATGTTTGAGTATGTGATACTCGTTTTCCGCATTAAGCATCTAAATTCCTACACACCTAACAAAAATAATTAACCTAACTAATCTCTACGTAGTAGGGTAAATCAGGGTCGATCCCACAGAGTGAAAGTTGTTCTATAATTAGCCTTTAAATGATGGTAAGACTAAGGAGATTAATGTCAAGAATGATAGAATCAACTATACTAATCAATATATTTCCTCCGTTCCAAATTAGTTGTGACACTTTTAAAATCACGGACTCCTATATAATTTTTGGAGAAGATAGAGATAGAGAAAGAAAACAAAAAGGTCATATGTGATAGGAGAGAGATAGAGAGAATTTATTACCCAAAATGAAAGTGTAACATCTAATTTGAAACTTCCTGAAATAGAAAGTGTCACAACTAATTTGGAACGGAGAAAGTATAAATAAAAGACTCTAGAGTTAAGTATTTCCACTAGCATGAATTAACACAACTATAATTCCTACCCCAAACTAATCAATTAAATGTTCACAAGGAAAGGTACACCCTAGAAAATACCATAAACCTTCTTCGAGTATCTATGGCTTCCCAAATATGCAATCAAGCCTACTTTCGTGGAATCATGCAAATTAAAGACATTAAACATAGCACCCTAACTTCCTAACAATCCATTCTACCTACTCCCATGGAGAATTTCATGTCCTTAATTCAAATAACCAAATCCGTAAAACCCAACTCTCGTTGTGATCAAGACAAATGAATCATAACAATGCTAGTTATCCCTAATCTAGTATTGGAATATGCACAATCAATTAAGCAAGAACAAATAAATTATCAAATTGAGAATATAAAGAAATAAACATGAATTAATTCATACTAGGCTTCAACATAACCTTAGATATAAGAACTACTCAAGCATCATTGAAACAAATAAACAAACTATAGAAAAATAATTAAACTTCCTAGTAGAGAAACAAAGAGAAAAGAAGAAGAAAATGAATACTTGAATTAATGGAAGAAAGGTAGAGCATTGAAGAACAATAGAGATCTACAAGTTTCTCTCTCTAACTTCTCTCTAGAACCCTAAAAAGTGTATACAATAAACTATCTCCAGTCAACAAACAAATAAAAGAGTATTTATATCTTCCTAAAATAACAAAAAAAACGACATAATAAAACGCGCTACGGAGCAGACCAACACGGGCGTGTCAATAATGACACGGACGTGTTCACCTGCTACTATATAAATATCCTACGACAGAAATGCTACTGTCTAGAAGAAATCAGAGTGACACGGGCGTGTTATAATTGACACGGTCGTGTCATAATTGAAACAGACGTGTTGTCCTGTAATCGTCAGATTCTTCTACTCAATTTTGAACAACTATAACTTTTGATCCACAGCTCTATTTGGTACATGTAATATATCGTTGTAAAGCTCTTAAAGTCTAATTTCCAACACAATTAGAATTACCTTATTATTATTTTTGTACAAAAATTTATGAGCAAAATGGTGAAGATATGTCATATTTTGTACAAGTACACAAAGTCGTTTATATCTTCTTCAATTCCAATCCGTTTTGGGCACATGATATATCATTTTGAAGGTCATCCAAGTGCCTTAATCATCATGTCCTCAAAAATAAGTCTAAAGTACCTGAGATTACATCAAAAGACCAAACAACTCGTGAAAGCACCGTAACTTATAAAAAGGGACCTAAATATGCATAAATGCAATGTAAATGCTCTAATACTACATAAAAATACACCCTAATATGATACTAAATGATGTTAGAATATGCACTTATCAATACTTTAATTGAAACTTGTGCGTTTGACTCACAAACTCCTCAAGTTTATAAAACTTGTGTGTTTGACTCACGAACTCCTCAAATTTATAATAAATACTTCAGTTGGATTTGTAATTATGCTATATATAAATTTTAATAACCATATATCTAAGCTATTTGGAATAGTGCGGACTTTTGATTTCGGCACTCTTCGAATTTTTTCGTTGAGTGTCATGGTAAATTACCAAATTAGCTCAATCAAAGCCTTTTTCATGTGCATTGTTCGCGCAAATCCAGGTTTTTACTATATTACCAATAATTATAGCCTTACCTATATAAATAATTATCTCCCTAGTAATCAATATATTTCGTTATTAGCAACTACTTGAATTTTGATCATGATTCCAAATGTATGTCATGGAGTAAAAGCTTACATCGACTTGATTTGTACCCATTATGTCATGATTTTACCATTCTACTATAATTATCTTCTGTAAAAGCAAGAAACAATTACTCAAATATTATAATTTAGTATAACAAAATGAGAATTATTCTTTGCTTAGAAACAAAGCTTCTTTTTTCTATCTGTGGTCCCAATTAGCCAAGAACTTTTTTATATATTTATTTTGGTAAAGTCCCCGAGTAATTACTCCATTTTCTTTTTTTATTTTCCTCCATCGAGCTTTTTCCATTATGATGAATATCTTTGAGCATGTCTGCATGTCACCGCACCTCATAAACCACCAAAACCCTTAGTCATTACTCCTTAGCCTAGGATAGTAGGAGACATGGTTGTAGGATGAATATATGGAATAAAATAAATTAATAAATTAAAAAACCGGAAGTTCTTGCTTATATAGTTCTATGCATGTAACATTTTTTACCTTTATCCAATTGCCTTCCATGTGAAAACAATGGGATATTTGACAATTATTGATTGTTAGCTTGTTGCCTGTTGCCTGTTTTACTTGGCTAGTTTGACTGACAGTTTTTATTAGTTGTTTTAATTGTGACAACTATGTTTAATTTGTTACATGAAAGGATTATGTTTATCTAAAAGTATCATAGGATTACATGAATTTTTGAAAAAAACTATGTTTATCTAGAAGTACAAGGATTACATGAATTGAAACCCATTGAATGGAGAAGAACCCATGTAGAGATCCACTGAGACTAGTTTGACAACACATTTGTATTTATACTAGTGTTAAAATCCTGCGACTCATCGTGCTTTATAACAATTTTGTAGTTGTGTTAGTAAAGATTGTTGTAATATAGTTTGATAAAAAGTAAAAGTTAAAGATCACATACTCATCATCATATTCATTGAGGAATGTTTAATTACTTTCAAAGGAATTGTTATCTCTCCATGGAGTATTGTTAGTGTCTCTATGTATAGGTTAAAGGTTGACTCCACGAAGTGGGTTATACTTCTTCTGTTTTTTTAGTTGCAACAATTTTCATATTTAGGTGTTTTGAATAAAATGCAACATTTACTTTTTTGGTAAAAAGTTTTGAGGCAATTTGACCATTTTATCCTCACTTTTACTTAACTCACATGCAAAAAACATGGAAAATTTGGGTGAAATTTTACTCTATCTCCTCTTTCCTTAATATTTGTGCAAAAAGGCATTTGTTGCAACTAAAAAATATAGAGGTAGTAGTAAACAACATGTCAAGCTTGATAGAGCAACCAATGATGGTAACAACCATCGTGTCACGGTGGTAGTTGATCACAAAGGCTCTGGTTGATCAGCTAAGGTTGCCATGAAATAAAATATTTTTATCGGAAAATTATGGTTTAGTGTAAATTATTACTACCTCTGTTTATCTTTAATGTACACATTTGACTTTCATGTTTACCAATGTAAAATTATACCTCTAATCTTTAATTACCAACAAGTAAAATTATAATAAGTTTATATGAAAAATATATATGTTCAGATGAATAAAAAAAGATCCCACATAACTATATTTTTCTTTAAGTCTTTAATTTATATCTATCTATATCTAAATATATTAAAAGGCGTTCCTAGACAAGGAACGGTGACACGTGGTGCTCTCCCTAAGGGTTTCTTACTTAATGTAATCCATGTACAATAAAAAAAAAATTAGAAATTGCATAGTATAGGCTTCGATCCCGTGACCTCATGTTCATATACTAAAGTCTTAACCACTAGACCAAGTGGTATTTAGTGTTATTATTTTAAAGTACAATATTAATAAATGAAAATTTTCCTTACTTGGGGCATAGCCCGGGCCTAATAACTAGTGTCAAATTATAAAGTGTGTAAATGAAAAAAAATGGAGGGAATACTTGGCAAACAAAATGTACTACTTCCGTTTTTATAGTTGTATCCAAAGGATTTCATTCGTACATCATTTGCCAATACATAACTTTAAGTATTGAGTATCTCCATTTGTGTATAAGTACATTATTATAAAAGGTTAATATTTGTAAATATAAACAGAAGCGAATTTTACAAGGTCCCATGTGAGTCAGCCTTCCCTTGCGTATGAATAATATAAGATGATTAAATTGGAGTATATGAATAGTATCAAAAGTTAATATAATAGAGGTAGAGAAAAAATGAAGAAAGTATTATCGCATATGAGTAGGTTGTAGGCATATGAATTTTAGAAAATTTACTATGACACACATTACCACTTATCAACTACTCCTTTCGTTTCTTTTTAATTTACTCACTTTCATTTTGGCGGAGAACCAAGGAGTGCATTCATCATATACCCGGGTGTACCATGTCATGGTACACCCAACGTGGTACACCCAAGGCTATTTTTTTGCTCATTTGGAACCTCCAAATAAGCATAGTAAGAGCTCCAAATGAGCAAAAAAAATAGCTTTGGGTATACTATGTTCATGGTACACCTAGGTGTATAATAAAGATTTTAAGAACGAAGTAGGAAGTACAAAAGTATGAGAGAGAAACTAAAAAGTGGGTTAAAATATTAAAAAGTGGATGACTTGGGTGGAAAAATAGGAGAAAGTAGATGGGACAAGTTACCTAGAATAGAAAAGGCAACAGTGTTTAGATTATAAAGAAACAGACCAAAAAGAAAAGTGTGTAGATTAAAAAGAAAAGAGTGTAGATTAAAAAGAAATAAGCCAAAAAGAAAAGTGCGTAGATTAAAAAAAACGAAGGGAGTAGCTTTTTATCCCGTAGGAGGTAACCTAGATTAATTTTTGTGTGTTAGTAAAAAGGAAATAAGTCATTTTATTTGTAAAATGTACGTTTAAAACATAGTAGCTTAGGGCCCATTTCGGAACATTGTTAAAATTCGTCATACTTATACTAAACATGTTAACTGTGAAAACTGACAACAGAAAACAATAAACTACTACATTTTTTGGTTTATATATATTTGTTTTTGTTTCTAGAGGAACAGAAAACTGGAAACAAAAATATGAAACACCAAAAAATATCGTTTCCAATTTTACAGGTTTTAGTTTTCATGACATGTTTAGTACAAGTATAAATAATTTTAAGTTCATTATACTTCTTAATTATATCATATGATTTTTACATTTATAAAACCAAAAAATAGTTAATGCTAATTATCCCGAACGGGTCCTTAACTCTTTGTTTCCATCGGAGATCCATTATATCATCATCTATACTAATCTCTATTATATAAGGGAAGGGGGGAGCTATGGTGTCCCCTAATAAATTTACTTAATTACCCCTAGTAAATCAACTACTCTACCAAAAAAAAGATGAAAGAAAATCAAACTCAAATATAGCATAAAAAATTTAACAAAGAAAATTATATCAATCAAATATTTCATCAATCAATACACAATCAAGTAGTAAATCAAAAAGGAAAATACAATAAATTAACAAAGTGAAATGATTTAGTTAAAACAAAATACTTTGTTGATAAAAATATAAGAAATCCTTAATAAATTAAATCTGCGTAACATTCTTTTATCGCTCTTCAGTTTTAATTTTAAAAATTTTAAAGAAAGTATATATAAAATAAATAATAAAAGACGAGTTTGGTTAAGTGATATAGGCTTAATCAACGAAATTAGCTAGTCCAAAAAACATGTCTAATGTTCAAATTTTACCTTTGTTTATGCCCAAAAAAGTTATAAATTATGTTCTAAAAAAAATGAGGCACGCATTGCGTGCATAAATTGCTTGTATATATGATATGTCATAATTATATATAGTTTTTAGATGCATCTTGATTGCATATAGAACTCCTTTTAGAGCATTTCGGCGCATAATGTGATGAATTACGTAAGTTATGCTCTACTACTCCCCGTTTGCCTGTTTCGTTGATTTTCAGGTTATTTTGATTCAAATTGATTATGATTATCTAAGATCGATCCTATTAATCATTGAAGATGAAGATAGCTTGCACAAGGATCACAATGCATCAGTTCGGGACAATTTCGAGTTAGAATGAAGCAAAGAGTCAGTGAAAGAAGTGCCAAAACTGACACCCATTCACTATTTTGATCATAACTTTTGATACAAAATTAATAATTAATAAATTCCAGTTGGGTTGGAAACTAGACTTGAAGGACTTTCCAACGGTAGGTCGCACGTCCCAATCCGACTTCTGGTCTGAGAGAAACAGCCTTCGCAAGTTGACGCAAATTGCTGTTTTCCCGCCCGGTCGACCGGGCGGTTTCGCCAAACCGGGCGAAATGAAATTTTCACAGGATGCAAGGCATGTTAGCCCGGTCAACCGGGCGAGAAAGGAGCCAAAATAGCTTGCGCGCCCGACCGGGCGGATTTGCTGTTATGTCGTAGTTCCTTTATCACCGTCGCCCGACCGGGCGGATTTCGCCCGGTCGACCGGGCGGTTTCTCGAGACGGGTTTATTTGCTTTTTTTAGCCGGTTTTGTAAAAAGTATAAATAGGTTTTTAGTATTTTCAATTAGACTATCTTATTTTGTACGTTTTTAGGGCTAAACACTTGGTTTTCTCTCTCTCTAGTTTGTATGAACTTTTACCTTTGAAGATTATAGAGATCGTAGATTTCGTTTTCATTGTTCTTCAATCATTCGGTATTCCTCTTTACTTTGTTTAATTTAATGAATTCTTTTACTTTGATTATGTTTATTGAGTTTCTTATTATCATGAGTGAGTAGACTTTTTCTAGGGCTTAGAGAGGGAAGCCATGTTTATACCTTTTTTATTGTGGTTTAAAGTTCTTCGTTATTTGGATTGAATTAGAATAATTCCTATTGATTTGTTATGCTTGTTTAATTCATGTAATTGCGCAATATCATGAGTTATGTTTAGCTAATAAGAATTAGAATCGAAAGATCGTATTCATTAGAGGCGTGTTACAATAGGTAGGTTTGATTATGTTGAGCGACCGTACTGACATATGTTAATCTAAGAGTTGTTAATGCCTGACCAAGGATTAACGAAATACTTTATTTATTCGAACCTCAATCCAAGTTCTGTCGAACTATATTGTAGTGATTAAATTGGTATAAGCATGGTGGACCGATCGATTGCCCTAGGTTTTTAATTATTTGATAAACTTCCATCTTTTTGTGTTATAGTTTATTCTAATTTAGTTATTAATTCTTCAATCAATTTCCTCTCTTGAAGTAGTTAGATAATTAAGCATAAATATGTAGAACTCCTCTCCCTGTGGATCGACCCGTATTTGCCAGTTTCTGCTAAACAGACACCGTGCACTTGCAGTATATTTTAAAACCCATCAAGTTTTTGGCGCCATTGCCGGGGAGACGGCTAGTTTCTATAGCTTTCTGATTAATTATTTGAACTATTTCTGCTGTCTCATTGGAACTTCAAGTTCCAATTGAGGCCATCTCACTGCACATTTTTCTTTGTTTCTTTTATGCCCAGGTCTAAAAGAACAGGTACTCCAGTTCCAACTGATCCTGATCTTGAGAAAACCCTCCGGCAACTCAAGAAGACACAAAAGAAGAAAAAGCAGTCTGCTCATCAGGGAAAAACAACGGAAGAACCAACAGAACCAATCATGCCTCCTAAGTCATTGAAGTCTTATGGGGTACCTTCTCCTGGCAATGTTCCCACAGGCCCTACTATGCCTGATATACAGGCCGCCAACTTCGAAATCAAGCCTGCTCTCATTAATATGATCCAACAGAATCAGTTTGGCGGGCATCCATCTGAAGACCCTGCAAATCATTTACAACGGTTTCAACAACTTTGTCGTACCGTTAAGCACCAAGGGGTCACTCCCGATCGACTGAAGGTCATGGTCTTCGAATTCTCATTAAAGGACAAGGCACGTAAATGGCTGAACGATGTTAATGAAACTAAGTGGAGTGCTATATCTCGAAGCATTCCTGAAAGAGTACTACCCTCCTACCAAGACTCGCAGAAATCAGACATAAACTTGCTACTTTCCAACAAGAACCCGATGAAACACTGAAGGAAGCATGGAATAGGTTCAAGGACCTGCAGAGAGAATGCCCACACCACAATCTTGACAAGTGGTTCATCACCCAAGCATTCTATAATGGTCTACAACCCCATATCAAGAGTACAATTGATTCATCTGCAGGGGGAGTCTTCTTAGATAAGGAGGTGGATGAAGGGTATAATTTTCTGGCCAACTTAGCAGCGAATGATCATAGTTCTTCAAGGACTATTACAAAGAAAAAGTTGGATGCTGATGCATATGCCTTGTTGTCGTCACAAGTAGCCCAGTTGAGCATGAAGATGGACTCACTGAAATCTTCGCAGTCTAGTACTCCTCCTATGAGTATTAATGCGATGTCTTCCATGGCTCCTATTACTTCTTCCTTTTGTGAAGTGTGTGGTGTTCAAGGCCACTTTGGTCATGATTGTTGCTACAGTCAACCTGATCTAAATCAGATGGAGCATGCAAATGCTTTTCAGCAGAGACCTCCACACAACCCCTACTCTAACACTTACAACCCAGGTTGGAGAGATCATCCTAATTTTTCCTACAAAAACAATAATGTTCAGAACCCTCAACCTATGCCGCAAACATCGTACCAACCACCTCATCAAAACCCACCACCACATGATACTAGACAACAATATTATCAAGGGGCTCCTCAGAACCCCCCTCCTGGTTTCATTAGGCCTTCACACCAAGGCTATCAGTGGCAAACTTCTCAGAATGCTAGCTCTCAAGAGCCTACTATGTCTGATCTAATGAAAATGATGGTTTCTATGCAGAATAATCATGAGGAGAGCATCAAGGAGTTGAAGAACACTACCAAACACTTGGAGACTCAACTTGCTCAGGTGGCCGGAAATAATGCACAGAGGCAACCAGGTCATATGCCGGGGCAACCCATCCCCAAGGAGACTGTCAATGCCGTTACACTTCGTAGCGGCACTGTTTATAATGCTCCTCCCATGCCCATTGATGATACTGCTCCTAGCAAGGAGAAGGAGGTGGTAGAGGAAGAAGCGGAGAAGAGTTCGATGTCTGAGGCCGAACTAGCTAAGGAAGATCGAACAGGAAAAAGGAAGGAAAAGGTTTCTGAAACGCCTATTTCACCAAGGCTACCTTTTCCCCATAGGATGCAGAAGTCGAAGGTCGATCAACAACTTAGTAAGTTCTTGACTATGGTCAAGAACCTTGAGGTAACAATTCCTTTTAATGAACTTATTTCTCAAGTGCCTGTTTATGCTAAGTTTTTGAAAGACATGATTACTAAAAAGAAAGACTTTGGTGGAGTAGATCGAGTTGCTCTAACTGAAGAGTGCAGTGCTATTTTACAAAATAGAACCCCACCTAAGTTGAAGGATCCTGGTAGTTTTTCCATCCCTTGCCATGTAGGTGCATTGTTTATTGAAAAGGCATTGTGTGATTTAGGCGCATCTGTGTCTGTCATGCCTTTGTCTGTCTATAAGAAACTGAATATGGGAGCACTTAAGTGCACTCAAATTACTTTGCAAATGGCCGACCGTTCTATAAAATACCCTCTAGGTGTTTTAGAAGACGTCCCTGTAAGGGTGGGAAAGTTCTATATTCCTGTTGATTTTGTTGTGCTTGATATGGAGGAGGATGCCCAAATTCCTATTATTCTTGGTAGGCCGTTTTTGTGTACTGCTGGTGCTGTTATAGATGTCAAGTCTGGGTCTTTGACTTTGAGTGTTGGTGATGATAATGTCACTTTTAAACTAACCAATGCTGTCAAGTCTCCTATGCTTAAGCAAACTTGCTGCAGGATGGATATTCTTGAGGAGACTGTTCAATCTGCACTCCCGCAGATGCTTTGTGTTGACCCTCTACAGGTTGCACTTACTATAGATGTTTCCCCAGGCATCGATGCTGAAGTCGATGCCTGCATTATCGATTTGGAGGGACTTCAGGTTGAAAAGGGAAAAAGATCGGTGGTTATGGAAAATGTGCATTCTACCTATGCACCTCAGGTAACATGCCCGACTGCAAGCCAGAGTGGCAGTCTTATAAGGAGGAAAATGTTTGATGAGAAGGGCACTCATTGCCAAGCCCCTCCGATTTGAGATTGAGGAGGTAATATGGTCGTGCAGGACCTTTATAAACCAGCGCTGTGCGGGAGGCAACCCGTAGTTTTATTTTTTTATTTTATTTATTTTTATTATTTTCTTATCTCTTTTATTTTATTTTTTTATTTTTTCATTTTTCTCCCCTTTTTGAGAGTGAGAGAGCGGGAGAGTACTAACTAACGTTAATTTATCCTCTGAGCATCGTCCTATAGTTCATCTTGCGGCACTGAGGACATTGCCACGTTCAGCTTGGGGGAGGATTTTTGTATGTATTTTCTCTCTTTTACTGCCTTTTCGAGTAGTTTTTTTGCTTTCTTAGGCTAGTTTAATTTGCTTTCAAAAAAAAATAAAAAAAAAAATCAAATATTGCTGAAAAAATACCAAAAATACGATTTGATTGGATTGGTTTGATTGCTTCCCAGTGCCCCATGATGTTCTTTGAAAGTATATTTGGGCTCTTTATCTGGATAGCTGGGCACTTGAGATTGTGATGCTGGAATGTGAACTTTTAATGCCTTGACCTTAAGTGAGTTATGACGATAACGCGCTTATCTTGACTGCAAGCTTGAACTGGTTAGACTGTGAGGACTCATTCTTGCCAATGGATTTATTTCTATATCCATTCTGTTTCTTGTGTGTTAGTTCCTCAATAGTTGACTGATCTTGACTTTAACAACGTACTTATTGATATCTGATGACTTGTGGCAATTGCTATGATAGAGGCGTCCTTTTGTCTGATTCTTGAGCCTCAAAGTGATTTTTTATTGATATACTATTATCCTCCTTAGCCCCGCTGAGCCTAATGACTATTTCATGTTACTAAACCTCATTACATGCCCATGGCCCTTATTTTGATATTAATCCAAGCCTAGCTTGGGGGAGCATCTGTCGAAGTTAGTATCTGAAATGGTTTCTATGAGTTACTTTGGGTGGAGATGATTGTATTTTGTAAGGTTCAAAGTTCGAGAAAAAGAAAAGAATAAGCAAAGTGAAATAAATGTGATTGTTGGATCGAAAAGATGCAAAGAAAAAGAAAAGAAAGATTGAAAAAATGAACAAAAGGTTAAAAATTCTTTCCTTCACAATCGCTTGCAAAGAAAAATTCATTACACTGCTTCAAGGATGGGTTTATTGAAAATTTTGTTGATTCATAGAGTTGGGACATTGTTATTGGTTGTGTTTTAGTTGATGCTTCTAGTGACTCTTGCTCCCCCATTCTTGGGTTTTCCACCACATTTCCTATACATATTCCCTACCCTTACCTAAGCCCCATTACAATCCTGAAAAAGTCCTCTTGAGCTTGTGTTTACATTGTTTATTGGATTGATGTGTAGTCAGTTTGTCAAGGTTAAAAAGTATGTTCGCTACTTGAGTCGACATGATTAGGATGAGTGGCATTATTACCTTTCTAAACACATGAGAGTGTGAGTGGGAAGGGTTGTTATGGTTGGGATGGTGAGTGATCGGGCACATCTATTGCCTGCCACAAAAATGTTGAGAGGAGTGACACCCTAGTTAGTGCCTTGTCGAGATTTGCATGTCATATTAGGCAGCCGCATTTGATTGCTTATTTGGGCGATTGATGGATAGAGTAATCTGAACAGCTGAACTTGAATTTTGCCTTCTTGAACGGTTCTTAGTCATGAAAATATTTTGAACTGTGTTTTTCTTATCTGAGGGGTGAGGCAATTATTTCCATGTTCATGTCTTGTTTGCTTGAGGACAAGCAAAGGTTTAACTTGGGGGAGTTTGATATGTCATAATTATATATAGTTTTTAGATGCATCTTGATTGCATATAGAACTCCTTTTAGAGCATTTCGGCGCATAATGTGATGAATTACGTAAGTTATGCTCTACTACTCCCCGTTTGCCTGTTTCGTTGATTTTCAGGTTATTTTGATTCAAATTGATTATGATTATCTAAGATCGATCCTATTAATCATTGAAGATGAAGATAGCTTGCACAAGGATCACAATGCATCAGTTCGGGACAATTTCGAGTTAGAATGAAGCAAAGAGTCAGTGAAAGAAGTGCCAAAACTGACACCCATTCACTATTTTGATCATAACTTTTGATAGAAAATTAATAATTAATAAATTCTAGTTGGGTTGGAAACTAGACTTGAAGGGCTTTCCAACGGTAGGTCGCACGTCCCAATCCGACTTCTGGTTTGAGAGATACAGCCTTCGCAAGTTGACGCAAATCGCTATTTTCCCGCCCGGTCGACCGGGCGAAATGAAATTTTCACAGGATGCAAGGCATGTTAGCCCGGTCAACCGGGCGAGAAAGGAGCCAAAATAGCTTGCGCGCCCGACCGGGCGGATTTGCTGTTATGTCGTAGTTCCTTTATCACCGTCGCCCGACCGGGCGGTTTCTCGAGACGGGTTTATTTGTTTTTTTTAGCCGGTTTTGTAAAAAGTATAAATAGGTTTTTAGTATTTTCAATTAGACTATCTTATTTTCTACGTTTTTAGGGCTAAACACTTGGTTTTCTCTCTCTCTAGTTTGTATGAACTTTTACCTTTGAAGATTATAGAGATCGTAGATTTCGTTTTCATTGTTCTTCAATCATTCGGTATTCCTCTTTACTTTGTTTAATTTAATGAATTCTTTTACTTTGATTATGTTTATTGAGTTTCTTATTATCATGAGTGAGTAGACTTTTTCTAGGGCTTAGAGAGGGAAGCCATGTTTATACCTTTTTTATTGTGGTTTAAAGTTCTTCGTTATTTGGATTGAATTAGAATAATTCCTATTGATTTGTTATGCTTGTTTAATTCATGTAATTGCGCAATATCATGAGTTATGTTTAGCTAATAAGAATTAGAATCGAAAGATCGTATTCATTAGAGGCGTGTTACAATAGGTAGGTTTGATTATGTTGAGCGACCGTACTGACATATGTTAATCTAAGAGTTGTTAATGCCTGACCAAGGATTAACGAAATACTTTATTTATTCGAACCTCAATCCAAGTATTGTCGAACTATATTGTAGTGATTAAATTGGTATAAGCATGGTGGACCGATCGATTGCCCTAGGTTTTTAATTATTTGATAAACTTCCATCTTTTTGTGTTATAGGTTATTCTAATTTAGTTATTAATTCTTCAATCAATTTCCTCTCTTGAAGTAGTTAGATAATTGAGCATAAATCTGTAGAACTCCTCTCCCTGTGGATCGACCCGTATTTGCTAGATTCTGCTAAACAGACACCGTGCACTTGCGGTATATTTTAAAACCCATCAATATATTAAGAGGAGTTCCTGTTTAAGTATAGGTTGCCACATGGAACTCCCCTATTTACTAGAAATATGCAATGTCATGTGTTAAACAAGGAATATGTTCTACAAAACTTTGTATAGTAAGAGTCGAACATGCGGCCAATAAGTTGTAAAGTAGACATCTTACCGGCTTAACCAACTATTAGATGTGCTCTTTCCTCCACATAAATATATATATAACTTGGAACATAAATATATATAACAAACTAATTTGAAATAAATATAAGCTCAAAATATAGAAGAATTATTCAAAGTAAAAACTCGGGGTGTCGCCCGAGCTACACACTAGTTAGTCTTATTAAAAGAAGCAATAACAGTGCAGTGGAGCATTGGTGGATTAACTTATTTCTTTCCATATTTGAGGCCGTGTATTTGAAACTTCATATTTAGGCCCTATTCTTTTGAACTTATTTTGACTGAAATTAAATTAAATTAAATTAAATTAAATTAACTGAAATTAACTGAACTAAACTGAAATTAAATTAACTGAACTGAAATTAAATTAACTGAACTGAAATTAAATTAAATTAACTGAAATTAAATTAACTGAACTGAAATTAAATTAACTGAACTGAAATTAAATTAAATTAACTGAAATTAACTTAAATGAGAGAAACTGAACTGAATTGTATATTTAATTTTCTAAAATAATAATTATCGATAATAATCAATAAGTATTAACATATTATTATTATTATTATTGTTATTGTTATTATTTATTATTATTATTATAGTTATTATTTATTATTATTATTAACATTATTATTTATTAGTACTATTATTATTGTTATTATTCATTATTATTTTTATTATTATTGTTATTATTTATTATTATTATTGTTATTATTTATTATTATTATTATTATTGTTATTATTTATTATTATTATTTATTATTTATTATTTAATTTAAGTTCAATTAAGTTCAACTTTATATTAATAATAATAATAATAATAATAATAATAATAATAATAATAATAAAAACAATAATAATAAATAATAATAATAAATAAATTATAAATTATAAATATTTACAATTTTAAATAATAAATAATAATAAATAATAAATAATAAATAATAATAATAAATAATACTAATAATAATAAATAATAAATAACAAATAGTGAATAAATAATTATAATAATAATAGTAAATATAATAAAAATTATAATAATACTAAATAAATAATAATAATAATAATAATAACAATAATAATAATAAATATTAATAATAATAATAATAATAATAATAATAATAAATAATAAATAATAAATAATAAAAAAATTTAAATATAAAATAAATAATAAATAATAATAAATAATAATAATAATGATAATAATAATATTAAATTATTATAATAATAATAATAATAATAAATAAAAATAATGCATAATAAATAATAATAATAATAATAATAAATAAATAAATAAATAATAAATGATAATAATAAATAATAAATAACAAATAATAAATAATAAAAAGAATAATAATAATGATAATGATAATAGTAATAATACATAAAGAAATAATAATAATAATACAATAAATAAAAAAATAATAATAATATAATAATAATAAATAATAATATTAAATAATAATAATTATAATAAATAAAAAATAATAATAATAATAAATAATCATAAGAATATTAATAATAAACAATAATAATAAAAAAATAAAAAAAATAAAAAATTAATAATAATAATAAAAATAATCATAATAAATAATAATTATTATTATTATTATCATAAATAATAATAATAATCATAATAAATATTAAACAATAATATTAATTATTATTATTATCATAAATAATAATAATAATCATAATAATAATAATCACAATCATAATAAATAAAAAATAATAATTAAAACATTACATAAGATGAACTAAACTGAAATTAACTGAAATTAACTGAATTAAACTGAAATTAACTGAAATTAACTGAATTAAACTGAAATTAAATTAACTGAACTGAAATTAAATTAACTAAACTGAAATTAAATTAAATTAACTGAAATTAAATTAACTGAACTGAAATTAAATTAACTGAACTGAAATAAACTGAAATTAAATTAGCTGAACTGAAATTAACTGAAAATAAGTTCTAAAGAACAGGGCCTTACATCTTTTGTATTTTTTTAATGTATGAGAATAGCATAGATAGATGTTGTTAGGGATGTAATCCAGGCTAGTCATGACTTGGCTATAGCGGCTAGGAATGGTACTCTTGTATAGGGTTTCTTTTTCTTTTTGTTTGTTCTTGTTGTCAAAAAAAAAAAAAATAGCATAGATAGAATGTCACTACCTCCGTCCCAGAATAGTCTGAACACTTTCCTTTTATGTTTGTCCCAAATTAGTTTGAACACTTCCATTCTTGGCATAGTCCCACCATTAATATATTATTTCTTTTACACATATTTAGCCCATACTCTACATTTTATCAATAAAAAGTTACTCAACTTTCTCTCTCTACTAATAAAAATTAAAATACCCCACCAACTCCTATCACATCTACTTTTTAAATAAAATAAGATTTGATAACCACACCACAACTTATCACCTTAAATTACGTGTCCCAACAAGTGTTCAGATCTTTCTGGGACGGAGGGAGTATTAGAAGAGGCGAGAGTGACATGTAGCGGCTAAGGTTAAATAGAAATTGGCTTTGATACGAAAAAGTTAAACTTTAAACAATAAAAATTAGTTCTCATCAATATATAATGAACAAAAAAAAAAGTAAATTACCAAAAATCAATATATGTTGATTTATAGAAGAGTTCTTGTTTAGGAAAATATGATAATATCTTAGAATGATGGAGTGGAAGCGTGGTAAGCCCTTTCATCTCCCACCCACATGTTGTGGATTCGATTCTCATCAGGGGGGTTTGGGGGGCTTTGGGGTAGGTTGTATTTAGGTGCCCAGTGAGAAGGCGTTAATGTAATTTATCTTACCAATTTTTTTAAAAAATATGATAATATCTATTTTTGCCATTATTGTAATTTAGTTTTTTTTCAAGGGAATAGGAAGATTATCATTAATAAATTGTCATACGACATCTACAACAATAATGACCCTTATGTAAAAGATATTCTAAAACATCAATTTGAAATTGTTCATCAAATTTACCAATATAAATGCTCCTAAACTGCTTTTTTGATATGGTAATAGTCCAACCATAAACGAAATTTGATGACTCAACATTTTTTATGCCTAATGTTAGTAATAAATTGAAATATGACCTTCATCTTGATATTCATGATCTTCAACTAATAAGTATGAATTTCTACATCTTCAAACTTCAAAGCTAACTAGAAAACAAGAGTCTCATGGCGAGAATTGATAGAACCATCATATTGATGGAGACAACCTTCACAACAAGAGGGATATATAACCCTCACAATAGGAGGGAAAATAAACTGCAAACTAATAAAATTAGCAATAAAACAAAAAAAAAAAAAAATTTAGGGCCTTCCACCTGTATAACAACCGGCAGAAGCCCCTTCCATTGTAATTTAGTTTTGATATGTAAAAGAATTAGCTTTAATCATTAGAAATGAGTTCTAATTAATCTTTTTTAAAAAAAAGGGAAAGGTGTTAGAGTCAAACAATGCTAAGGTCAACATGTATGAAAGGCAAAGTTTTCAGATTAATGCCAAGGTCACTCACTAATTTTTTTTTTCAGGGTATGGTGGGTTATACACTTAAACTTGAAAGAATACAGAATATTCGACTGCACTCAACCATTATTTGTCTAATTTCTATCAAATTATTATTATTTATTATTTAATTGATGATAATTCTGCCAACTTCTACCTAATCTTCACTCCACCGGGTTGAGACTTCATTTTCCAAAGAGACTAGGCAACAATTTTGAGTAAATTGATTTGTTTTTGTCGGAAATTGTTATACATGAGTATTCCATACACTGTAACAAAAAACTTCTTAACC
This sequence comes from Beta lomatogona, assembly GCA_947646795.1. Lineage (NCBI taxonomy): Eukaryota > Viridiplantae > Streptophyta > Magnoliopsida > Caryophyllales > Amaranthaceae > Beta > Beta lomatogona. Next base: position 281,699 of record CANSNZ010001135.1, read on the forward strand.
TGTTGGTTTTAGACATTTGATATTAGTAAAATGTAAGTTCATATCTTATATTTCCAAATTTCAGCTAAATGATGCCACAACAAAATTGCTTTGGAATGTTTACTAGGCAAGAAAAAAAAAGGTTAAAGTCATTGATCCAACTAGTTTCTTAATCTACTTATTGCAACGGTGCATAACTTGGGTTAATTGGCTAGAACATCACGAACTATAGCTCAAGTGCACTGAGCAGCACAACCTTTGATGGGTGCAGTCCATAACACGAACTTTAACTCGAGGTGCAATACATGGCATAAATGTGATCGGAGGTCGGAGATTCCGTCGGAAATCTAGAATCTTTAATTATTTTATTCCCTCCTCTTTCTATTCTCTCTCCTCCCCTAGCTACTTCAAACCCTTACCGTATCTCCTCCCTGCTTCAAACCCCGCCTCCTTTCTCCTCCTCTAGACTGGTGTAGTGGTGTAATATTTCACAAATATCTCAACGCGAAACAAGAGCAATCATCCTTATTGTAGATCTCACTGCAATCACACCCAACATTGGGCAGATGATAGACCATTTGCGTTGCATGTTGGGCAGGGTCCGACGCAGATAGCTCTTCAACTGCGTCGTGTGCTCATCCGACGCAGATCCTGACTTTTCATCTGCGACGAGACCTGTGCCGTCGGACCCATGTCCGACGCAAATGGGCGCCTCGCATTCGACGCAAATCGTCGATTCTGTACTAGTGAACCGTGTCAAAATCAAATTGGGGATTGTAGGAAGGGGCCCCAAAATTTGGGGAGGCAAGAAGGTAGGGATCGAGATGAGTGAATTGATTCGAAAAACCAATATTCAGCAAATGACAATGGATGTTGAGAAAGAAGAAGATAGAAAAAAAGGAAAAAAGAAGAGGGAATAAAAGGGAAAAATTATAAAACATTCAAGATTCTAGAACTCCAGCATAATCTCCGACCCCCGATCACAATGCTATGCATTGCACCTCGAGTTAAAGTTCGTGCTACAGACTCCACCCGTCAAAGGTTGTGTTGCTCAATGCACTTGAGCTATAGTTTGTGCTGTTCTAGCCAATTAACCCTAATACATAAGATTAACTATATTAGATGAAACTTTTTTTTTTTTGAAAGAAAGAGAAATTTCATTAAATGAATGCCAAACGGCATCTACAATAAGTATTAAAGAAAAACAAGATATAATCAGACAAGATCAAATCAAATTCGTCTTCGAAGAAACTACAATGAACCATATCAAGCAATACAGCGCAGCCCCCTTGTATTTGCTGAATCACGCAGGCCGCAGCTATTGATGGGGAAGTCTATCATTCTGACATAGTTTGGGGAAAAAAATTCTTGATTTAACCATGTTGACCGCATCCGAATTTCCAATACTTCCATGTTGATGGTCTTGAACTTCAACCAATAGGAACAATCTCTCATACCAATTTTTAAACTTCCACGTGGGAAGAGACTAGAACTAAACTCCAAACTCCCATAAGAGAAGAGAAAGAACCCAAAAGTTGGGTAGAAAACTCTCAAAAAGAGAGAGAATGGAAGATTAGTAATAACAAAAACAATAAAAATTAGAAGAAAAATGAAGAATTGGGGGCTTACCACCATCGAAAGGATAATGGCAGCCCCAAACTAGAAGAAAAGGATTAGGGTTTTTTTGGAGGAAGAGAAGAGAGGGGAGAGGAGGAGGCTCTTGGACGCTTATATTAGATGAAACTTAGCATTCAAGTTTGTATGAGTACATATCTTATTTCGATTTTTTTGGCCCCCACTAGGGAAATCCGTGGTAAGAAGAAGGACCCTACTGAATCAACACCTCTCACAGGTCAGCCTGCCTAGTAACACAGGTCAACGCTTGAGAGTAGGGAGGAATATAAGGGAATCCCTACTCCCAAACACAATTAGGTAGCGGGGTTCGAACTTGTGACCTGAAAGTCACAAGGTAAGTTCCCCACCACCTCCACCAAACAAGCTTGGTTTACATATCTTATGTCACGTGTGCAATCCTTGAAAAGTATTTAGGCTACTCAAAGGGTGACAAAACCAGTAAATTATAAATTCGAAAAGCAAAATTGGTTATTACTATGAACTTTCACTCATATATGAAAAAAAATGAATATTCGAGATTAAAAATATAAAACTTTACTTTTGATTGTGCAAAAACCATATAAAGCTCACGAATTACATAACATTTAGATGTATATTGTCCAAAAGCCTTATAATAAGGCTATTTTTGAACTCTATAAATTTATAAATATGCTAGCATATGTGAGTTTCTTTTTTATTTTTCATTTGATAAAGTTTTTTAACGTAATATATTTGTGATATATTACCATTAGTGACTCGCTTTTTATTTTGTACAGCTTAGTGTAAAGTTCATCTTATTCATAGCAAATAACTTAGTCCATATTAATTTGCACAAATATGAAAGAAATTTCAAATTATTTTCAGCCTATTTTCTATAAAAAAAAACACTTTGGTTCAAATAATCAATTAAGATAAGAAGGAAATAAGATTCCAAAGGTTTTAAATAGAATGAGTTTTCTCGAATCACAATTTTATATCTCTATTTCTAAAGTCAACAAAAATCCCTTGATCAAATAGGCAATGAAACTATCAAATGGGGAACTTAATATAGGAGGTGAAATAAAATAAAATTGAAAAATATGAATCTTCAGTTACTATTAAATGAGTATAAGCAGAAAGGAGGCCCAAACGATTGTAACGAGAATTTTTATTGAATGAAGTTAGAAGGAAAAGTGAAAAAAAATTATAACTGTAAATTTATTTGAAATGTTTAGAAAGAAACTGGAAATTTGAGAAGATGTTTAAGACAATTTGGCTACAATGACTAAGAATAGGAAAGTGAGTATATATATATATATATATATATATATATATATATATATATATATATATATATATATATATATATATAACATTAGTTAAAATTTGCATAAACGTAAAAGTATGTGGATACCAAATACTATTACCCGTAGTTGTACCTACAATAGACAACAACAGTTCTAAACCCTAGACTCTCTCTCTCTCTAAGAAAACCCCCAACCTAGGAAACCCTAAACTTCTCTAGCGCCGCCCAGCAAGCTCGCCAGTCGCCTCACTGGCCTGAGCACGCTGCTCACCCGATCGCCAGCGAGCTTGCCTAACGCATGTTTTTTGTTTTGTTTTGTTCTTTTTCCCTCCCTTCCCCTCATGCGTCTCCCTTCGTCTGTCGCCCCCATTCACTTCCTGTCATCCACCGTCGCTTCCCGTGTTCCTCGTCATCCCCAGTCGCCCCTGCTCGTCGTCCCCAATCCCTCCTCCTCGTCCCCAATCCCTCCTCCTCGTCCCCAATCCCTCCTCCTTGTCATCCCCGTTATCCCGGTCTTTTCCCCTCCCCGCCCCTGTTTGTCGCCCCCCTGGTTTTAGCGTGTTTCCCTTGCGCCTCTGTTTGTCGTCCCTGCTCATCGTCCCCAGTCAACCCTCCCCAACTTCTTTGGTGTCTAGTTACTTTCCTTCCCCTGCACCCGGTTCATGGTTTTGGTGTTTCTAGTTGTAAGTCCCCCTCCCCTGTACGGTATTTCAATGCGTCGGGCTCCCCTTTCCCCTCCCCCCGAGCTTGTGTCGGGCTCCCTCTTCCCCTTCCCCTTCCCCTTCCCCGGTTAGTGTCGGGCTCCCCTTTCCCTTCCCCCTTTTAGTGTCAGGCTTCCCCTTGGGCTCTCCATCTAGTTATGTTTGATGTCAGTATGTTTGGTTTTTTTCTTAAAATACGTGTTAAATCTTCGAATAATAGGAGTGCGTTGATTTTTTCGAGTTGTTAAAGATGTTGTCCGTGGTTGGTTGTGGTCATCGACAAGTGTTTGTTAGTTGGGTCAGGATTGGTGGCTCAAGGTTGTAAGAGTAGAATATGTCGATTTTTGGGAATATGTGCTAAGGGACAAGGTGACTCAAAAAGTTCGTAAACTTGGATGCGGCGATGATAGTTTTTCACGATTAGGACGTTTGTTTTCCGATTTTGCAAATCGGAGGTGTGTTCGAGTTTGTTTGACTCTCTTTTTAGCTTGGCATTGATCTTAATGGTCTTTGCCTTGACAACTTCAATTATGAAGGCGGCACCCCAGTTACATCTGAGGGTTTTCAGGACGCCCACTCATCGGCGTTTCCTCTACCTCATGTAGAAACCTGAAATACTCTTGATCGAGAGTAATGAGTCACAATGGAACGTGACTCCTCACATGATCATGAGCTCAAAATCCCAAGCGATAGTAGATCGTTGGGATTGCTCATGCGGCGAGACGCGATACTCGCCGTTGGTTGTTCGTTGTCCGGATCGTGATCGTTATCCGCTTCCTCTACCACTTCCATCAGCCATCCGAGGTTTGAATCCACCGTCACAGGCACTGACCAGTTACGCCCCCCTTCCTAAGCGACTTTGTATTAGTTTTACTTATTTTCGTTTTAGGTGGAATGTACGAGCTCCTACAACTCCTTTAGGTATGTCCATTTCTTTTAGTTTGGATTGTATTAGCATTAGGCTATACTTCCTCTTTTAATTAATGTACGATTTCTCGATGTCAAAAAAAAAAAAAATATTATTACCCAATAACGCGCAATTTTATCATTAAATTTATCATTTTTAGAATGATATATTTGATGCTTATACTTCGCAAGCTATGAAAAACAAAATCATTATAACGATTAGTATGTAAGCCAGATTGGAGCAGTCTGACTCTAACCACAATGAGGAATTGTAGCACAAACTATAGAAACATGTAATTGGGGTTTCACCACCCGAGGCAAACCAGCTTCAACATGCACAAAATTCTTGCATGAGAAATTTCACTGCTAAACTACCAAGATGATCAAAACCTGTAACACAGTAAAATCAATTTAAGAATTGAGTACAAGTTGCTACATGCCTACATAGCACCATCACTCAATGATGACCAATGAACCCTCTAAAATCACAAGGGTTCAAGGTTGTAGATCACCTTGTGACCCACATCAGAAGTTCAGAACTACTCTACATCATCCTATGGTGAACCCCTGCCCTACTTTATGATATTCTCTATCCGTATTAAGGTTAAACCGGCTCTTAAACAACATGACCATCATTAGCAGAATGCTTAAAAAGAGCAGCATTCGTTTTCAAGAGTCTTTCTCGCTTGGTTTATGTAAGTCTTGGACCTCGACATCCTTCATCGACTGAAGCAGCTCGTCTGGAATTGCAGCAGGATCCAAATCCCAGCATCCTTCTGGCAAATCAGTTGCCTCTTTAAGCAACCAAGACGGCACCTGGTGCGAAAATCTGACCATCTCTCTCCTCGGGATCAAATGAGTTGCACCCTTGTCCGTGCTTCTCTGATACACCGTCTTGAAACCTTCTAGCTTAACGAGTGGGGTAACACAAATCCCAACCTCTTCATTGTAATCATCCAGAACTTCCACCATTTCATATTGGTGCTTCACATCGTAAGGAGTTGACCTGTTCCAATCCTTTGACCAGTTCCGGTACACAGCCCATATGTCTCCACCTCTCGGGTAAATCCGAACGCACCCTCCTCGGCCTGCTTTCTCCTGGCTCAAGATGTGAGAAAACATGTTGACGCCTTCGACAATGTCAGAGCTGGTTGCCCGGAAATGTCCACAAGATTTAGTGAAACCAGAATCTATCCAATTTACTGCTCCAAACTCAGTATCTGTTTTAGAACTCAAGTAGCTAATATGAATTTTAAATGGATTCACTGAGATGATCTGGCGTATCAGACAATAAAGGCGGGGCATGCCATCTTCTTCATCATACAGTGCCCATATCTGCTTCGGTTGGAAGCACTCTTCTGTTCTGTCCTTGTCAAAATCATGGAAGTCAGAGTCAGGAACTGTTAGAGTGACTGGCCCCATTTTCTTGGGCTCCATATTGGAGATACCAATATTTGTTCTTCTCCGAGATTCTCCTGGTTTACCAGGTTCTCTGTAAAGTTTTAGGCCAGTTTCAGCAGGAGCTGATTTTATCTCTGCCAGCTTCTTTCGAATTTCGGTTCTGGCCTTCTCTATCAATAAGCTTCTGATATCAATCAGTGGTGGCATAGGCCGCCTAACAGAAGATTCATTAGTGGCAGAAAACTTGGGTACAGTGCATCCATTCTCATTGCGCATTGCCGTTTCTGTAACAACCTTAGCTCCTAACTCATCACCATTTACAGCAGGATTACCTCCAACCTCAACCTTCCTTCTCTTATACGGTCTTGTAACCTTTGCTGTACCAAATGATTGATTAGAGCCAACTGAACCATTGACACTTATACCAACCTCTGCTTTCACCTTTTTCCCAGGTTTACTTGGATATCCGTTGCTCTGGTACATTGTATCAGTAGAGGTGGTAAATCCATTAGGGCTCACATACCCAGCAGAGGACCCCGGGGATGTGCTCCACTGAAAGGAAACATTTGAGACATATTCAGAGCCATGACCAGCGTGATAACCAGGGATCCCATTCCCGGAAACAAATACAGTATTAGTAGGGAAAAAGGACACATTGTTATATCCATGACTGCTACTGTGTCCATTATCAGGCACAAATGAAAACTGAGAAACAGGATAAGAACCATTGATCGGAGCGGTTCCCATTTCCACAGCCATAAAAGTAGATCGGCAGTTCTTACATGAGAGCCTCTTATTCACATACTTCCTAAGATATTCATATTGAACTTGACAAGAAGTGCAGACAGTCCAAAATGTAGGCGGAAGAGAAGACTTGGCACAATTGGTCGGATATGCAGCCCCAGCAACCACTGTAGAAGACATGTGACCATTTCTTTTAAGATCGTAAGAGGCTCTTTTAGCATTATCTGACAAATGAGTCCACGCCTCCGAGACAAGCCTAAATGCTCCATCTGCTCCAACTGTTCGGTTCTTATCCGGATGTAGCAACACCGCAAGCCTTTTATACTGTCTCTTAACCATAGATTTATCTGCTGATGGTTTTAACCCAAGAATCGAATAAAAATCGATTTCCCCGTTAACTTTCCCCTCAGACGCAACATATATGTCGAATGTTGCCACCATCTGAGAAATGCCTTCTAAATCAGGAAACAGCATCTGAGCTTTTAAAGCGAAATTCTTCGCACCAACAAAGTCTTTCTCAACAAATCTCTTCTCAGCATGCTGTTTGGCTATAAGGGCCTCTTCTTTCTTCGATTCCATGTCAATACTCAAAAACTCAAATTCAATACTTCAATGATGATTAGGACCACAAACAGTGCCAATACACTGAAAGCGAGTAGTGGTACTGCCCATATCTACATGTCTGCACTTCAGTCAAACCAATGCAAAAAATATAAGACTTCCAAAAAATAATAACACCCAATTCGAATTTATTCATTTCCAAATTATCAGATAATTCATTGGCAAATTTCAATTACAAAAACACTGTTCTACAATTTCTAGAGCACCACAAATCTATACGGATGTCAAATTATACAAGACCACCATACCTGAAAACTTTATATTTACAGCAAGGTAAGAATATTAAAATTCTAAATCTCTAATTTGTCAAAATAAATAATTTTCAAATCTTAGTATCAAATTCAGCTGGTATTCAAATAACCCAGTTTCCAAATTTTTAGATCTAGAACAAAAAAGAATGAGATAAATCTTTAAGCATAAAACCCAGTTGAGAAAAACTGAAAAATCCCACCAAAAATATCTAGGTAATCCTAATCCCACATGCGCATTAAAATTAAAGTACATAATTTTAAGTCAAGAAAAACAAAAACAAAGTTAACCCAATTACTAGAGCTAAAAATGAACACAAAAATTCGAGCAAAATCTTAAATTTTCAATTAGGATCGCAACCAAATAAAGCAAATATTCATATACCAAAAGCTCAAATTTACACAGACAATAAAGCTTACAAATCACCAAAATATCTGCTTAAATAACAAAATTAGCAAAAAATTCCAGAAAAAAGTTAAAAGAGTTCAACTTACTGAGAGTCCAACTTGGTAAAAAATTGAACAGAGCATAGATCCTCCAATAGTTCCAATCGATCAACTAATTTCTTCTAAAAACTTCACTAGATTTAAATATGAAATTTTTTCAAATCTGTGAAATTTTAGAAGAAAAATAAAGCTCAAAACTCAGCTTTTTTCTTCCTTTTTTTCTCACTTTTTTTTGGCTCAAAATTTTTAATGGAGACTAACAAAATTAAAAGAGTTTGAAAATGCAAATGGGTTGTCGGAAAATTTTTGTGGGTAGTAAAATTCCGGCCACCGGAGAAGAGAGAGATTAAAGAGTTTTTAAGAGAGGGGAAAAATAGTTTACCAAAATGAATAAAAATTGATACTTTGTGTAATGTATAATCTGGTTAAAAAGTATGCGCCGTTTATGGTATTGCTATTTAATGGGATGATATTCTAAAATGCACACTAGTGTGTGATGCGCATACACCTATTTTGTATATAAAAAAAAAAAATATTTATAAAAAAATATACTTTATATAATTAGTTTAATTAATCAACTTTTTTTTGGAGTGAATTTGGTGATGGGTAGTTTTGTCCATCAAAATTTAATGTGATGTCATTATATATTTAATTTTTTCTGAATTTATTATTCAACTTAACATGTATGTATTTCTGATTAGTATATTTCAATATTGGAATTTGATATGTTTTGCATTATATGTCAAGTTTGTTGACCAAGAAGGAAATTACATTAACTATGCCATTAAATTTTTACTCATATCATTACCTTCATAATATACAAGTAATTATATAATTTTTTCTGAATTTATTATACAATTTAGCATGAATGTATTTCTGATTAGTATATTTCAATATTGCAATTTGGTATGTTTTGCTTTATATGTCAAGTTTGTTGACCAAGAAGGAAATTACCGTAACTATGCCATTAAATTTTTACTTATTTCATTACCTTTATAATATGCTAGTAATTATTTAGATATGGAAGTGGTAACTCCTTATTTCAGTACTATCACAAAAAATGAATTAATACCCCACAATTTACAAAATCTTGTTGGACCTTAAACACAATTAGACTAGACTGTTAAGATCCTCACTACTAATGCAATGATATTTGAAGATTTTGGTATACCTATAGTCCATGGCACTTCCAAGTTCTAAATTACTACAAACAATTGCAGCAGATGTAAATAATTTCTTTGATATAACAAGTCGTCATTAGAAGTAAAATAAGCTTTAGTATGTAATATAAGCTCTAGGAAAGTTTTGGATCTGACAAAATGATAAGTTAAAAGGAATTTATTACAAGATGCACATTATAACCTAGTAAGCAACTATGACATACCAAAGACATTGCCAGGAAATGTCAATGCAATAGCCACTATTAGGGTTTTGGTCTATTTTACAATATTATGTGGTTAAATTTTACCAAAATGTAAGACAGGGAGAGTCTATATGTGTATGTCAATTAGTTTTATTGGTTTAGTCGTATGAGAGTAGAATTGAAGTTCGTCTTTATCAATACTTTTGTGACTCACTTTACACCAAAAAGAGAGAGGGGTCATATAAATTAACAACTATTAGGACTTTCTAAAATAGTGAATAATGTATCTTTTACTTCTCTTGGTAAGACAATAAGACTTATTTTGGATATGTTATATCTATGCTAAAGATGGAAGGGTTAAAAATACTTTATCGGGTTTTATTAACCTAATTTTCAGGGATCTTATAGCCCAATAGATCATCATAATTATTAGTATTAAGTGAAAATCTCCAATCTCCATCCATAGATCTAAATCACATAAAATTTGACACAAAAACTTCTTTTTACATAGTATGGAATTGTTTGTAGGATTATTGATCGAAAATACACTCAAGTAATGATTTATCTTAAACTCATGCCAAATTGAAAGAGCACTCCTTTTTTCCTAATAATATAATATATCTAGCTCCCAAAGCTACCGTTTTTTCATTAATGACCTGATTAAAATCTAACCTCCCATTTCCCCCACCTAGTGTATTAAACACCTCTGTCGTTACCCTTCCTTAACCACTTCCTTCCCTATCTCTCTCCGATTCATTGATTTCTCTCAAGCACTACCTTTTTCTAATTATGTGTGCGAATATCAAGTAGCTCACAAGCACATTACATAGCTAAATCAAATAGTCTTGTGACTTGTGTGGGTGATACACAAGACGTGGGAGTTGGGACCAGATCCCCTGGCCTTTAAATCACTTTAATCGCTCATTTACAAACAAAAAACACTACACACACAAAGTCAAATAGATTCGCTTAGAAATTAACACTTGACACCTCCTTCAAATGCTAAGTGTTCCCGTATTTTTTAGAAAACCAAATATGATAACAAAGTACAACAATTATAACATACAACTATCCAAAACCAAAAGAAGCAATTACTTGATCAAAAGAACTCTTACGATCTCTACTGTACCAAACTTTTAAAAATCATATAGAGAATAAACCATATAGTCGAAATATAACAAAATAGAATGCATAGATATTGCTTTAAAATGGGCCATAAAAGACTAAAATTTAAATTAATAACAAAACTTCAAACAAAATGAAAAACCTATATATGAACTTATAGTATTTAATATATAGTAAGGGTCTGTTCTCCCCAGCTTATTTTCAGTTCAGTTCAGTTCAGTTCAATTCATAAATTATTATCATTACTATTAATTAGTTATAATTTAATTCAGTTCAGTTCAAATCAATTCAATTCAAATCAATTCAATTCAGTTTAGTTCAGTTCAGTTCAGTTCAATTCAGTTACTTTATGCCGAAGAGAACCGCCCTAATTGATATAAATATTAAACATACTTCCTTCTTTGCTTAAAGGATGCATCATTTACGTAGTAACCATTATTTATCTACCAACCTTATATTATCCCATGTTCTCTCACATATGTATAAGAAAAAATTTAATCAAGTGCGATCTTATTTGATCCGTCTTAATGTATACTTTCATAATATCAATTTTTATAATTTCTACTTATATAAAATTAAAAATATCAAGGAACAAAGACTCAAAGTGGTGCATTAGAATATTAAATAGTGTGTACTATGCAAATCAACAAATGTGGACTTGGACACATCACTTGAATAAAGAAAAACCTTTATTGAAACTTACAGACAAAGCATTGAATATAATCAAGGTATGGACTAATACAAAACGATAAACAAAATCCAAAACCTGGATTTGAAATCATGCACAAAAAATTAAAGATAATATAAAACCACAAAAATTAACTTGGATTATTGTCAAGTGAGAAGATAACTAACTTTGGTGAAAATTTTGGAAACCAACAGTTTGTTGTTTAAATGAGAATCTTAAGAAAGATGGAAAATAAAAATATTGTAGAAGTTTTGGGAAAGTGTCGAAAAAAATAATCATTGTGTTAATTGTTTGGGGTAATTGATTTAGTTTTTTTTTTCAAATGAAGCCATTATTATAAAAATGGAATTTCAACACGAGATTTATTATATATCTAAAATTAAAGGAATTTTTTAAAAACAATTAAATATTCAATTAATCTAGATTTCATCACTTATGGAATAAGATTCTAAGTACAAATTTTATCATACATCCGGGTGTACCGTGAGAATGGTACACCTAAAGCTATTTTTTTGGCTCATTGTTCATTGCTCATTTGAAGCAATCCAAATGAGCAAAATGTACTAAGAAGGAGAATTTCAAATGAGCAAATATTAGTCTTGGGTGTACCATGCACATGATAGTTGACTAGCCTTATAAGCACGCGATACGTGTGAAAGTATCTAAAAAACTTAATTAATGGAGTAATTATATCTAATAACCTGAAATGATTGTTGATATAGATAGTGCGTACTTACTTCAAGCAATAGTTTGAGATAATAAACTGCTAGTTAAATGAATATATATCAAAGCCAAATAGGAAGCTCAATTGGTTCACAAACTAAGTAATTAAGTGTTATGCATATGGCAAATCTATGAGCGCATGGCAAACTTTTTTTTTTTTTTTTTTTTTTTTTTGTTCAGGAAAGATAATTGGTCCAAAGACCAACCCCTGCTAGGCTACTAACCTGCAGGGCACACCAGCTCATTGGTTGGGTAGAGGGGATTTATACCCACAAGCAAACAATTTATACAAACTCCCCAAATTGGGGAGTGATGAGAGTCGAACACCCGACCTTGCGGTTGGGAGGTGGGAGCACCAACCATTGGGATCCCATGAGCACATGGCAATGTAAAAGAATATAAACTTTTAGTATAATGTCTACATCTTGAAGCCTAATACGAAGTTAAATTTGATCATAAAACCCCGTGATGTAAAATATGACATCGTATACATATTTAGCAAACATCGCAACAATACAACAATATAACACCAAAGTATAGAAAAACATTGAAAATAAAATTTTAAAATACATACGCATGATTTTTTTTTGGCCACACCATTATTGATTTATCAATAATTTTGTTACTTAATGACCGAAACTTATCGAATAACATCATAACTTAACAAATAATAAAATAAATGCATTTAGTAATATATTTGTTCCTCTAGTTGTATTCTTGTAGTTGATCCACATCCACACTTCCACTTGCTCTTCTTAAACCATGTGATGTTCATCTTGCATAATCATTCATAGCTACAACCTGATAAGTAAAGAGGGTGATGTACTGATGTTAGTCTCCAATGGGAAGCCTGTAGTGTGAATTTCTTTTCCAAGTTAAAAAGAAAAAAAAAGTTCGAAAAGACTGGTTCTCAACCTCTACCCTTCTCCTTCCGTCTACCACCACCACCCCCTCTCTCTAAATATTCGCCCCTCTCCTCCAATCATCCTCCTCCTCCTTCCTCCTCGTGTTACACTCTCTAAATTCCCATCCCTAATTATAATTGAAAATTTTGAATTGAAGGTAAAGAAAGAAGGTAAGAAAGAAAAAATCAGAGGTTTAAAGAACGCGGGAACGAAATAGAGATAGGGGTGAGTTTGAAACCTTTGTATTTTCTTTTTGCATGCGAAAATACCAAAAAATTGTTATTTAGTTTTCTTTTTAGCTTTTTTGTATAATTTGTGTGCGTTGGTTTTGATGTGTTGTGATATCTTAAGAGATAATTGAATCCACATTTTTGGGGGTCTTGTGAAGCGAATTATTATCAAACATTTCTTCTTGCGTTTGATGTAGGGAATCACAATCAAATATGTTATATTTTCAATTAAGAGACAATAAGTTGCGTAATTTGGATTAGTAGGAAAAAAAATTCAAGTATTTATCAAACCAACTTCATTTAGATTTGAGTAATTTGGATTAGGCAAGTATTCAAGTATTACCTCTCTGAATGTGATTTCCTTGTCACTCCTCTTGGGTTGATTTTTGCTCCTCTTGATTTGATTACACTGTGTTAAAAACACACTCATCTCTATTAATTATTATAACAAATATATGTACGATAACAATGTTAAATATTTTGAAGAACAAAACATTATATGAATAGATTACCTGACTTCTGGTGAATTTTGGTTGTTACTGTTTTGCCCGGAGATTTTCAACAATCTTTGACATAACAAAATTAAAGAACACAAATGAGTTGCAATTACATTAAAATATGTAAATATGTTTCTCACCTTTTCCTTTGCGGTCCTCAGAAAATTTACTGGTTAAAAATGGGACAAATTAAGAGATACCCACAATTCAAAATCAAAAGAAAAACTCACCAACTAACAGCAGAATCGTTTTCCTTAGGTGGGAAAATTGCAAACTTTGTATAGTGTAAAAGAAAAAGCATATTAAAAAGATAGATTTACAATTCTCAAGATTAATATTGAAACCTTAAGAAAACAACGACTTGGTATATACACATGATTAAAACATCAACTTTCCATTGATTAAAGAAATAAAATCTCAGCAACAGTTCTATTGCTTTGAAATGCCTTGGTTCTTTCTCTCTTTTCCTTCGCACTACTCTCTTGCACATTGAACTCCAATTGGAATTCTCACAATTAATAAATTATGCAAAACAAAATATTACCTTTCTTAAGTGGTTTTGTGTGATCTTCGATTGTTGTTAAAGACCCTCGTCGTCGTCGTGTTAATCCAAAATGGAAGAGAAGATTCTGCTTTGCCTGGTTCTCATAAAATTTACTGGTAAAAAATGGAAGAAATTAAGAGATACCCACAATTCAAAATCCACATTTTTTGGGTATTGTGAGTTGTGGGTTGATTTTTGCTCCTCTTCATTTGTAATCTTCTTTTCAAAATTTACACTACAAGAGAAAAAAGGAGAAGTATCAGAAGAAGGCAATGACAAATGGGTAATTCTTCTGCCATATTTTACAGTGAGAGAAAAGAGAAACGAAAAAAGGCAACAGAAAGAATATGAGAGAGAATGGAGAAAGCATATGACTGATGAAATTGAAGTTACGGACTTCCTTTTTATTACTTTTGATTTTTAAATTATACGTTTTTATTGGTTGTGCTTTTTTTTTTTTTTGTTAATTTTTGTTTTGACAGTTACCTCAAATAAGTGGAGAAGTTTTGATTTGAAAAATCTATGTTTCTCTTCTTTTTTTTTTTTTTGGTTTTCCTTTTTTATTTCTTTCTCTTATTCTGATGTAATTTACTTAATTAGTTGGGGTTAAAATAGGACTTTTGATATTTTGGTGTCCTACCTCTCTTCACATATATAATAGAGATACACCCGGTTGTATGATAAATGAACTCATATTCTAAAGGTAAAGATATTAGTCTTACATTTGACTGAAATTAACCAATGTTAAAGCGGAAAAATCAGATTTTGTTTTTTTGAATTTTATATACTAAAAACTGTTATGTGAAAAATATATGTGGGTATACAATATCTTGAGTGGTTAATTGAATAATTAAACCTGTTAAAATTTGTTTTAAGCCAATATGCAAATTATAGCACAATCTTTTAAAACCATTTTGACCCAATGACAATACTGTAATTTCTTGAAAACAAGTATCTCAAGGATTATTTTGATAACTAATAGTGGTTTATGAATTATTAAAATGTAATAATATAATAAACATATATTTGGGGTTGTATGACCTTGAAGGCTTGAACCATCCAAATTAGACTTTTAGTGAACAAGTGTAAAAGTCAAGGATCATGAACATGACTGACTCTAATGAAAGTTGTGGTCAAATTATATCATACTTTTTAATGAGATATTAAGTTACTAAATTTCTTTTTTTTATAGATCTTCCTGTCTTTTGTTTAAGACCACTTTTAAAGATCTTTCGACTTTTACTTTATTTCCTATTTTGTAAAGGTTTGTTCCATTTTCACACTACCTTACCCCTTGTTATTTTAACTTTAATTTCTATTTATATTATTAATCTTAAAATGCATATTTATTTGTGAATTGTTGCATGGTAATTTAAAATCTAATTGATACTTTCTCCATCTGAGATTAGTTTACCCCTACTTTACTTTTTCAAAGTCAAATTCATTAACTTTGAAAATATTTTAGCTCTAATATATAGCACTAAACATTATTATTTGAGATATTGGTAGATTCATTTCAATAAGTAGATTTAAATTATTTAAATTTTATTTTTTTATTAATGCATAATTGAAAAATTTTACGGTCAAGAGGATGTCTTAGACGCCGTGAAAATGTAATTAAAGTGGTAATCTAATAAAAATTGGATGGAGTATATGAGTTCTCATAATGTTGTCATATGAATTTTGGGTATTTGCTCACTCTATTTTTACAAGAAAGAATTGGTTACATTTTTCATATGATCTCCTCTATATATAAACTCCAAAAATGGTTATATTATTTCACTTCTTTGCTCCTTCAAAATAGAAAAAAAGTTTCGAAATGAATTTTCAGTTTTTAATTGAGATTAAAAAATTCCCAATAAGAATAATACTTAAGTTATTGGAATCGTTTGCTCTACATTTTTTTCCCGCAAAAAAAATACTTACTGGAATTGAATTACTAATTAGGTACTAAAAAGGGACATGTTTCCATTTAAGGGTACACTTTTTTTTTATAGGAACATCTGATTTTTCTCCCTTGTATTCTAGGTTCATCCACCTAATCAAAGCACATCTCTCTTACTTTTACTCTCATTCTCTCTTCCCTTCCTTATTTTAAATCTCCATCTCTACCTTTTGTACTTGTTTTGTTTATCCAAGTTTTAAAGCAAAGGTCCCTAAACAAAGAGAATGTATGTGCAATTTTTCATGTATAGAATGTGATCATTAAGTGTTGTTTAAGACTTATGTGATCCAACTTTTTTTGATGTTGAAGAAAGGGATTAACCTAACAAGAAACTGAAAAAAAAACACACAAAAACAAAAGTTAACTACCAGCTACCAAAAAACGAAAAGAGAAACTCAAGGAGGAATGAAGCGTGGCATAGCCACACCCCTACAATCCTCATCTACAATTCTACTAAGAGCTAAAGTTATATCCTCCAGAATTAAGACCGTGTGAGGTTGAGCCACCCATGGCTGGCAAGCCAGTCCGCGGCACGATTCCCTTCTGGATAGACATGGGTGATGCGAATCTCCCAATCTTCCTTATTAATCATTTCACGACAGTATTCAATTAGGTGAGTACACTCACCACTTCCTTGTTCTGGACTCTTGAGTGCTTGTATGCTGGCTTGGTTGTCCATTTGAACTATGAGCTTTATGATTTGCAAGTTTCTGGCAAGTTCAAGACCACGCATCAGCGCACAAACTTCCTCTCTAAATGCGTTACAAGAGCCAAAGTAAGCCACCAAAGCTGATATTAAGGTACCACAATGGTCCGTAATGATTACTTCCCCATCAGCAGGGCCTAGGCAATCTTTAGCCGCACCAACTGAGTTCAGAGCATACCATCCCGGGGGTGGGGCTAACCACGCCACTTGAATTTCCTTATTCCTTTGCAATCCTATACTACCCTTCTCCAATCTCTCTCCAAACTTCTTATTGTTTCATCAATTCTAATGTGAAGGAAAGCACCAATATCTATAGGAATATCACCACTTCGATTTCAACAAAAACCGATTTCTTCAACGCCAAATCCACCAAAGTGTCACAAAAAAATAAGTGGCCCAGTGTTTTCCATCAATGCCATCATCACTTAAATTTTTAATGAGCCACTGATGTATATTACCTTTAAAAAATGCTACGGTTTGGGATGGTCCTCCAAGTCTACGCCACACACTACGAGCTGTTGGACAGTTTCTAAGAATGTGAAGTAGAGACTCTTCTGGGTCATTGCATATGTAGCACTTTAGGTCATCTGTGAGTCTTCTTTTGAAGTGATTCAGATTCCCAAGGAGCCTATCACGGCAGGCCAACCAAAGCAAAGCACAAGTTTGTTGCTGAACTGGAGCACTCCAGATTCAATCCCAAATTTCATTTCAAACTCGATGCTATCCTTACGAATGATTTGTAAGGCTGGCTTTATAGATAATTTGCCTTTAGGACCATTTTACCAATACACTAGATCCCCTAGGTCAGAATTCACATGCAACTCATGGGATTTTATGAGCTTCAATGTTTCTAGCTGAAGATAAGGCGCAAATTCAGCCCATTTCCATCCATGGTCTTCTTCCCACATCTCTGCCACAGTAGCACCTAGAAGTGCCGGAAGGATAGGTTGAGTAGCTAAATCACTCAAAGGTGTAGATGTGACCCATTTATGGTCCCAAAAAAGAGTTTTGACCCCATTGCCTAGAACCACCCAGATAGGCGTCTATCAATCTTCTCATAGAGATGTCGAAATGTTTCCCGTGTAACTCTACTAGTAAGAGTGCGCATTCCCAAGTACATGCCAAAATCTTCAGTAGGTTTCCATGCCAACAATGTTACTGATGTCAGATTGTAGCCCTGGTTCTACATTGTGAGAGAAGTAGACACGAGATTTTGCCAAGCATATTTTCTGGCTCGAAGCTCGACAAAATCTGGTTAAACAGACTTGAATAACCTCAGCCTGATCACAGTTGGCTTCTGAGAAAAGCACCACGGCATCCGCAAAAAATAAATTAGAGAGAGCAGGACCATCCCTACTTGCTCTAATTGGTTTCCATTTTTCCAAGATTATTGCTTCTTCTATAATTTGGCAAATTCTTTCCATACATATCTGTAGGCGTGTTTTTATTTCGCCTACGCGGTGTGAGCGCGTATTATATTTGACTACCCCACTATAAAGGTTTTATTGAAAATTGTTTTGTATTGAAAGAAGTCGCCAACAATTCTTTTTAGGAAGAATCATATACCTAATTAGATATAGGAAAATCATAGGGACAAATTATCCAATGTAGATTTCCCCGTCCTGACTCCATAGATAGTCAAAATGAACCAAAGATTGAGTTCGGGGGTGAGGGTACAATACAGTCAGGAACTATATTGCTCGTTGCTGGCCTCTACTAAATATCGATTCATTATGCCAAAGAATAATCATATAATATTTTTATACACCCTAAAAATATTTAGTCTAAATTGGTTCAGGAAACACATAAAAAGACTAATTTAGTGACATGTTATTATGCAATCAATATTACAGGGAACCTAACAGGTTGTCCAAATTATCTGAATTAGTTAGAACAATTCCTTAGGTCTTGTTTAGCCATAATAGCATGTGGGTGATAAAAATCATGCAGGACAATCATAATAGTATGCATAGAACAATCAGGAAGACATATAATATGTAGGTCCTATTGAATTGCAATCTAGCAAGTAATAGCAAACAATACTAGAACAACGAAAAAACAAAAGCAATAAAAGACACAAGAGAACTTTTAACATGGAAACCCAAGAACTGGGAGAAAAACCACGAATATGCACAAGGAATCGATGAATGTTCAAAAGAAGGTTACAAAAGCTCTCTAAGATCTCTCTCTAGTTTTTCCTCTCTTGAATCTGTGAATAATGATGAATAATTGTCAAGTTATCGCATTAGGTTGAACCTAATTATAACATAACACGAAAAATCGCCACTACGAGTGAAATAAACCTCCGCCCGATCGGGTCGGGCTGCCAATATAGCCAAACAAGTTCTGCACACGGGCCCGATCGGGTGACCTTCGCCCGGTAGATCGGTAGCTCGCCCGATCGGGCGCCCTAGCTTACGTGCCCCTGCCAAGTCGATTGACCCCGCCCGATCGGGCGGCACTGCCCGACTCGATCGGGCGGGCCTGCAAAACAGCTGATTGACGCATGATGAGCTTCACGCAACCTCATCTCCACACCATACACACATTGAGCCCCATATGTCACCATATACCCAACAATCTCCCACTTAGAGATAGGTGTAAGAGAAGAATACCTTATACTATCATCATCTTTTCATTCATCTCAATTCCGAAAGCACCACCTTCATCAACAATTACCGAAGGCCAACTAAGGTTCGACACAACCTTAGTTTGTCACAACTCACACTCTTAGTGAGCATATCTGCTGGGTTCTTAGCACCCAATACTTTCTCCAGACACATCACATTCTCCTCCACTAAACTCCTGATGTAGTGAAAGCGCCGACGAATATGCTTAGTCCTACAATGATACATAGGATTCTTAGCCAAATGCACTGCACTTTGACTATCACTGTAAAGTACCACTTTCTCCTGTTTAATGCCCAACTCTTCAAGAAAACCAATAAGCCATTCCATCTCCTTACCTGCCTCAGACATAGCCACATACTCAGACTCTGTAGTAGACAGAGAGATACACTTCTGTAACTTTGACATCCAGCTCACTGCAGTACCACCAACAGTAGAGACATATCCTGACGTGCTTTTGCTATTATCGATATCTCCACTGAGATCAACATCAACATAACCCTCAAGCTTCACTCCTTTCTTCCAAAAGCAAAGCCCCATACTTGAAGTGCCCTTCAAGTACCTTAGTAACCACTTCACAGCATCCCAATGTTTCTCACCTGGATTAGAAACAAATCTACTCACAACTCCCACTGCAAAAGCAATGTCTGGCCGTGTGCAAACCATGGCATACATCAAGCTACCAACCGCCGAAGCATAGGGAACAGTGGCCATCCGCTCCTTTTCTTCTTCTGTAGTTGGTGAGTGCTCCCTTGTCAATTTGAGGTCGCTAGGAAGCGGCGAATTTCTGGGTTTTGCATCTCCTACATTAAACCTCTTAAGTACCTTTAGAATGTAGTCTTCCTGAGACAACTTCAACATGCCAGTAGATTTGTCCCTGAAAATCCTCATACCTAAGATTTGTGTGGATTCACCCAAATCCTTCTTCTCAAATTTCTGTGACAGTTTTCCCTTCACACTATTTATCACCTCCATGCTTGTACCAGCAATCAGCATATCATCAACATACAGAAGTAAATAAACATAGTCATTTACATACCTCTGAAAATAGCAACAATGATCGCTATCAGCTCTCTTGAACCCGCTGCTACATATGAAAGTGTCAAACTTTATGTACCACTGTCTCGGAGCCTGCTTCAATCCATATAAGCTCCTCTTGAGCTTGCACACCAAATTCTTCTTTCCCCGAACTTTAAAGTCATCCGGTTGCTTCATGTAGATCTCCTCATCCAGATCACCATGTAGAAACGCGGTCTTAACATCCATCTATTCTAAGAACATATTTTCAGCAGCAACAATAGCCAACAAGATACGTATAGTTTTCAACTTTACAACAGGAGCAAATATCTCGTTGTAGTCAATGCCCTCCTGTTGTAGGAACCCCTTTACTACTAATCTCGCCTTATACCTGACACTTCCATCAGGCTCTTTCTTCAATCTGAAGATCCACTTGTTGCTAAGTGCTCTCATTCCTGCAGGCAATGCAGACAACTCCCATGTCTGATTCTTTTCCAGGGACTGCATCTCATCTTTCATGGCTAACTCCCACTTAGATGAGTCAGTCGAATTTATTGCTTCTTTATATGATTATGGTTCACCTGCATCAGTTAGTAGCAAATAAAACATAGAAGGGGAATATCGATTAGGTGCTTTGGACACCCTTGCGGATTTTCTCAAGTCAACTTGAGAGACTATTCTCCCTGTACTAGAACTGGAGCCTCTTGGTGGTGTGACAGTAGCACCATCTGAATTACCTTGCTGTGAGTTATCTGACTCATCTGAATCAAACCCTGCAGTAGTATGAGCTTTATCTCCATGTTGCTCAACCCGTTCTGGAACAATGACATTTCTTCCATCAATGCCTTCTGTCTCCACAAACTCCTCCTCCTGAGCTCCCACTGGCTCAGTAATCTCATATTTATCACCATAAACATCCTTGTACACCTTAGTCTCATCAAAAGTGACATCACAGTGTCTCAAAATCTTCCCACTTTTAGGTTCCCAACACCGATACCCATACTTCTCAGAACCATACCTAATAAAATAACATTTAACGGCCTTTGGGTCTAACTTGTCGCGTTTCTCAGATTGAACATAAGCAACACAACCAAATAATTTCATAAAAGAAAGATTTACCTCCTTCCCACTCCAAACCTCCTCTGGTAGCTTGAACTCCAATGGAACTGATGGTCCCCTGATGATCAAGTAAGCTGTTGTACTAACTGAATCTGCCCAGAATTGTTTTGGTGGCCCTGCATACAACCTCATACTTCTAGCCCTCTCAGTCAGTGTCATGTTCATCCTCTCTGCTACTCCATTCTGTCAAGGTTTTCCAGGAACAGTCCTCTTCAGAATGATGCCATTCTCCTCACAGAGCTTTATGTACTCTGCCAATTCATACTCACCTCCATTATCAGACTTAATGCACTTAATTTTCTTTTCAGTCTAATTCTCTACCTCAGCCTTCCACTTCTTGAAGGTCTCATGAAGCTCAGATTTCCTCTTCACAAAATAGACCCATACCTTCCTGCTGTAGTCATCAATGAAAGTAACAAAGTAACGTGAGCCTCCAAGGGATCTGACTGGGGAAGGCCCCCACAAATCAGTGTGCACCAACTCTAGCTTCTCAGTTTTCAACTCTTTCTTGGCTTTTGTGAAAGTCACCTTTTTCTGCTTGCCATAGACACAACTCTCACAAAATTCCATGTCAACTGATTTCAACCCTGACAATTTGCCACTTGAAGCTAAAATCTTCATCCCTTTCTCACTCATGTGACCAAGTCTCGTATGCCATAACTTAGTCTCATCCTCTGTAGCTGCAGCAACCATGTCTGTACACCCTGCAATAGTGTATAGTGTTCCCAGCTTAGTACCCCTAGCCAAGATCATGGAACCTTTGGAAATTTTCCACTTCCCTTCACAGAACACAGTCTTGTAGCCACATGAGTCCAATTGACTCACAGAAATCAGATTCTTTGCTAGGCCTGGAATGTACCTAACATCATGCAGTTTTAAAGTTCCCCCGTTCGCAGTTCTAACAATCACATCTCCCTTCCCCATGATTTCCAAGGTCTTGTCATTAGCTGATAGGTTGTCGTACACCTGTCAAAAATAATTCCTGCAAAACCTTCTAACAATGTAGTAGGGTAAGTAGGGTCGAATCCACAGAGAGATGGTTGTTTTAATCTAGCTTCTAATGCATGGAGAAACTAAAAAAGATCAGGAATAATATATATTTCTAAACTAATCAAACTACGAAAATCAAGCTAAAAAGGATCTAGGGCAAATGGTTCACCATGTTCATAACTATAATCTATCAAAAATATCATCAATGATTCAATTAATCAGATATCTAGAGCACATGTTAATCCTACGGTCGGGCCTTAACGCTCTCAAATCAACATATGCTAGTACGGTCGCTCAACATAATCAGATTTGCTAAGTGTAGGTAAGCCTCTAAAGAGTACTATCTCTCGATCTATGACTCGATATTAGCAATATTTAATCAGACAATTGATCAGATTGCAAGATTAACAATAAAAACACTAATCAATTAGAGATATCAATAACTAATCAAACCATTAATAAATATCAATCAAGAATCATAGCATATAAACATGGATTCCCAAACCCTAGAATATAAACTACTCAATCATGAAATAAATAAAGAAATTTAAATCTACAAAGAAAAGCATGATCAAAGAAATCAATCAAAGAAAAGAGATGAAAATTATTAACTCATGAATTAATGAAGAAAAGAGAAACTAGGGTTTGCCATGAAAAAACTAGAGAGAAAAGGAAGAAGGAAACTAAAGCTAAACCTAAAAATACAAAATATAACGTGATAAGGGAGGTGGAGAGAGAGGAGAGAAGTGAAACCTGCTCTAAATAATGTTCAATAACCTAATATGACTAGGAAAGTGATTTACAAGATAAGGAAAGTGGAAATATCATTAAATGGGCGGATTAGTGATCCGCGCGTACAAAAACAGATTCCAGCAGAAACAATCCCAACTTCGGAAAGGCATAACTCCTTGACTAGAAGTCTCCTCGTGGCGTGCCACCTATCGTTGGAAAGATCTTCAAGTCTAGTTTCCAAATATGCTGGAATTATTTAATTGTAAGAAGCACATCAAAAGTTATGATCAGAAGAGTAGACGTGACCCCTTTTTCACATTTCTTCTAATGATTGTCCGCTTCGTTTTCGCTCAAACTCGTACTATGACTTATCCATACGATCCTTATGCATTGTAGCTTCTTTCCAAGTGCTCTTAATCCTCAAGCTTAGCTAATCATACTCCAAATACGTTCTCATAACCTGAAATTCATCAAAACAAAAAAACATACCGAATAAGAGTAGAATAACATAACTTAAGAATATGATGCAATAATGAACCTAAATATGAATCTAAATGCTCTAAAATGCAACCTAAATGCACCTAAAAACTATATACAAATATAACTTATCAAACTCCCCCAAGCTAAACCATTGCTTGTCCCCAAGCAATAAGACATAAACATGGAAAAAGTAAGACAACCTACAATATAGGACTACAACAGGGCTAAACACTCAACTAAAACACGAGAGATATAATCACTACATAAACCAAGCATCAAAACAATCTCGAACAAAGCCGCATAGCATGTCATGTATCACAATCAACTCTCCAATCATACCACATACCATCTCTCCCAAGCTGGATTTAACCAAACCTGACAGACCTCACTATAGTCATGTGCGCTCAAATCTCTCATGTGTTTAAAGGATAAATGATGACACTCAACCTAATCAAGTCGACTCAGATGAAGCAAATACTCTTTAACTTTGACTTTTTGACTCACTTAACACTCAACAATACAATACACAATGATCAAGAGGACTTTTAAGGGTTGTAATGGGGCAGAGGTTAAAGGTATGGAATAATTTGGGAATTGTGGTGGAAAAACCAAGAAGGGGGAGCATCATATAACTGAAAACATGACCAAGAAAGATCACAACAACTCCACGCAACAACCATCAATCTCCAAATATAATCAACAACCTTATTCACTCAAGTAATTCAATCATAACCCTTTTTATTACACTTTATTCACAACTTTTTTTTTTCACTTCTTTTTCATTTCATTTTTCACTTTTTTTTTTTTCTCAAACTTACAATTCAATTTCAAAGCTCACTAAACATACTTTTCCATCCTTCTAAACCACAAATAGAGCGTTTCAATTCAATACAAACCAAACCAAAACTAATACTCGCTCCCCCAAGCTAGGCTTAGGACAAATATCAAATGAGGCCAATGGCTTGTAATGTAGGTAGCAATCAAACATAGTCAGAAAGGCTCAGCGAGGCTAGAGGAAGGATAATATGAAAACAAGAATAACTCTGGAGCTAAGATCATGAAATAGAATGCCTCAATCATATCAAAATGTATGCACTATCAAATATCAAAGAGTACCAAGTCAAAATCAAGATCAATGCGACAACTAAGGAACTAATCACACATGAAAGAACATAACTGACACAGATACGTCAGTTTATAGGCACAAAAGCTCACTTAGTTTAAGGTGTCTGCACAATAAAGTTAAATCGAACCAGAGAGAGATCAATCAATCTTACCACAAACAATCAATTGCGAAACAATCGTGCTATAAAGTATCATGCTCAAGATGAGTGACGCTTATGAATTGTAGTAAGATATCAACAAAGTTCTCAAGGAGTGCCAACAATAGTCCTATAGATGCAACTAATAAAATGAGATGAAGTATAATATGAAATGAAATATGCTAATGCAACTAAGAAAGCAGTACAATGTTTTTGGTTACACGTAAACTCCCACTCCTAGTGAGCAGTACAAACCGTGCAACATCCTATGAAAGCAGTGAAATCTACACTAGAAAACAATAAATGATATAATATTCCCCCCCCCCCTAAGCTAGAATATGCAGTGTCCTCACTGCAACAAACCAACTTAGAGAAGGAACAAAATCGAACCCCAACAATCATCCAACACCAAAGTCTCCCACCAAGAGCCACACCACTAAAATCATGTACAAACTCCACCAGTCTAATAACCCAAAAAATTCAATCAACGTATGCAAAGATTATCACAAGATGACATCAAAATAAAAATCCAAGCAAAAATTCGGAGTGAACACTAACAACAGATACAAGTGAGGATAGAAGCTTACTGCCCAATTAATTGGGGAGAAGAATCAAATGTGCTAAAAAATCATACCGTAATGCTTTCCGAAGGCGAACTTGAACCAATTTCATGCCTATTTGAGAGAATCCTATAACAATCATTGATAAAAAAAATTAGAAGCTCATGGGGGAAAGTAATAATAAAAGAAAATTGAAAAGAAAAAGAAAAGAAGAAAAGAAACAGATTAAATGATTAATACAAAAGAACAGAAAAAGAAAAAGAAGATGAAAGAAAGAAAGAAGAAATAAGAAGATCGAGAAAATCAAGGGGCAAGGTGCGACAGTGCCAGGAGAAGGCAGGCCGCAGGAGGGTGGTAGCTGGTAGGTGGTCGGAGCAGGTGGTGCGCAGGTGAACAGACAGACGGTGGTGGCGTGGGTCACGACTGGCGCGGTACTGGGCAGAGAGCAAGAGGCCAGCGATGTGGGAGAGCGTTGGGTTGCTGCCCAGACCAAGAGGATGTTGGGAAGATATCGGTTGGTGCCGACGAGGAGAACCGGTGGTCGGTGCTCTGTGATGAGAGGGGGAAGAATGCGTGAAGCAGAGTAGCATGAGGACGAAGGAAGAAATAGGGGAAAGGGAATTCTGCTGGGTTTCTTTTGTTTTTCTGAAATTTGACCTCGCCCGGTCAAGCACAAAAACCCGCCCGGTCAGGCGACTTCGCCCGGTTGACCGGGCAAGCAATACTTATCCAAATTTTTGTAAAAATCTTCAGCCTCACAAATTGCTTGCGCGCCCGGTAGGGCGAAATCCGCCCGGTGGGGCAAAATCCGCCCGGTCAGGCAACTTCGACCATGCCATAGACAACTTTTTTTTTTTTTATATCTCGTTCCACCTTTAAAAAAAAACACAAAAATGCACCAAAGTGAGTAAAATCACTCAAACATGATGAAACAGAGATAAAAAACAAAATAAAAAGTAAAGAAAAGAAGAGAGAAAGTAAGTTAACACTCGGGTTGCCTCCCGAGAAGCGCAAATTTAAGGTCTTGCATGACCGTTTAAGATTAATAGACCACTCATAATAGTTTAATGCTCTAAGAAGCTTATCATATGTTCCTGCAAACATCTCAGAGCATATTATATAACTGTGAAAAGGAAAAATGAAATAAGTTAATTCTAAAAATCTATGAAAACTACAAAAAGAAAAATCAAAGGAAAAATTATATTTACAAGAAGAAGAAAAAGAAAAAGAAAAATCGTTAGTTTTTTTACATGATTCAAAAGAAAGAAAATAAATTAACTGTACATTATTTACATTATCATGAGAGTCATTCAAAAGGGGAGAAAGAAGGAACAATGGAGGATATAATAAAGGGGAAGAAGGAGTAAGATCAAGTATTTTAGAGAAGGGAACATGACACTCAAAAACAATAGGTGGTACCGATAAAGACTCATAAATCACCTCACTCTCAACTTGACTTTCCTCCAAAGAAGAAATTTCAACCATGGTTTCTTCCTCCTGCAAAACATCCATCACATTGGTCTTTCTCTCAATCTTTTCATCATCCCAATAGCTCTCATTTATTATCCAACCCTCCTCATCATCATAAATAAACGGTTTGGGGCTAGAATTTTGAGCAGATTGACATTCATATTGGGAAGAGGGGTTAAAACCATAAACTAAAGTCACATCACACGAAGAAAAATCATGTGAAGTAGACTGACAATTTGAACAATAAGGGATTGGTGTCATGTAAGTTTGGGGTGAAAGAGCATATGAAGACATCTCCCACTCATAAGTATCCCTAGCCAACCACACAATTAAATCCCAACAATAATCAGGTGATCGGAATAGAAATTCCCCATTAGACATAGATTCTACCACCATCCTAGTTTCTTCATTTAACCCCTCATAAATCACTAGGCACATATCCCACTGTTCAATTCCATGATTAGGACCAATATAATCACCAAGCCTATGATAGTATTTCCAAAACGCTTCATTCTCATACTGAGGAAAAGAAAAAATTGCTCTAGAATTACTAGCATGTACATGGGGTTCACAAAACATATGAGGTACTTCAGGAGAACTCATGCAAAAATTGGGAGGATTTTGATATGATGCATCAAAACTGTAAACATGAGAATCCCAAGAATTATTACTATGTTGCCTAGCAAAAGAATTATCCCCATCATCAAAATAGCATGACTCCATGATACAGAAAAGTTAGTAAAAAAAAAATAGAAAAAATATTCACAAAAGGCAAGAAAAAAAATATACAGTTTAGTATCACCAACTAATAAAAACTAAATAAAACTATACCGTCTCCCCGGCAACGGCGCCAAAATTTGATAGGCTGTCGTACACCTGTCAAAAATAATTCCTGCAAAACCTTCTAACAATGTAGTAGGGTAAGTAGGGTCGAATCCACAGAGAGATGGTTGTTTTAATCTAGCTTCTAATGCATGGAGAAACTAAAAAAGATCAGGAATAATATATATTTCTAAACTAATCAAACTACGAAAATCAAGCTAAAAAGGATCTAGGGCAAATGGTTCACCATGTTCATAACTATAATCTATCAAAATATCATCAATGATTCAATTAATCAGATATCTAGAGCACATGTTAATCCTACGGTCGGGCCTTAACGCTCTCAAATCAACATATGCTAGTACGGTCGCTCAACATAATCAGATTTGCTAAGTGTAGGTAAGCCTCTAAAGAGTACTATCTCTCGATCTATGACTCGATATTAGCAATATTTAATCAGACAATTGATCAGATTGCAAGATTAACAATAAAAACACTAATCAATTAGAGATATCAATAACTAATCAAACCATTAATAAATATCAATCAAGAATCATAGCATATAAACATGGATTCCCAAACCCTAGAATATAAACTACTCAATCATGAAATAAATAAAGAAATTTAAATCTACAAAGAAAAGCATGATCAAAGAAATCAATCAAAGAAAAGAGATGAAAATTATTAACTCATGAATTAATGAAGAAAAGAGAAACTAGGGTTTGCCATGAAAAAACTAGAGAGAAAAGGAAGAAGGAAACTAAAGCTAAACCTAAGAATACAAAATATAACGTGATAAGGGAGGTGGAGAGAGAGGAGAGAAGTGAAACCTGCTCTAAATAATGTTCAATAACCTAATATGACTAGGAAAGTGATTTACAAGATAAGGAAAGTGGAAATATCATTAAATGGGCGGATTAGTGATCCGCGCGTACAAAAACAGATTCCAGCAGAAACAATCCCAACTTCGGAAAGGCATAACTCCTTGACTAGAAGTCTCCTCGTGGCGTGCCACCTATCGTTGGAAAGATCTTCAAGTCTAGTTTCCAAATATGCTGGAATTATTTAATTGTAAGAAGCACATCAAAAGTTATGATCAGAAGAGTAGACGTGACCCCTTTTTCACATTTCTTCTAATGATTGTCCGCTTCGTTTTCGCTCAAACTCGTACTATGACTTATCCATACGATCCTTATGCATTGTAGCTTCTTTCCAAGTGCTCTTAATCCTCAAGCTTAGCTAATCATACTCCAAATACGTTCTCATAACCTGAAATTCATCAAAACAAAAAAACATACCGAATAGGAGTAGAATAACATAACTTAAGAATATGATGCAATAATGAACTTAAATATGAATCTAAATGCTCTAAAATGCAACCTAAATGCACCTAAAAACTATATACAAATATAACTTATCATACTCCCCCAAGCTAAACCATTGCTTGTCCCCAAGCAATAAGACATAAACTAATAACATGATTCACTTTATGAATTTCTTTGTAGAAGTTTTTGCTACCACTATAACTTCATGGAATTAGTCCTAATGCTTGTCTGACTTAGCTTCTTGTTGTGAATTTACAAGATCATTTTTAGCTAAGTTATGTTTAGTTTTTATGTCATATTCTATTTAGCACTTTTGATAAGTTATTATTATGACCAGGTTTATCTTCATGAGTTAATTTATATATATTAAGACTGATTTAGTTGTTTTATAATGGTTTGGGTGAAGTTATATTTCGGAGAAATGTTATTATTATTGTTATTATATTATTTCGGAGAAATTATGAAATGAAATATATTCTTGGGCTGTGATCCTAGATTTCTGCTGATTTGGTGTAAGGCCTTAAGGGCATCCGCTTGAGTTGATAATGATCTGTTGATGACTATGAGTATTATTTTAATTATTATTTTTGTTTGAGAGCAAGATATCCGGAGGGACGGAATCCCAAGGTGAAGAACATGCAAACCATAGGACGGAATCCTAGGTGTACCTTGGTTTTGTTGTCGTCCGAGTCGGTGAGGACGGAATCCTACACCGCATCGGGAGTATGGCCATTCTTAGACACATGCAGTAGGGAACTTAACCCATATGCTGTCTAGAGGTTGCGATCTGACATTACCATAGGAAGTGGGTTGTCCACTAGCGTTCAGCTCTCTCTCTCAAACTAACTATATTATTTTATTACTTTAAACATTGATGGTTTATGTTGTTGATACTTGAGTTAATATATAGAGTTATTTGTCCATTTTGTTTAATCTGTTATCTTGATTCTATTTATATCAAGCATGTTGTATTATCTTTTGTTTAAGTGTTTTATTTGATTATCTGAAGTTTGCTATTGAGATGTTTTTGTGTGACTTGATTATTAAGACTTTTATAACTCTTATATGGATCCTAATTGAGCTGGGAGAGTTGTTAGTTACTCCCCACTAATTGTGGATGTTTGTTGATATATTTTGCAGGTGATTATTTCATGTTATGGGAAATGAGAGAAAGACTATTTAGGATTTTAGAGACATTTTATTTTATTTTATATTTACTATATATATTGGGATTATGAGGTTGTTTTGCTTCTTTTTGGATATATTGGATTAGTATAATTGGGTTTTATTTTTATTTAGTTTAATTTAACCTTTGATTAGAGTGACATTTCCGTCAGGCGATATTTCCGCTATCGCCATTTCTTTAATAAAATGTTCTATTTTGTTTATATTATGTTTATAAAAGGACAGAGTGTTACAAGGGGAATTTGGCTTTAGCGGGGAAATGAGGAAAAGAGCGAAAAAAATAAAAATGAAGGCAATGGTCACTTGACGGATAAAGTTCTTGGGAACATTTTAATCTAGCCTAATTAAAGTTAATGAAGCTACAAAGTGGACTTGGTAAGGAATAATCAAAAGGTAGACTTAAAAGAGGAAGACCACGCAAAGGTTGGCTTATTTAAAATAATTTTTCCATTAGTAATTAACTATAGCTTTATTGTGCTTTTGGGTGTCTATAAGATCTTTCTCCTGCTGTTCTTGCTTGCCGAGGACTAGTTGGTTACTGGTGATTTCTCCGCCAACAGACAAAATGTTGTGGCTGGAGAAGATGAAAGGAGGATGTTGATAAATGTCGTTGTAACATTGTGCCTTGCATTTCTCGAGAAGAAGAAGAAGAAGAAAAGGAGCCTGGGAGGGAGTGGTAGTGACCCAGACAGGTGGTCCAGCTCCGTCAGGAGGTCCCCTAGGTCCCCGTTTTCTGTATGGAAAATTGGAGGCGGAAACTTTTGGATTTTTGGCCCTAAGCGGGCACGTGGTTTTCTCGGGCCACCGGACGATATGACCTTGTTTCGTGCTTTACACTATTTTATCCGGTTTAATTCGGATTTTGTTGATTTTGTTTGAGTTTATTTGTAAACTTTAGGGGGTGATATATAAGACCTCAGTCATTTTAAAACCCTAAGATTCATTTTGAGCACCTAAGAACTCTCTCGCTCCTGTCACAAAAAAAAAGAACTCTCTCTCTCTGCCCCCTCATTTTCTTCATCTCCATTGTAAATTCCTCCATTAAAGAGGCTTTAAGAAAGCTCCAAGATTCTAGTTTTGGTGGATGTAGGTCAAGATTCATTGAACCACCTTAATCCTTGTATCATCTCTTTTATTGCTTCTCTTCTCATTTAAAGTTTAGAACTTTACATTTATTGTTGGTGAAAGTAATTAGCAAACCCTAGGTCCTCTGAAATAGCTTTAAACGGCAAACAATTGTAGTTGGAGAAGATGAAATAGGTCATTGATGGAGCATGAATTTTAGAGGAGAGAGAAAAATGGGCTTTTGATGCTTCATTATCAATGGAGTCTGGATTTAGAGGAGAGAGAAAAATGGGGCTTTAGATACTCCATTAATGGAGCTTTAGATGTTAGAGGTTAGAGAAAAATGGGGGTATTGATACTCCATTAATAGAGCTTAGATGTTAGTGAAAAGAATTTTTTAATCCATTAGTGAAGGGTATTGGTGGTGGTTGGACTGCCATGGAAGAAATAGAATGGTAGAGAAGTACAGGGGAGAGAGGAAACACTTAAAACAACTTCTTTTTAAAATAAATTAGGTTAGTTAGGGGTTAATTAGATTAATTATGGACTAATGACTAACAAAGTAAGGCTTCGATTAGTAGTAGCTAGTAATGACATGATGTGTTGTTTGTGTAAAAATTGGGGGTATTTGGTGAATTTCCAAAAGTTGAAGGGTATATGGTAAATTTCATGAAAACTCGGGGATATTTAGTGAAACAACCGTTAAAATGTTTGGTTATGCGTGTTGAATTTATAGATTACTTATGTGTTTAAAGTAATATTAATTATGATTATGATTGAATCATGTGAAGTGTTACAATGTCTACAATATTGTGAATTTGTGCTTATAGCTAGTAATCTATTGAATTTTATTTACCACGTAAAATATGAATATGTAGGTTCTTAAATTGAATCTATCTAAGCAAGCATGAATGCGTGAACTTTGTTAATAGTGAATTTATTTTTGTTTAGACTTTTATTTATAAAATATTATGATTTTTTAGAGATATGAATTACATTAGTAATATAATTTTTCCTGTATGCAGTTGATTATATGGAAGTCTCTATGATCAATATCTTTGTTTGCATGTTGTAAGAACTTTTTTTTTTATTGGACATGTTGTAAGACCTTATTATTATATGAGAACAAAGACATGTTGAGACAAATCAAATAAGGTCTCACATGAATATATCTTCTCTTATATATTTCAGAGGATTCTTTGCATTCCATATAGAAAAAACAAATAGGGACGAAGAGAGTAGTTTTTTCAAATTACTTAAATTACTATTGCCCGCAGATGTTACATCCATGGCCAAAGGAATATGGAAAATTGTCACAAAACAATACGTATATACTTTCTGGATACTTTCTCCTATTCTACATTAATTGCAAACCATGTGGTTGTAACACTTTTTTTTTGTTTTTGAATAACAAATGGTTGTAACACTTTTTAACGCAGCCATGTGAAATATTGATACAATTAATGTGAATCTTTTATACTTTTATAACGAAGATATTGCAATTAGGGCATGTTCTCCCTATCTTATTTTCAGTTCAGTTCAGTTCAGTTGCAACCAGTTCAGTTCAGTTCCTGATTTATTATTATTATTATTATTTAATAACTTATTATTATTTTATTTAATATTAATAACTTATTATTATGAATTTATTATTAATTAAATAATATTTTTATTATTATAATTATTATTAAATATTAACATATTATATTATGAAAACTATTATTATCATCAATTAATGTTTATTATATTATATTATATTATATTATATTATATTATATTATATTATATTATATTATATTATATTATATTATATTGTTATTACTATTATTTATTTATTAATTTATATTTATCAATTAATGATAGCTAAATTATTATCATTACTATTAGTTATAATTTAATTCAGTTTATTCAGTTGCAATCAGTTCAGTTCAGTTCGGTTGCAATCAGTTCAGTTTAGTTTAGTTCAGTTCAGTTCAATTCAGTTCAGTTCACTTGTTTTATGCCGAAGATAACATGCCTTAATATATAACGAGGGAAGTATAAACTAGCCAATGGAAAGAAGTGAAAAGTTCAAGAGTCAAGTTTTGAACTCCAAAAATCGACTCGGTAGAATCTCAGTTTTCAGGTTCGCGAGTGGTCCGAAAACGATTAAAGAGGCCAAATTGATCAAACCCATCCCATTTCCTTTAAATGAACTGGGTCGGGGGCAAAGTTCTTTAAATTTCCAGATGGCCTTCCCAACTCAAACCTGGCCCACTAAGGAGACCAATTACTAAAATGATACAAAATTTGGGCCGATTTTATGACCATATAATCAAAGGTATCCAAAAAGGGACCAAGGCCCAATAAGATCACAAGTCACTCCACGAATTATTGTATAAAACCGTCATGCACGTGGATATACAACTTTCTCACAACCTCAAAAAAATAGGGGGTATATGAAATTAATGAAAAGTAAAAAGAACTTTTAAAATATTTTGATTTGGTAGAAAAGGATCTAATTGTACCATGTAGGATTTTCAATGGCGGTAGGGGATATTTTCAGCAATCAGTGTCAAATAACACAAGAAGTTATTTAGTATTAGCAAGAAATAAATTAAAGTTTAGTTGTTATAGCAGTATCAGCAAGCCATCATGTACTCTAGCAACAA
Source organism: Beta lomatogona (assembly GCA_947646795.1). Taxonomy (NCBI): domain Eukaryota; kingdom Viridiplantae; phylum Streptophyta; class Magnoliopsida; order Caryophyllales; family Amaranthaceae; genus Beta; species Beta lomatogona. Next base: position 315,676 of record CANSNZ010001135.1, read on the forward strand.
GCAAAATCATGTCACACCAACTTCATCTAGGTTTTACCCATATTGTGTACGAAACTTTATAACCATTCATTACCATCAATTATAATTCAACAATGAACATATATATCTGCTAGTAGTAGTAGTAGTGTAGTATATTTCAGCAATTTGGCGTGTAGTCCAATTCCTTTAATTTTCTCCCCTTCTGCTTTGGTTTGAGCTGGTAAAACGATAGGCACCCTGCGTTTCCTTTCTTGTCTTGGAACATTTTGTCCTATAGTTTTGAGCTAAATCTGCACGTTGTCTAGGCATTCAGCTAGATTCTCTCACCTGCTGTTGTTCTCACTCTTTTTATGTCTAAGTTTGCTATATTCACACTACCTATATAATGTTATATCTAATTTCATGATACTAACTGAGATTACATTAGGTTAATGTAAAATAAGTTTCGATAAATTCATTTTACAACTACAATAAGTTCTGATAAGTTTTAAGTAAGTCAAATTTTGTCAAATATAACGCAAGTTATGACAACATATGTAATAAATTTCACATCATTCTATAAACATATCTAATGTTTATTCGTTATCCATATATAATTAAGAAGACATGTACAATAAGTCATATTACAAGATGGTAGCTAAGATATTTATAAATTAGAATGCCTAGGACTTTATTTAGCGAAAAAGTATGTAAAAAAGTAATAATTTAAAGCCTCATTGATTATTAAATTTATATTCATCAAAATTATTTATCCTCAAATCATTCAATTATTGAAGGTTGTTTGTACACAAGGACTCACGACCAAAATCTGTTTTCATCCCTCGATAATTGCATAAACTAACAAGGCTTACTTATTAATTGGAACAAACAATGGTAGCATAATTTAAAGCTAAAAATCTCAAGAAACAAAAATTGAAATAATGGGAAAACAAAATACTACTATAAATACATATGCAATATTCATTTCTTTAATTAAACTACCAATTAAAGTTTTACTATTACACAAAATTAAATGGGTTAAAAGAGAATAAACCCTACTACAAGAAACAAAATTCAGAATACTGAAACAAATTTTTCTCTCTTTTAAGAAGTAAGAACTTATTAATAAGTGGCAACATTTTTTTTTGTAAAAATAACAAATCAAGTTAATTAAACTTAATTATAACCATAAGATCAGTCCCAAATAATCAAATCAAATGAATGATTAAATCAAATTTAAAGTAATCAAACATTAACAGGCTTACATAAGAACATGAGAGATGATGGTGGCGCATTATTATCACTCTGAATTTTACCGCCACTCGCTTCTCCTAACTTCTCGTAATAATCAACGCAAAACAAAGATAACAAAAGCTGGGCCCCCTGCCTCGTCCAAACTCGGCGAGTTAACTCACCACCCGGTCCAACCCACTTACCGGTTCGACCGGACTTCCTTAAACCGGACTTGTTCAACCGGCCAAGAACCGGACGTATACATACCATGTAAAGATGTTTGTACCCCCCTAGTGCTAGTACTAGGGGGCGTACGCCAGGTGGGGGTGACACGTGGCGGAAACAGACGTGCTCCCATACGGAGTCGTCTGATGTTGAAATAGAACACCAGAGTCGGCAAACGCATGCCGCTACACCCAAGGAGCGCCCGTCGAGGCGTTTTAACACCTCGACGAGAATGTCGGGGTGATCGTTCAAATTGAACTGGAGTTTCTTCGTCTTCCTAAATTTGGCACAAGTTTGAGTCGCAGTAGTAGTACTAGTAGTAGGGGTTAATAGGAATAACAATGTGTTAGTGTTAGTGTTAGTGTTGAGATTATTGTTTTGAGAGTGTTGTTGGAAATCCAACATTTTTAGTTTGGTGGAAGTGAGGGAAGAAAAGAAAGAAGGTGGTGTGTGTATTTGAAGAGAGTTAAGGAGGATTTGACTTATGAGAGAGAGAATCGAGGGAAGAGAAGGGGCCAAGGAGAAAAGTTAGAAGGCTGGGGGGGTGAAGAACTCAAGGACCAATATTATGTCTTTCTCTCTTTCTCTGTCTTTGTTTTGTGTGTGTTTTTTTGTTCTTTGTTTTCTGATGTTTCTTTCATTACAACTGAGAAGAGAGGCAGAGAGCTGTTTGTTTGTTGCTTTTGTTGTTTGTTTCAAGTTTCAACAATACTACAATAGGAGAGAGGGAAGGGGGAGTAGGAGAGGGCAACCTATACATTCGGGTCTTCGGGAGCATGATCGTGTAATATATATATGTTTTTGTTTAATAATCATTTTATTATACTTCATCCGTTTTCAAATTTAAAAAAAAAACACTTGTTTGTTTTAAAATAAATAATACGTTATTTTATTTGACAATCACTTCTCTTTATCTCTTTTCATCAGTCTGTCTTTTATTTTCTATATCTATCTATCTATCTCCTATTGCGATTTTTTTTACCAATATATTCGCTATATAATACTCCCTCCGTCCCAAAATATAGTTCCCGTTTCCATTTTGGGTGTCCCAAAATATAGTTCCCATTTTTATATTTAGTTCCACATTTTTCCGTAATTTGTCTAGAAAAACCGTGTCCCATCATTTATTTGCTTCTTGAATTTTTTTTTTTTGCTTTGTTTATTCAACCCCAAGTGTTACAATTAATGCTCTTTCACCAATTATTCTTCATTCTCTCTCCTAAAATCATCTTTTCCCATACAACATTTATTTAAATAAATAAAAAATCTTTACTATCCCTCTTAGATTCTACTTGCATAAATTACCATGAAAAAAGGGAAATGGGAACTATATTTTGGGACAGAGTGAGTACTTGCTTTGTTTAGACACCATTTGCATAGTGTTAATTTACTATTCACATCTAACACTTTGATTGGCTTTGCTGATTTATATTTTAGAAAAAAATATAGTCATATGGGATTTTGTTATATTATTCTCAATGTATACTTTTTAATATCAACTTAATATAATTTTTACTTATTGATAATCAAAGATATTAATGTTTGAAACTATGCATCGAAAAGTGTGAAAACATGAAATAATGGTACAACTATTTCTAAACGGAGAAATTATGTTAAACAAAACTCGTTCAGTTTTCTTTTATTGTACAGTATATTGTATATTTTTTTCCTGATAATTATATGTGCGGTTAAGAGTGAGGTTCAGGTGGTGGAGTAGTGGCATCGCTTCTCACCTCAAATCCGTGAGGTCTAGGGATCAAACCTCATGGAGCTTATTTGAAGATTTCCCCTTATCCGATCCCCTTCAAATGAGTCCCCTTCATTTTACCTTAAAAAAAAAAGTGCTTTTAAGAGTATGATGTAGATCATGTTAATTTCAAGCTAGAGTGTAGAGCTAATATACAAGGAGGACAAAGGGGTTATCGAATTTGTTGTTTCTTTCTTGATTGCATGTCCATGATTACTGTTGTATTAGCACTCGTGTGTAAAGAGTAAAGCAAAAGTTTACTTCTCTTCTTTTCATAATGTGCTGTTAGCCGAAAGAAGGGTATTTTCTTCTAGTGAATAGTGATACTCTCATACGCGATCCTATTTGCGTAGCCAGCTACCATATTTAATTAGAGACTTAATCATAGTATTAGTATTAATTAATAAAAATGCAGTGCTTTCGATCTAACAAAGAAAACCCAAAAGTTTAGTAGGAGTATAATTTACTTGTTTTATACGTGTGGACATTACTGAATGGGTTAGAGTAGGTTGGACCACAGTGAAGATGTAAAAGCCTGGCCAAGGGGGCGAGGGAGGAGACGTTGGGTTGCAAACTTTGAGGCTTGCCCACTACTAGCATGGGCAATTTTCATGACCAACGGTAAATTTTGACTTTTGCAACTTTTTACATGTTTCTTTTTTTTTTTATAGGAATTTACATGTTTCAATATAATAGGTTTATCCAACGTAGTAAAACATAAAACCATGATTATATTAGTTTTAAAAAAAACCATGATTTATATTGGTCAAATCGTCCAAATTAAGTAATTAAATATACCATAAAATCAGTAGGTTATCTTTAGTAACCAAAATTATGGTCATTTTATTCTATCTTTCCACACATAATCGAAGAATGGAAAAGATTATTCAAGAGTCTCAGGACCTAGAAGGCTAGAAGTGCATGATAAAGACCACCAATATGTAACATAGATAATTTATGTAAAAAAAGGAAGGCTTTGTTTTCATAGGAAATGGATATATCCATAGAACTTTATTTGACTCATGCACAACCCACACACTACTCTTTCTCTAGTGCACCTTTCATCTCTTCTACAAGAAAACTTATATCATGTTAAGACTCATTAAGTCAATCCTAATAATGATTTTTTGTTCTAATTAGGAGCTTTATGTTAAACAGGAATCTAGTTTTAACTAGTGTGGTAATTGCATGGCTTCATCATTGAAATTATGCACTTCCTAGTGAAAAGATTAATAAAGATTGTTTATAGGAATAATGGTGCACTTTATCATATTATACGTCGCCCCAAAATTTCTTAAAATCGTTCCGATCCACTTTTAATTTACTATTTACCCCTTCTCTTTTTTCCACCACCCGCCACCCCCGCCACCACCTGCCACCCCTACCTCCCCCCGCCAACAGCCACCTCCTCCACCACCCACCCTTCAAAATTTTATTTTATTATTCGGCGATGGGGGAAGACCGTCTGGCCAGGACGTTCCACCCATGGCCCAAACGTCTGGCCTGGACGTTGGGGGCCATGGGTGGAACGTTTGGACAGGATGTTTCACCCATGGCTCTAGACGTTCAGCCATGGGGTGGAACGTCCTGGTCAGACGTTCCTCCCCATCGCCTAATAAAAAAAAAATTGCGAGGTGGATGTTGGAGGAGTCTGCTGCTTGCGGGGGTGGGGGAGGGTTGGGGCTGCTCGTTGGGGTGGAGGGAAGGTGGGGCTGCTCGTGGGGGTTGTGAGGGGGGGTGAAGGGTTGCTCGTGGGGGTTGCGGGGGGGGGGGCCGCTCGTGGGGGTGGAGGGAGGATGGGGGGTTGATCGTGGGGGTCTACCGGTGGGTGGTGGAGGAGGTGGTTGTAGTGTTAGAGGTGGGGGCAATAGGGGTGGTGGTGGCAGGAGGTGGTGGTTTGGGAAAAGAAAAGAAAAAAAGGGAAGGGTAAAGTTGGAAATGTTTGATGGGACTGAGGTAATGTTTAGCATTCCAGTATATTAATACCTTAGTCATAAAACATATTTGGTAAGGAAAGCGGAGTAGTCATCTCCTTGTAATATACAAGACCATTATAAACATGCAGTAGCCTTGTACTAACTATAAACTAGGGCACAAACAATAAAAATTATTCACAAATGTATGATACAGAAAAATATACTCCACGATTACTAATATTAGTCCTGAATTTCAAAAAAATAAAGTACTAAATAATCAGGATTAAGAATAGTGAGTCTAAGATAAATGAAATAAAGTTCAGATTTTTAGGCCCTTTAAATGAGGATTCATGCATTATAGGTCACTTTGCACGACCTATTCGACAACCTTGGTAACGTACACGGAGGGATCATGATCTTTAGATTTGTCCCAACTGTTTACGTTATGTGTTCAGTGTTTTATTCTAAAAATAGGATTTATGAGTTAGACCCCTTAGTAGCACTCCTAATTAATAGTCTTTTGGATCGGAGAAGTAGTTTCTCTTCGTTAATTACCCTCCAATACTTGCCTAGCATCTTCATGCACCAAGAAGCTAGAGCATAGAATGATTATGAATTGTGGCTAACCTGATAATGAGAGTCCCGACACTCTTATATATAGGAATATATTACAGACATAATATAATGGAAAGTCCCTACTATACTTCCCATAATTATTTACCCTAACAGCCTAATACCATATCAAATGACCAACTCAACTAAAAGTTTAAGCTTATGGTTGAAACCCTAGGAATATATTCTATCACGCCCCCTCACGCAAGAGCCCTTTGGGCTTAAAGTGTGGATGCATCACATACCTCCTTCATACTTGCGCTAAAAATTCCACTTAGAAAAGAGAAATGGATGGAATTTAATCGAACCCGTGACCTTTATATCATGCTGGCTCTAATACCATATACAGAGAATAATTATGAATTGTGACTAACAAGATAATGTAGCCCTGTCATGCACTCTTATATATAGGAATATGTCACAGACCTAATATAAGGAAAAGTCCCTGCTATCCTTTATATAGTTATTTACCCTTATAGCCTGTATTGGCTGGATACACTTGGATATATCGACGTTACACCATTAAGTGCATATATCTGTGGTATGTTTAGTAACAAACGAAAGACAAAAACAAAATTTGACATTTGGTCCAAAGACAAATAGATCATTCAAAAAAGATGATATTTTACATTATTTTGAAATTTAGTGTAGCACAAATAGACATAAAAAAAAAACATTTAAGTTGGTTGGTTCGGTTTTGGTAACTTCATTTGCACTATCGGGCTGCCAATCCCTGACCATGACCCAAATTATTCTATTTTAGTTCGACCAAATGGATCGGGAATCCAGATCTCTGCTTATTTTCAACTCCCCGAATGATGGTCTCATTTGTTTTACATTATGACATGATGACTTATGTAGATAATTTTATATGTAGATTTTCAAAAAAAAAAAAAGCATTTTCTAATAAATGCATAAATAATACTATAAACTAGAAACATTCTTAAAATAATAGTTCATGAATATCAACTTACTCAAATTGTTAAAGTATGAGTTAACAATGATGGCACAAGCTAAGAACTAACATAATAATTAATTTGAGCTTAACTTAATTGAATGAACTGAAGTGATCAATTGATTTGAACTATATCGAATTAACTAAACTGAACTGAAAAACTGAAAAACTAAACATAATGAAAATAATAATAGTAATGATATTTAATAATAACGTTTTACCAGTAGAAAAATTAATTTTACAATTGGAATTAAAATTATAATTGAACTGAACTGAAGTGTGTAGAACTGAAATTAAGCTCAAAAGATCAGGGTCTCAGTTAACAATGAATAACGATAGAGATAAAGTAGCATAAACGTCGATGCATTAAGATTTAGGAGGAGCAAACACACATACACCTTATTTTGAAGATCATACTACCTATAAAAAATGAAGCTATGCTTTAGAGTCATTACGAAATGAAAAATGGGGCAATCTTAATAAACTAAGTAAATTTCAATTATCGGATATATTATAAGTGTAAGGACATTAATATGGTATAATACATATGACCATGAAAATCCAACAAGTGAAAATAATTTGAACCCACACTCTAAAACCTAAAATTATTCCTAATTAATAGGTTTTCATGATTATATTTATTTATGACCACTGTACGTTAGTCCCATCTAATAACTAAAGGTATCCAACTTCCTAGGCATTCAGAATTCCTTGTATAATCCATAAGCTTGTACACTTCCGCAATCTTAGGTTAAGAATTCAAAGAATCTATTCAGAGACATGGATGTCTGTTTGACTCATAATAAGGTCAATCTTTAATTATTGTCTTCACATATCCTTGTTTAATAGTAGGACTTACGTACACTATTAAAAATTTTGGTTCAACTCTTCATTGGTAATTAAATGGCAACACTGAGGATCCTATGCTGCCCTAAGACAAACAATAATCAGACACCACACCACTACCCTGAGTCCCCAATAATAAATCAATAAGATCTTCACATGAAAGATTTGATATTTCGTCAAAAAAATAATACAATATACTATTCCATCAAATCTGTCCCTTGGTTTTAACTTTTAAGACTTGGGTCCTAAACAAAAAACCAAGTATATTGTAAGACAAAGAGCACATATTTAATTATCAATAACTTCAGTAGCTTCGAATTGACATTACATTTCTTTTTGTAATTATAAGTTTTGAACCACTGGTTTTTAATCCCACTTGTTTAATGTCATTGAGACTTGTTCTTTATAGAGTTGGACTTGTGTATTGGGGCTCCATTTGAAAAGCATTTTTCTGGAATCCAGCTAACCAGGAATTTGATGAATTGCAACCTTACAAAAATTCTGAAATTTTTAATACTTAATATGTTTCACTCACTTCCCAAACGTCTTCAACTTATTGTACTTTTTGTTGTTGTTTCAACTGTTTTAGCATTTCTTTTGTGCCCCCACCCTCCTTCTGATCACCTTTCACCTACAATGGCTAACATTTCGACTAAAAGAAAGCTTTTCATCCTGCCACATTTAAGTTTAGCTAGCATGACGCACGTACAATGTCATGATCTGTGTACTTATTATGCATTTTAAGATTACTAATATCTTGTTTTCTAATATAATACCTCACTTATCTGGCTAAATCTATGAAGGATTTTGTCCTCGATCAAGTGTAACAAACTAAATGTATGTGGACAAATTATGGAGATAATATATTCAATAATATTAGGTGACCGCGACGTTTTGCTAGAAGCTAATTGCGGTTTGTTGGGCTAGTATAATTGGGCCAACTACTAATATATATTGGGTCCTATGAGGTCACACAATGTGATAATCCTTGGATGCTACCCAAATCCATTTGTAAAATGGGTTGGGCGGTTTTAAGATGGGTGGGATGAGTTGTAACTCATGAGTTTATTAGACTCATAATGTATGACATTATGAGGCAAAATAAAGCCTCATGAAACACCTCTTTGTAACCACCTTATATAATGATATGGGGGTTACAAAGGTGTAAGTGACAGTACATCATTTGAGTGAGAAAAATGTGATTTTCCTTGCTCTCCTCTCTTCCCCCCATTCGGCCATCATACACCTCAAAAGTAAGAGGGTTCTCCTCTCTTCCGTACTAGCATATATGGTAATCTAAGGGTTGATCGTGGACAAACATTACAGGAACGACGTTTGACTTTCTAAAGGATCTCCACTAGAAGGATTGTGGTGTAAGAGGAATTCACGCATCAAGAGGTATATTCTATACTCTTTATAGATTCATGTTAATTTATGCAAAGATCTTGGTGTTAGATGTTTGAGTATATGATACTCGTTTTCCGCATTAAGCATCTAAATTCCTACAGTGGTATCAGTTAGCCTATTGCATAGATTAATATGATCATGTTGATGCATGTTTTCCTTCATTTTAATTCATTTAGGGGAGGGTATTAGCATGAGGATATTGTTTGCATGATTAAAATAATAGGATTTTAATCTAGTGGGAGTATAAAAGTTGTTTATACATTTTTCGATACATGTATATATATAATTGTTATATTGTTTCATGTTTTAATTAAGTTGTTAATTAGAATATGATGTATATATGTATGATTCATGAATTGCATGCTTGGAGTTTTTATGCTTAATTTGATTATGTATAATTTCATGGCATGAATTCTTGAATTTGAGGCCAAGGATGATTTATTTATGCATAAAAATGTTTTACTGTATAAAGAAAATCATGCGTTTATCAATTAAAATTACCTGAATTGAGATTGAAAAATGGAGGCAGGGCCTGGTCGCTGGGTGCGACCCTGCTTACGGGGTGCTACCCAGCTCGCGGGGTGCGACCAGTTCACTGGCCATAACGGCTGGTTCTTGTTTTCAACGGATTAAAACGTTTAAATCCGTTTATTCCCTTAATGCATATTAAGTAGCTTTTATGCTTGGTATCCTATGCTAATGCTTAAATGAATTAAAATTATGTTGGGAGTTTATTATATGACATTTAATTTTATGTTAGGATGTTAGTTTTAATAAGTTGATTAATTCTTTCATGCTAGTATATGTGATTGAATATCATGTTATGTTTATATTTTAATATGATTAAAATATATGTGGTGCCTTAGAGTGCTTATGTATTTTTCTTTAAATTTAATAGTTGATTAAATTTGTTAGATTAATATTTTAAAGCCCTTGGGAGATAAATTCTAATATGATTAAAATTTGTCTTAAGGTACTAACTATTTGATTTAATATGAGATTAAATCTAGATGGTGTTATTATGTTTTAAAGTGGATATGGAGCCAATGTGTTTGGAATAGATTCTCTATTCCAAAGCATAGATTTAATCTTTGGCTCATTATGAAGCAAAGACTTCCTACTAAGCAAAGGCTTGCCCAATGGGGTGTTACTAGCACAAATACTTGCTGCCTATGTGGAGCAGTGGAGGAGACTCACACTCATTTGTTTTTTGAGTGTGCTTTTAGCTCTCAATGCTTCCAAGAAGTCCTTCACTGGTTGGATATTCAGAGGCAGGTTTTGAATATCTACAGATTTATGAAGTGGATTAGCCGAGACTGCAAGAAATCAAGATTTAGGAAAAAAGTCATCTGTGCTGCTACTGCTGCTACCTGTTATGCCATATGGAGGTGTAGGAATGATGTACTATGGAATGATACACAACCCCTCGTTGAACATGTCATTACACATATAAAATACACTGTTAAAAATAGAATTGTACAGATTTGTGGGAAAAAAACCAAAGCTAGTGACCTTACATGGTTACTAGGCTTATAGTCTTGTTATATAGTTACTTTGGGGCTAATCTGCTAGCCTGGTTAGTTTTTTGAGCTTCTAGCTAAAGGAGGGTCCTTCCTAGAAGGTTTGTTCTTTGCTAGATTGCTCTAGGTTGTAAAAAGTTTTGTGAGCAATATATTTCTTTCTTACGTCTCAAAAAAAAAAAAAAGTTGTTAAAGCATAATAATTTATTTTAATAGTTGATTAAAATGCATGTTATATATATATGATATTATGATTGCATGCGGTGACTAGTATGGCCCAAACTTGGATAGAAAATACGTTCTGCGTATCGTTAATGTATTTTTGTAATCTAAATACGATCTGTGTATCGTTGGTATTTTTGTAATTTTAGTTTAGAATTCCAAAAATGATTATTCAAGTGGTAATAAGAAGAATGGTGATTCAATCTTATCTCATGAAGCACAAGGATGGAGATCCATGGTGATTCAAGAATGTAGGCCTTAAAGAGTAGTCTTTAGGGTTAGGGGCCATACTAGGATCACATTTTATTTTATGCATTTAAATATTGCTTTTGAATGCTTTCTAAGTTTATTATGCATGTGATTTATTTTTGCAATGAGTTCACTAGTAATTAAATCACATAATAATTTACTTAAGTCCCTAAAGCTAATATTGGGTAATTGCAATCCCAAATAAACATCTACTAAAATCTTGATCGTTAGTAATAGGTTCTGCCAAAGCAAAGTGTTACTTCCAATATTGGGCTAAGTAGAGTGAATTTCCGAAATTTGCATGTTTAGTTTGGTTTGGCCCAACAAAATCATCAAAACGGTTTTGGATTTTGAAGCAAAGAATTGGGTTTTTGTGTTTGGGTGACAAGTTCTGTCTAGGATTAGGAAGGCTTTCCCCAACGTTGTGGGTAACTTCCTTACATGGGAGCTTTAATCACCTTAGCAATCACCCTTCAACTAAGAATTACAATTGTTGTAATTAGTAAAGGAGTTTACTTACCTTTTAAACTTGGTTTTAAGTTGAGGCCAAAGTCCACTTATAAATCATGTTTGATAGGATCTTAGAATCACTTGATTCAAAAAGGGGACACATTGAAAATTGGTCAAGTGCATAGCTTTTATTTTAAAGTGTTTAAAATTTGTTAAAAGCTATTACGATAAACATACTTATTACTTTTGCATCTTCTATGTAGATATCATGTCTGGTAACAACAATAATTTACCTTTTAACTTACGTTCAATCCTAGAGAAGGATAAGTTGAACGGGAACACCTTCCTTGATTGGGAAAGGAATCTAAGAATTGTTCTTAGATCCAAAGGTCGAGAGGATGTTCTTGAAACCCCGATCCCGGTTTTAACAACCACCTCTACTGAAGCCGAAAAGGCGGCCCATAAGGGCATTGCAGAAAGGTCAGTAATTGTTACTTGCCTTATGCTCGCGGCTATGGAACCAAGCCTTCAAAAGAGGTTTGCAAGCTTGGATGCCTACAGTATTATCCGACAGCTGAAAACCATGTTTCAGCAACAAGCTAGGATAGAGAGGTATGAAACCCACAAGGCTATTCTTGAGTGTGCGTTAGTCGAAGGCAAGCCGGTCGCCACTCATGTCTTCGAAATGATTGGTTATTTCGAGGCAATGGAGAGATTGGGCTTTCCTTATAGCCAAGAGTTGGCTAGTGACATCATACTACACTCACTTCATGAAGGCTTCAACCAGTTTAGGTTGAACTTCAATATGAATGGGGTGTCGAAAACCCTTGCTGAGTTACATGGGATGCTCATTATTGCCGAGCAAAACATCTCTGTTGCACCTAAGAAGGAAGTTCTTATGGTTCAAAAGAAAAAGGGTTTTAAGAAGGAATGGGCTGGCAAGAAAAAGCAAGACAAGGGCAAGCAAGTTGCCACTAAGACTGCTAATAAGCCACAGGCAAAGGCAAAGCCAAAGGTGGCCGCAAATGCCAAGTGCTTCCATTGTGGTCAAATAGGCCATTGGAGGCGTAACTGCCCGATGTATCTGAAGGATAAGAAGTCTGGGGCTTCTTCTTCAGGTATCTATGTCATTGACATTAATTTAGCAACATCTACTTCTTGGGTATTTGATACCGGTTATGTTTCTCACATTATTTCGAATGTGCAGGGACTAAGAAGGAGTAGAACCTTGGCTAAAGGGGAGGTAGAACTGCGCGTTGGAAATGGTGCAAGGGTTGTGGCCGTTGCAGTTGGGACTTATAGTCTACCTTTGCCTTCCGGTTTAATATTAGAGCTTAATAACTGTTATTATGCTCCTGCTATTACCAAAAACATTATTTCCATTCCTGTTTTGGATAATGAAGGGTTTTCATTTACAATTGAGAAAGGTTGTTTCTCTGTTTATTTGAATTCAATGTTTATGCCACTGCTAAAAGGTCTAATGGTCTATATTTCCTAGACTTAGACAAAGATGTCCTTAACATAGACAACAAAAAATATAGATCAAGCGATACTAATCCTACTTACTTATGGCATTGTCGTTTAGGACATATAAACGCGAAACGCATTCAGAAGTTACATAAAGATGGACATCCTTTGACTCTGAGCCATTTGATGTATGTGAATCATGTTTAATGGGTAAAATGACAAAGTCACCTTTTACTGGAAAGGGTGAAAAGGCCAGTGTTCTATTGGGCCTAATACATACTGATGTGTGTGGACCAATGAGCACAAAAGCTAGGGGAGGGTTTGGGTACTTCATTACTTTTACTGACGATTTAAGTAGATATGGATATGTCTATTTAATGAAGCATAAGTCGAAATCGTTTGAAAAATTCAAAGAATTCCAGAATGAAGTCCAAAACCAGCTTGGCAAAACAATTAAAGCACTACGATCCGATCGTGGTGGTGAATATTTGAGCCAAGAGTTTAGTGATCACTTGAAGAGTTGTGGAATTCTTTCACAACTCACTCCCCTTGGAACACCTCAGTTGAATGGTGTATCCGAAAGGAGGAACCGAACTCTACTTGATATGGTTCGGTCTATGATGAGTTTTGCTGATCTTCCCATCTCCTTTTGGGGATATACTCTCGAAACTGCTACTTTCACACTTAATAGAACTCCATCAAAGGTAGTAGAAAAGACACCATATGAGATGTGGAGTGGCAAAATTCCAAGTTTGTCTTTTCTACGTATTTGGGGTTGTGAGGTTTATGTAAAACGTTTACTTTCAGATAAACTCACCCCTAAATCAGATAAGTGTTTCTTTGTGGGTTATCCCAAAGAGACCAAGGGCTATTACTTCTACCATCGAACTGAGGGCAAAGTGTTTGTTGCTCGTCGTGGTGTCTTTTTGGAAAAAGATTTTATTTCCAAAAAGGCAAGTGGGAGTAATATATTTCTCGAAGAGGTTCGAGAAAAGCAACAAATGGACAAAGCACAAGTGCCAGCTGTGGAGCTTGAAGTAGTTCCTCCTTTGGAGTAATCTTCTCCCATAACTGACCAAGTGTTGGAGGACGTGCATCCTGTACACGAACCTCCTACTGTCCCACTCGAATCTAATTCGTGCGAAAATTCTCACAGAAAATTTCTCCTGTTGCAGCCCCTCGTAGGACTAGTAGATCAAGAATACCAAACAAAAGGTTTGTTGATTTTTTGTTAACCGAAAGTTCTGAGATAATGATCTTAGAATTTGAGGAACCTACTACTTACAAGCAAGCTTTGATGAGTGAAGACTCCGAAAAATGGCTTGAAGCCATGAGGTCCGAAATGGCATCTATATCTGAAAATCAAGTATGGGACTTGATGGATTTCCCCGATGGGGTTACACCTATTGGTTGCAAATGGGTTTTCAAAGTGAAAACATACAAGGATGGTAACATTCAGGTTTACAAAGCAAGGTTGGTTGCAAAAGGGTTCAAGCAAGTTCATGGTATAGACTATGACGAAACCTTTTCACCGGTAGCAATGCTTAAATCCATTCGGATACTCCTAGCGATTGCTGCGTTTTATGATTATGAGATTTGGCAAATGGATGTCAAAACCGCTTTCTTGAATGGGTTCTTGAAAGAGGATGTGTATATGACACAACCGAAAGGTTTTGTGGATCCAAAATATCCTAGGAGGGTATGTAAGCTTCAAAAGTCCATTTATGGATTGAAGCAAGCATCCCGGAGTTGGAATCTTCGTTTTGATGAGGCAATCAAACAATTTGGTTTTCTCAAAAACGGAGAAGAGTCTTGTGTTTACAAGAAGGAAAGTGGGAGTAACATAGTCTTCTTGGTCTTGTATGTATATGATATACTTCTCATAGGAAACGACATTCCCATGCTTGAGTCAGTCAAGGAATGGTTGAAGAGTTGATTTTCTATGAAAGACCTTGGAAACGCTGAGTACATTTTGGGGATCAAGATCTATTGGAATAGGTCTAAGAGGATGATTGGACTTAGCCAACGAACTTACATAGATAAGATCGTTACTAAGTTCAATATGGAAAACTATAAGAAAGGTTTTCTACCCATGCAACATGGTGTTTCGCTCTCAGTGTCCTTCTGGACCTGATGAGATTAAGCGAATGAGTAATGTTCCTTATGCGTCAGCGATAGGGTCCATTATGTACTCCATGATTTGTACTCGCCCAGATGTTTCATATGCCTTGAACATGTGTAGCAGATTCCAATCAAATCCAGGTGATGCACACTGGAGTACAGCTAAGAATATCCTAAAGTACTTAAGAAGGACTAAGGATAATTTCTTAGTGTATGGAGGTGAAAGTAAGTTAATTGTTGAGGGTTACACAGATGCGAGCTTTCAAACTGAAAAAGATGATTTCCGATCCCAATCTGGTTTCATCTTTTGTCTAAATGGAGGGGCAGTGAGCTGGAAAAGTTCAAAGCAAAGCACTGTCGCTGATTCTACAACAGAAGCTAAGTACATTGCTGCGGCAGATGCAGCAAAGGAAGCCGTTTGGACGAAGAAGTTTATTCTGGAGCTAGGAGTAGTGCCTAGTCTTGGAGATGGTATTGTTTTACATTGTGAAAACAATGGTGCCATAGCTCAGTCTAAGGAACCAAGATCACATCAAAGGTGTAAACATGTACTTAGGAAGTTTCATCTCATTTGATAAATCGTTGAGAGAAAAGATGTAATAGTTAGCAAAATTCATACGGATAGCAATGTCGCTGATCCTTTGACTAAACCATTGCCTCAGCCTAAGCATGAGAGTCATACTAGGGCTATAGGGCTTAAGCATGTAGGAGAGTGGCTTTGATTGTGTACTATTTACTTTTAAATTAGTTCACAGTTGTAGTTACTCTTGTGATATGTTTGGTTATGTTTATCAATAAAAGGTTATGTTCTTATTTAATCTTGGTTTAGTATTAAATTAAACGTTTAAAGTGTTTTATAACGTTTGATAGGATTGTCAAATATGTGATTTGACAAATGAAATCCTATCCGGTGAACAGGAGTTATAATATACCTTTGTCCCTAGTTCGAATCGTTAAAATTGGACGTAAATGATTCTGTTTAATGGACTAGATTGCAAGTTGTGTAATAGCGCAGTTTCATGGGCTATGGGGACATAGAGATGTCTAGTCATTTGCATGGCGTGTATAGTTGATACACGTTGGGCAGACCTAGTGGGAGTTCTCTAAAAAGTTTATGAGAATCTCATTAATATATTTAGTGGATTCCTTAGACATGAGTATGACACTATTCTTACTTAAGGATTAGTATGTCTTTGACACTGCAAAACGTCGTGCCGTAAAAGGAGGCTATAAAGGCAGCGATCGGAACTGCTACGAATTGAGTGGGAGTTTTGGTTATACAAGACTAGAGAAAGTCCTCCTAAGAGTTAGGATTGGTGTCTTGGCCTCTTGAAGAACGAGAACTGAAAATGCATGGCCGTGCTCAAATGGATTAAAGGGGTTAATCATTTGTTTCGACAGTTCGAACTCGGATTTCAAGAAACAGCTGGAATATTGGTATGGTTTACATACGATGTTACCATGTCATCAAGTTAGACATTAAACGACTTAAAGAATTTGAAGGTTACACACTTGTTCTTAGACAAGTGGGAGATTGAAGAATTTTGTCCTCGATCAAGTGTAACAAACTAAATGTATACGGACAAATTATGGAGATAATATATTCAATAATATTAGGTGACCGCGACGTTTTGCTAGAAGCTAATTGCGGTTTGTTGGGCTAGTATAATCGGGCCAACTACTAATATATATTGGGTCCTATGAGGTCACACAATGTGACAATCCTTGGATGTTACCCAAATCCATTTGTGAAATGGGTTGTGCGGTTTTAAGATGGGTGGGATGAGTTGTAACTCATGAGTTTATTAGACTCATAATGTATGACATTATGAGGCAAAATAAAGCCTCATGAAACACCTCTTTGTAACCACCTTATATAATGATATGGGGGTTTGATGTGATGGTTTAATATAGTGTTTTTCCCCCTGTATTTGAGCTAAAATATGTATCAATGGTGCTCTTAGGAGCCATTTTATGCTAACTCTCTCCATCTAGTTGTGGTTTTCTGTTTTGTGTCTGATTGCAGGTTTTAGGGAGTTATCTCTCTATTCTCTACCACCTGACTATTTCACTGGACTGGAGAGATTCGAAGACATATTTGATGAGTTCCAAAGTCCTGAGGATACTTTTCGGGATCTCTGAGCGAAGAAGCATTGAAACCTTGGCGTTTGAAGCCAAGGATTGAGTATCGGACCTGAGCCCGATCGGGTCGGGCGCCACACGCCCGATCGGGCGGTCATCGTCAGGGATACAGAAGACAAGAGTCGTTGCGGGCCCGATCGGGCAACAGTGCCCGATCGTTATTACGTTGAGGAGCCCGATCGGGCGTCCTTGGCATGTTCTGCGCCTGTCCCTGGAACCGTTGGTGTGCGGCCCGACTCCATCGGGCGGGTCGGCCCGATGTCATCGGGCGATGTCCTGTTTTGATCCCAGCTGCTGCGTTTGAGCCCGATCGGGCGGCAAACTCCGCGCACTCATTTAATGATTTCGGGCACTAAGTATAAATAGAAAAATTAGAACATTTATTAGGGATCTTTGTTTTAGCTCTTATTTCTCATAGTTTCTCTCAAGAACCCTAGCTTTTTACTACTCTTCATTGTGATTCAAGATTGAACCTTTGGATTATTCGCAAGTTTAATATAGTTCATTAATTTGGTAATCTTCTTCCTTGTTCTTTTCATTATTATTTGCTTCTCTATTATTGATTAGATTAGTTTCTTAGTTATTTGCAATAGTTCAAAGTATGGATTTTTATATGGAATTTGTTATTGTTTTCTCAAGTATGAGTGAGTAGTTTTATTTCTAGGATTGTGGGGATCTATGTATGCAATGAGGGATTGATAGATTAGTATAATTACCCTATATTTCAATTGTTTCCTGTGATTGAATCGTTCATGCTAGATTTATGAATTAGGCCTGATTTGTACTTCTATTATCGCAATATTGAATCTGCTTCGAGAGGAGAGATTTCGTATAGGCTTTCAATCATTAGGCATAGTGATCCTTGACCATGCGAGAGCGGCTAGGTGATCTTTGAGGGAGGTAATGTTCGAGAGAAATTACATGTGCCCTAGATAAATTGACTTATTGGGTAGTTATTATTCGTCTCTGATTTCCTGAATTGTATGCATATTGATCCATAATCCTAGTTCTTTATTAATTGATTATTATCTTCATATTTAGTTCTATCATTTGCCTATTAGTTTAGTCACACACCAATTTTCATCAGATTTAGTTAGTATAATATTAGAATTCAGATACAATAATATAACTTTCTCCCTGTGGATTCGATCCTTACTTCCCTGACTAATTGTTAGTGGACTTTAGGTTATTTTTGATAAGGTGATACGACTTTAGCCTGTCAGGGTTACAAAGGTGTAAGTGACATTACATCATCTGAGTGAGAAAAATCTGATTTTCCTTGCTCTCCTCTCTTCCCCCCATCCGGCCATCATACACCTCAAAAGTAAGAAGGTTCTCCTCTCTTCCGTACTAGCACACGTGGTGATCTAAGGGTTGTTCGTGGACCAACATTAGAGGAACGACGTTTGACGTTCTAAAGGATCTCCACTAGAAGGCTTGTGGTGTAAGAGGAATTCACGCATCAAGACGTATATTCTATACTCTTTATAGATTCATGTTAATTTATGCAAAGATCTAAGTGTTAGATGTTTGAGTATATGAGACTCGTTTCCGCATTAAGCATCTAAATTCCTACAATCTATACTAATATGTTGAAAATACATTGTAGAAGATTTGATTCCATGACTTCAGTTTATATACTAAAGTCTTGATCACTAAACCAAGTCATATTTAGTGTTATCATTTCAAAGTCATATTTGATTCTAAAAACTAGTTTTATCTATTAGAACATGAGACACGAAATTAAATATGTAAGTCCTTCACGTAGCACAGTTACTAGCTTTTTATGCGCGCGATGCGTGCGATGACATTTTTAGGCATAACTATTACTAAGTAGTAAACAAACAGAAAATGAAAATTTGTATCTAAGTTCACCTCCATCCTGTGAATAAGATTATTTGAAATACTAACAAAGAATATTTAAAAACACTTTAATAAATAAGTATACGTAAGCATTTCTAACTAATTTTTGTTGATTTAATTAATTTTCTTGAAAATCCACGCACACTCATCAACACAGTCAACTTCAAATATGTAATCAACAGTGTGTAACTGATTTATCTTCATGGTCTTACTTGGTGGACGTAAAAACCGTGAGTATTCTTTGAAACCAAAAACTTTCATAATTTGCTAGAAACTGTTGCTCTTCCATTAGGATGCAATTAGTAGAGATTTTAGTTTTTAGTTGCGAAACGATATGAATTAAAAAAAATGTTTGGAACACTTGACAAACCTGTTGAAGTAGTGATTTGATTTTAGTCGGAGTACACCACTACATGTGCTGAGTTAGGTCATTCATCAATGTTACTCCCATTCCGCCACTCTTGTCAGAAATAATGTGTCAAAGCATTAATCTGTTGACGAAAAAACACAATCAATAACTTTTGTAAATATTTGTAATAAATTTAGATTAATGTTGTAAAGTTTATACCTTATAATAGTTGTAACATTTGTTAGATTGCACCATACACATCTATGGACCGTTTGAGTGATGACAATTTTTCTTAGACAACAGTTACATGCTTCATAAATAATCTCATCAGGTTGTGACTCGATACGCCTCACATGAGCGACTAATCGACAATAATGAACCTATCATAGAAAACAACAAATATACGTTATTTATTGGTTCTTGATAATTCCACTAATAAACAAATTGAAAAGGTTTGTAGTTATTTACATTCTTTATAGTAGGTAATTTAGATATCCAAGTACGAATGGCATTATAAACTGCAATTGATGAATGCATTGAAAATGAACATGAGCGGAAAGCCGCAACCCGTTTTTGTGCCAGTTTCTCCGTGTCATACCTAAATCAGCAATATGTGAGAATCAATTTGCTATACATATTAATGGTCTATAGAAATTTTTTTTGATTAGCTGATTGGTGTGAAACTGAATATTGGGTACCATGCATATAATAAAGTGGTACATTTGTTCTCTGTATTCAAGTATATTATGTTGTAATAGCCTGTTGTAAGATATACCCCTATTCACATAAATGATTCCAAAAATTAATCTTGTTCAGCCATATACATACAAAAAATTTAAAAGAAATATCTTTGTTGTATGAAAAGGGATGTTATTCGTACCGTGGTAATTTTTCACATGAAGCCCACATGCAATAACAATTGAATGTTAAGTACTATCATCAACTGGTCCATCTCCGAAGACATGAACATTATCATTCCAAACCGTTAATTTGATAATGATCCACCTAGAAAGAATAAAGTTATGTAATCGTTTAAAAAAGCAATGCACCGTATTATTAAATTGTGATATTAAATAAAGAACGTGCACATACGTGTTATCCATTATTGCAACATCTCTTTTCAAAGAGTTGTTTCCAACCGGCTGAATCGGTGATACATCAAGGAGTATTCCAATGACATCTGAGAAACGTTCACCATGCATTAAATATGTGTTTTTGTAGTCACAACATATATATGGTTGGAAATAAATAGACTTTACCGAATAATCTGTGAATGCTTTCGACATGATGTCATATACGAGATAATGACACTCTCTTCTAATAAAAAGTGGGCATTGCAAGATCATCTTGATCTTCAGGGATGACATAAGATGCATACCCCACTGGATTCATGAGATAAAAGATATAATTCGATCACCAAATGTTAGCAAAAAAGTCTTACCCTTTTCAAATAATTATTCAAGTTTAACTTTGATTATTCATATACTCTTTCCGTCTTAAAATACTCTTGACACTTATCAAGGCACGTAGTTTTAGATGATAAGTTATTTTTTGGTTATCAATTGTTATTTTATTGAAAAGTAGATGTGATATGAGTTAGTAGTTAGTAAAAGTAGTATTATTTTATTTTAAGGAGAGAGAATATGGGCCATGGTTAGAGTTTGTAGAAAATAAGAGTGGTATTATTTTATTTGGAGGAGAGATAGTGTGGGCCAATAGTTAAAAGTTAGAATGATAGAAATGATAGTGGGTCATATCCCAAAATAGAAGTGTAAAGAGTATTCTGGGACAGATAAAAAAGGAAAGTGTAAAGAGTATTCTAGAACGGATGGAGTACCTTTTTTTACCTTTTACTTAAGGACAAATGTTGCATTTTAAATTTTATTGCATTTGTCTCACAATATATATTAAAAAAACATTTTCACGTAATTTTAACTAGTTCCTATATAATTCCTCTGTTTAAAAATAATTGCACAATTTTATGTTTTCACGCTTGTTGATACATGGTTTTAAACATTAATATTTATCATTATTAGTAAATGAAAATTATAAAAGGATGATATAAAAATCGTTTTTTTCACCAGATACCCCCGAGTTTTCAAAAAATTCAAGGTACCCCCCATATTTTCAAAATTCACTAGGTACCCCTTAGTTTTATGTAAATATACCCAAATACACTCGATGATTAACGACGTTAACCGTTGTTAGTCTTAATCGTAATTAACCCATAATTAACCTAACTAAACCCTAAAACCTAACTTCTAACTAACCTTAACTCCTAACTAACCCTAATCCTAACCCTAACCCTATCCCCCTCCCCCACTGCAACCACCCCACCCCCCACACCCCCTACCCCCACAGCCCCTCTTCCCCAACCACCCCGCCGAAACCCCCTCCTCCAACACCCCGCCGAAACCCCCTCCCCTAACTCCGTTGACTTTCAACCCCTTTATCTCTCTCCTCTTCATCCTCTTCTCTCTCTCATGCGCTTCTCATCGAGTCTCGAAAATGGATGCTCACTTGTTGGTTCGAATTGTTACTATACATCCTCGGCATTGTAGGATTAAGTGAAATTGTAGTATTGTAGGAACCGAGGATGAAGAGGAGATAGAGAGGGGTTGAAAATTGACAGGGGGTTACGGGAGGGGGGGTTTTGGCGGGTGAGGGTTTTGGTGGGTTGGTGGGGGGGAGGGGGGCTATGGGGGGGGGAGAGGGCTGTTGGGTGGTGGGGGCTACTAGGGTGGTGGGAGGGGTGGGGGAAGGGGTTAGGGTTAGGGTTAGTTAGGAGTTAGGTTTAGGGTTTTGTTAGGTTAATTAGGTTTTTGTTAGGTATATTTTTTGGAAATTCAAAGTTATTATTGATAACCAAAATAAGGAGGATACAAACACCAAAGCAATAGACTAAAGGGAATAAATAGCATCAGTATCCAACTTATCCCACCTTCTCGGAAGGGTTGATAAGTTAGACTCTTCATGTGCTACCCTAAAGTTCCAACCTTGCCACATAAAAACAACTAGACTAAACAGTCATCTACCTATACAAGAGTTTTTTCAAATCATCCTTAACTCTACAAGCTACACTAAATAAAATTGAATCAACTGTTTGCTCAGGTAGTTTGTAAATACCTTCAAACACTTGCTAATTTCGTTGAGTCCAAATATGGTATACTGCTTCTGCAAACAACATCCCATACAACTTACTTTGCTTGCTTCTTCTTCTACAATGTTCAGCTGCTATATTGATCTCTTCCATGAAAGTTAGTTACAATTAAGACTAACGACGGTTAACGCTGTTAATTATTAAGGGTATTTGGATGTGTTTACATAAAACTGAGGGTACCTGATGAATTTTGAAATATGGGGGGTACCTGATGAATTTTTAAAAAATTCGGGGGTTTCTGGTGGAAAAATAGTATTAAAAAACATACATTGAGACGAATCTAACAAGATCACATATGACTATATTTTTCCTAAAATGTAAATCAACAAAGATAATCAAAGTGTAAGGTATGAATAGTAATATTATTTAAATGGTGCAACTATATCTAAACAGAGGAACTATGTTCCAAAATAGTCTTGATATATACTTCAAGTCTTTTGGTAAAAAAGCCCCAATTTTTTTTGCCTTGTCACTCAAATTTTGCCCATTTCCTTTTTTGAATAACTTGATAAGTATAATATTTCTCTAATTTATTTCCTTCTCCACATATAAAAGGACAAAACTATATACTTCCTTAATTAATTACACTTTTTATAAAGAAAAAGAAAATAAAATTGGAGAATCTTCTAAGGACAAATGGAGTATCATGAGTAGAGCTGGCAAAACAAATTCGTACTCGTTTACCCGACCTCAAAAACCGACCGAGAACCCTTTTCTCCCGAAAGTAACCACCCGAAATATTTACAAAACTCGAAATAATCCGTCATGAAATCCAACTAGACCCGAATATGACCCTTAGGTAATCCGGACCGAACCTACCTAACTTGAAAGTGACCCGAAGACTACGACCCGACCCCAACTCCCTTTGTTTCCCCTCATCAAACCCACGAAGCTTAAAAAATATATCCAATTATGCCTACTTGTGTGTATGTTTTGGTATCTTAATGTATTATAATATCTGTCAGTACACATTATTGTCGAAGTGTTGGTGTCCTTATGTTTTTGTGTCCAAGTGTTACTATCCCTAAATAACGAGAAGTAATGTGGTATGCACCTGGTAGACTAGAAATATGAAAAATTGATATGAATAGTTCCAACTACGGGCTTTTCGCCATTTTCATTCCCAACTAAGGATTATTTTTTAGCAGCCCCAAATATGCATCAATTTTGCCAAAATTGGTCCTAACAGGTTAATGAGCTGCTAAAACAAGTAAAACACGTTTTTCTTTTTTGTTGGAAAAATTGACAAAGGAAATTCCAACTATGACCGCCCAGCCATAAAAGGTCCAAACTATGGACTATTCCATAGCAGGCCCAACTATATATAACATGTCTTTTACACACGTGGTCCTTCCAGGTTACTCACCGATAGAAATTTATAGAACCCATCACGTGATTGTTACCGTTGTTGCACGTGTTTGGTTATTTAAATCCCCTATTCCTATGTTATTCCATTTTGTTCTCCTCCAATCTGCAATTTATTCATCTCAAATCTCCAATCTTCAATTTCTCTGTGATACTTCTCTCTTATTTTTTCTCCAATGGCAGCGCAAGCATCAGGTGGATTAGGATCCATCAATTCAAGAGCAAATTCAGGTGATGTTCCTTACAAGTGCAACCATGACATCCCTGATGTAATTAGAAATTTATACAGAGGAGCGAATTTTGGAAGAAGGTTTTATGGGTGTTCTATGTGGCCAATGAGTGATAGTTTTTTTTATTATGCAGTGTTAGGACCTTCAACATGTTTATAGTTCGTGTTCTGCACTCGAGACAATTAAAGATTTAATCAAACTTAAGCAATCACCGACTATAATGCAAAGGATAAATGAAAATTTGAAAAAACATAAGATTTTATGAAATGTAATTACGTGCTTGCTGTTGAAGTCTGCCAATGCTTGATTTGCACAAGGAACAACAAGCTCTTTGACTGGATCTGGACCAATAGCTCGAAAACAGCCAAAACGACCAATGGGAACCAAAGCAAATCCAGTTTGAGGAGTCGAAGCATATAAATTTGTTCTTGCAAAGAGAATAAGAACGATCAATAACTTTATGACAAGGAGAAATTGCAAAAGTTCAGGGGAAACATAGAAGGACATACAGGTATCAAGTTATCACCAGTGAGCAAACAGAAAGACAGTATAATAAGACAATTTATACTTTCAGACCATATTAAACCTAAAGTAGGAGTACTAAAGAAAAATTTCTATAAGTTAATCTAAACTATGAAACTGAGAACCCTGACAATCAAACCAAATTGAGACATTCACACAAAGAGCATGTTTGGTGCGTGTATTTTACAGGTTGGAAACAAAATCACGAATTAACTTCCCTTTTAGCTTCTATAGTTCAGCGTATAGGGAAACAATGCTCCTTATAAAGAGTCAATGTATTCATTCCACCCATTACGGTAAGAAAAATGATTCCTCCCCTTCTTTAAGGTAGGGAACCAAATTTAAGTGGTTAATTTCAATAGTTAGACCGAACAGCTGACAACTGTAATAGTTTTCATGTCTTTTTCCCTCTCGTTAAATTCCATTCCATCTTTGTTTCCTCCAACCATACCAAACATACCCAAAATTGAACACCAAATATATATTCATAATTCAGAGTTTCAGACACAGCACATAGACCAGCGAAATCATAGACCTGATAAGCAAAAATTGAACAGCAGCGGCAGCAACAACAACAAAAATAAATGAATGAAATAAAACGCCACAACAACTATTCGTTGAACAGAGCTTACGCCAGACGCAAGAAAACATCTAGGCAGAAAAGGATTATGAGTTCCATTATGGCCTGTTTGGACTCATTGATATTTCATTTTGTATTCAGGAATTGGATTAAATCAATTGTTTGGGAACCATATAACTTGAAATGAACGAATTGGTCCAAATTCAACTGGTAGTTCAAAAGAGTAATTGGAATGACATATTGTAGTTTGTCAATGAATTATTTGAAAATCCTAACGTCTAGGTTTGTTGTTTCTCTCTCCTATTCCCAGCAACACTTTCCAGTTGCCACCCCTACATCTACCACCAAAGCATCGCTGTTCCACCACCACCACCACCACCACCAAACCTCCCAGCAAAGCCCACTACCTTATAATTATAATTAGGATTTGGATTCCACTACCGATTAGAAGCAGTAATTGCATATAATTAGGATTTGGATTCCTAAACACTACCTTGAATTCCAATTAGGAGACAAAAGATCATCTATGTGCATGGACTTAAAACCTAAAGTACCAAAATTGCAGAACATTAACATGGTATTATTATAAATTGAAAACCCTAACAGACAAATTAACACCAAATATGCGTAATTTAAGTAATTAACTATGGATATTTCGAGCAATTAAGTTGTAGATGGATGCAATTTGATCATAATCCTAAATTGAGAAGCACGAGAAATTAAATCATGGATTGCAAAATTCAGCAAAGGAAGAATGCGAGAAAAAACAGTCATACGACAAAACGAAAATTTTGGGCAAAGAAAAAAATCAAAATTAAAATTAATACCGGTTTTCAAGATTGAGCACATCGTCAGGGTTGAAGCCAAGACCACGAAGAAAATCACAAAAAGTAGAAACATCACTGTAAAAAGGCTGTATATCCTCGAGCATTAAAAGTGGTTCAATTTCGCTAACTTTGTCATTAATTTCCTCTGATTGATCCCCACAATTGGCTGCTCCATCTTTGCTAACTCTTTGGCTCAATCGCAAACAAATACTTCCTACTTCTAGAATGAGAATGAGAAAGAGAAATAGAGATAGGGTGAAATTGAAATAATCGATGGGGCAGTTACTATTTATCGCCCGTATAATACTTACATTCCTAAACTACCCTTACAAATATCACCTACCCCCACCCTCACTCTCACTCTCACTCTCACTCTCACTCACACTCACTATTCTCTCTCACCTCACTCCAACCTCCCCACCAACCACCACTACAACCACAACCATCGCCACCACCACCATCACAACCACCGCACCACCGCCACCACCACCAACAGAACCGCCTGGACCACCGCCACCTCCACCTCCACCACCACCACCACCATTGCAAGCAGATCCAGTTAACCACGAACACCACCTCCTCCACCACCACCGGCGGGAGGCTAGTGAGGAGCATGGGTCCAAGGAAGAAGGTGAAAGAAGTTGGAGAATCATCAACCCAGGTAATGATTCTTTCCCATTCTTATCTTTGTAAATTCGCCAGAAAAATCCAGCACCACCGCCGCCCGTCAATTTCCATTCATTTCCTTGGCTGCCGAGGAAACGAAATTCTTTTCATTTCCTCCACCGAGGAAACGAAAAAACGTTTCGTTTCCTCGGTGGAGGAACCGAAAAAGAGTTTCGGTGGAGTAGCTTTGAATTTTGAATTTCGAATTTCGAATTTTTCTTATGCGTTTTTATGCGTTGTTGTTATGAATTGTTGTTATGCATTTTGTTACATGTTAATTAGTTACATGTTACTTGTTATTACTTGTTACTTGTTACATGTTATGAATTGTTGTTAGGAATTTTGTTACTTGTTACTCCCTCCGTTTCATTTTAATCTACACACTTACACTTTGAGGACATATATCTTTAGTTTTGTGTTTGTAAAAATTATAAAAAGTACATATTAATAAAATACATGTTATGATGAATCTAACAAGATCCCACATGACTATATTTTCATCCGCATATAAATCACAAATGATGGTCAAAGTGAAATTTGTGAATAGTGTAAAATATCAAAGTGTAACAATTAAAATGAAACGGAGGGAGTACATGTTATGAATTGTTGTTAGGAATTTTGTCACATGTTTTTTTTTTTTTAATTTCGAATGTTTAGTAATATTAACATGTTAATTAGTATGTTAGAATTTTTATATAATAATTTGTAACATAATAAGTAGATGTAGTATGTTAATAATTTTATAATTATATTAGTTAAATGTAATATGTTAATAATGTTATAATTATATTAATTAAATGTAGTATGTTAATAATTTTATAATTATATTAGATAACTTTGTAGTATGTTAACAATGGATAATTATATTAATTAGATGAAGTATGTTACTAACGTTATGCTACAATTTAGTTATATTAATGTCAATAATTACATTAACGACGAAGGTGCTACGATCACTATTAAATAGTGTAAATTGATTAAATAGTGACTAATTTAAAAAATTGAAAATTATGCTCAGTCGAGAGCTTTAGGCGACGAGAGTGTGGGTCTTGAGGGATCTGGGCCACGACACACTCGATCTCGTGGTGTCAATGCATCGAGTAGGAGGGCGAGGGCAGAAGAGCGGGTTAGGCCGGAACCTATTCCAGAGGATGCGCCTCATAGTCCGGGTTGGGATACCCAGGATGGGGAGGAGTCGGAAAACGCTTTGAGTGGTGGTGCAGAGGAAGCCACTTCTCGTGTGACTGTGAGGAAGGGTTGAGGAGGGAGGTTTGTTTCGGAATCGTCAAGTTCCGCACGTAGTCGGACTTCGAGTAGGGCCAGAGCTACTAGTGATACTTCCTACTTAGTTAGGGAGTCTATGCCTGGAGGACCTATTGATGGCAGTGTGATTCTTAGTTATCCGGCTCACCTCAGTGCACGTATCCACGATGATCCGTTTGCTGCTACAGTGATGATGTGCCATAATCGTGCTGGTGTGGTTGATACCTTGAAGAATTGGAACTTCGATCCCCAGTCACAGCTGCGTATACATGTGTCTTGTATTGCCCATCTCTCGTTCAATATGTATTCGCACCTTGACTTCCCATTGATTTTAGCGTTTATAGAACGTTGGCAGCCCGACGCGAACACGTTCCACTTGCCTTTCCAGGAGATGACGATCATGTTGCATCACGTTTGGCAGATTAAAAGTGGTTCAATGTCGCTAACTTTGTCATTAATCTCCATATCCTTAACCCTCTGATTGATCCCCACAATTGGCTCCTCTATCTTTGCTAACTCTTTGGTTCAATCGCAAACAAATACTTCCTACTTCTAGAATGAGAATGAGAATGAGAAAGAGAAAGAGAAAGAGAAATAGAGATAGGGTGAAATTGAAACAATCGATGGTTTTATTTTTAGGGGTTTCGCACTTATGTAGATTTCGTACATATACACCTGGGTGTACAAAGCATTTGTACGCCCAATTTGTTTTTTTTTTTATTTTTAAATATCTTTGAAAAAAAAATACCCATAAAACTTAAGCTATGGAAGTTATAAATAGGGTAAACTAGGTTGAAGCCCGTGCGATGCACGGGTTATACGCTAAATTCTTTTTAATTGATAAATTAATTGTTTTTGGAAATAAATTTCACTAGCTAGGTTTCTTTTTAATATAGAAACATGATAATTTTTAAATAGATTATTATATACTCCCTCCATTTCTTTTTAATCTATACACTTTCCTTTTTGGTCTGTTTCTTTTTAATATACACACTGTTGTTTTTTCTATTTTTAGTAACATGTCACATCTACTTTCTCCTCTTTTTCCACCCATGTCATCTACTTTTTAATATTTTAACCCACTTTTTAATTTATCTCTCTCACTTTTCAATTTCTCTCTCCGCCTTTTCAGTTTTTCTCTCATACTTTTACACTTTTTCCTTGGTTCTCCCCCAAAGTGAAATGAGTAAATTAAAATAAAACGGAGGGAGTAAGGATTAGCATAAAAAATTTATTTAAATAAATTAAGATTTCTTTTTTAATATTTTCTATATCTTTTGCATTTAATTAAGATTCTTTTAACTATATTGTTTACTTTTCAATAAAAGTATTTATACCCTCCGATTTTTAATGTTTTGTACAATTTTCTCATTTGGACAATTCCAAATTTCCTAAACAATATAGTTAAAAATCTTAATAGTGGTTATTTTTTTACCCCAATCACGTTATAATACTTTATTCCTAAATTTTCACTCAGATAATAAATGCATATAACATAGAAAATCAGAGGGACTAAATGGAATTCGTTTTAATATATTAGAAAATATATAGTATTTCTTACATTTTTTGGGCATTATTAGGATCTTATTTTTGGACAATTACTTCAATTTTTATTTAATTAGATCTAGTAATATATTTTATCATAAATAAAAAAGATAAATTATTTATTTATTTATTTAAAGGATAAAATATTTCTTTTAAATTTTGGAAATATCTTTTATCAACCTTTTTTTTTTTTGAGAAGATTTTATCAACCTTTGTATCTTCCTAATATTTTTTATGATTATAAAAAATAATGATCTTTAATCCTATTGGTTTAGAAAATATTTTGCTTACATGGCGCGACGTATGCTTCCGAATTTCTAAAAATTCACAAAAACCCAATTATTTGCGATCTGATTGGCTTAGAAAAACTTTTGAATCTATAAAATTATTATTTTAAAAAAAATATAGTATAATTTAAAAAGTTAACTATTTTTTATTATTATTATAGGATTAGAAATACTAAAGATCAGATAATTATTTCTTTCTGCTAATCCTTATCCTAATTTTTTATTTTGGTGAAGAATCCTAATCCTAATTTTCTATAATACGTAGATACTGAGTTTGATAAAAAAATAAAAATAAAAAACGTAATCCTTAAAAAAAATACACAAATCCTAGGTTTTTTCCCGTAATCTAACCTATTAGTAATATCTATAATTCTTTCAAAAAAAAAGCAATATCTATAATTTTTTTGGAATCCTAATCCTAATTTCTATATTCCTTAAACGTAATCCTTAGATTTTGTTATACGTAAATAGTATTTTTTTTTTTTTGTGAAGAATCCTATTCCTAATTTTCCACAATCCTTTTTTGTGCAGAATCCTAAAATTATTAAAAAAATAATCTGTGACTTTTATTTACATAGTAAAAATAAAATTTCTGTAAAATTTTTATTATAATTAAAAAGATAAATTATTTCCTTTATTTATTTGAAGGATAAAATATTTCCTTTAAAATTTGAAAATATCTTCTATCAACTTTTGTATCTTACTAATATTTTTTAAAATTATAAAAAATAATCACCTTTAATCCTATTTGTTCAGAAAATAATTTTGCTTACATGGCGCAACGTATGCTTTTGAATTTTTAAAAAATTCACAAAAACCCAATTATTTGCAATTTGATTAGCTAAGAAAAGACTTCTTGCTTATGTGGTGCGCCGTATGCTCCCCGAAAACTCCTATTTATATATACTAGTATTTTTTGCACGTGATGCGTGCGCGAACATCGCAGTGATATTGTACATGTTTCTTTTATTTACAAAAATCAGGAAGTTACTTTCACTAAAAAAAAATGTGGTAGTTTTTTAGGGGGGAAATCTGGCAGTTACATTAGAGCTTTTTTTTAAAAAGTTATATGACTTTTTTTGCCCTCATTAGTTATCTTGGAAGAATAAAAACATAAAAGGGTATTTTAGGGAACTCAAGTGGACACCAAACTCCTCAAGAGTTCCCATATATAATAGAGATATATATATTAGATTAGATTTTTCTGTACACTTAGGTGTACAACTACCTTTGTACACCTAGGTCCCTTTTATTTTAAAAAAAAAACAAAACAAATAAACGATCACGTTCAGTTAGAGGGGAAAAAAACTGTAAACTACATGAAATAAGAGATTGAAAAAACAGAGAAGTAAGGATCCGTTCGTTATCGTTTTTTGTTTTCAGTTTTCATTTTTTTTGAAAACTAAAAACCAAAAACAGGAAACCAAAAAAAGTAGCTTTCACTTTTTAGTTGTCAGTTTTCAAAATCACCATGTTCCCAATAAATTTGACTAATTTTTTTATTATTAGACATATATCATATGACTTTGAAAATCAAAAAACCAAAATATAGAAAACCACAGTAATACCGAACGGGCCCTTATTTTTTTTAATGTTATCTTTTATTTCATATTATTTTGTATATAGTATCTAGAAGTTTTTTCCCCTTAAATCTTATCTTTTATGTCCTATTATTATATCCTACTTCGTATAATTTTGTACGTACATGGATGATCGGATTTAAAAGTTGATAATTATTAAATTTTTAGTGGATTCTAAAGTTTAATCTATCCAAAACCATTTGACTTTATTTTAAAAACTTTTTTTCGAAAGATTAAATTTTTCATATAATGGATGTTTAATTGTTCATCATATTAAAAACGGAAGTTCAATTATAGTAAACTTAAGGTTCACTATAACAATTGATAAAAACTACAGTGTACGTTCTATTTATGTTTTATAAAATGCTTTTCTCTATTATGAATACAATGAATGTTTATCATATTAAAAACACAAGTTCATCTATGTAATCTCAAGGTTCACCCTATCATAATAAAAACTACATTTTGTTTATGTTATTTTTATTAAATGTTTCACCTTTTTAATACAATGAATGTTCATCATATTAAAAACAGAAGTTTACTAGTCTATAGTTTAGTGTATCAATTAATAAGAACTACAGTGTTATATATATGCTTTTTACTGCTTCCTTCCATTTTACATCCAAGAGATGAACATTTTAATCTTTTGAATGAACAATCATTCGTAACAAATGAACATTTCCATCATTAGAATGAACATTATCTATAACAAATGAATTTTTTATATTTTCAATGAACAATTATCTATTAGAAATGCCATCAAAAAAAATTATCTTTTAGAAATGAATATTTCCATCTTTTCAACGCAGCAAGATATATTTATAAATGTATACTTAATACAGCAAGATATATTTTCTTTAACAGATAATAAGCAAGGAAACTAACCACTTCCTAAACTTTAGGAACGTTTTCCTGAACTGGTGTTAAAAAAAAAAAGTAATTCCCTATTTGGTGTTCAACTAAAAGTAATTCCACAATTTAGTGTTTAGCTAAAAGTAATTCCGTATTTGGTGCTCATGTTAGGTTTGTTAGTGAAATGGAGGTTTGGATAAATTATTTCCCCATTTTAGTTTTATTTTCCCATTATCAGTGAGCATCCTCGTAAAATCCATCAATGAATTTTCTTATGAAAATCTGCAATAAAAAGTGGAATAATTAGAATTTACCAGAATAGTATTGAATAATGAAGCATTACATAGTATTGAATAAGATGAGTGCAATAAGATGACAGATCGTATTGAATAATGAAGCATCAGAAGCATTACATAGTAACTACTAACAACTGCAGCTTGTATAGAAAATAGATGTTTTTTTCTAAACAAGGTGAAGATAAGCTTACCATAAGAAAGAGTACAAACAAAACGCAAAGTATTCACAACATGCTCATAAATGAGATTATCAGCGATCTAAATTAAAGTAGGCTTTGACATGTTACCATTTTGAGCAAATATGCAATCATAAACTAGTTTAGACACATTTGCTTTTCAAAGAGTGAATGTATTATCAATGGCACATGCGAACTAATGTGCCGAACTCGAAAAAATAGAGCTTGTATGAATAATGGGCAACAATAAGAGAAGACAATGATCAATTCAACTACAAAACCTCTAAATTCAACAATTAAAGCTATAAATTAGATAATTCGAAAAAGAAAAAAAAATACCGTACCACAATTGCCAGTGGAACAAGCGATGGGGGGACCCGAGAATTCCGGCAAAGGTGTGATGTAGCTGGCGATCGTCGTGTATGTTTTACAGGGAAGACAAAGGAAGGCTTTTGAATTTTGGTTTGTACGTGATGACTGATGAGAGCAAAGGAAGTGAGGAGAAGATGGAGGGTTTTTAGATTTTGCCATTTTATCAAACTTAAAAAAAAATTAGCTATGTTTGCCCCAACCTAGGAGAACACTATATTATGGAATTACTTTTAACTTGACACCAATTTGAGAATTATTTTCTTTTTTAACACTAGAGTGGGAAAGCACTCAAACTTTAGCAGTTATTCTTTTTATTCTTTTTTTTTCCTTTGTTTTACGTTACTTTTTTCCCTTTTCTTTTTCTCTCTTTTTTTTTCTTTCCTTTCATACCCTTAGGTGTACAAGGGTAGTTGTACACCTAGGTGTATAGAAAAGGAATTGATGACTAGCAGTATACTTTTTTATTGATATTTTTTTTTAAATCATAAAACATTTGCTACAGAAGTTCATTATAGCAAACTCGTTGTTCATTATAGTAAAGTAATTGTTCATTATAGCACAGCCTTATAAGTGATATGTCACTCTCTTGTTTATTAGGTAAGCCTTTTGGAGACCCTATTCCCTCCTCCGTTGTCATAGCTAAACTCCGTCGTGAATGGAGTGTTCTTAAGGCTGAGATTACTTTTGTTGAGATGGGAAATGGGTGGGTTATGTTCAAGTTCTCAAATAATGAAGACAAATCATTTGTTTGGGAGCATCGCCCATGGTATGTTCAAGGTCTTGTTCTTGCTCTTTTTATTTGGCAAACTGCATTTAATCCGTTTACTTTTCAAATTCGCTCTTTGGCTATTTGGGTTCACCTTAATCTGTTACCAATGGAGTTCTGGTCATCACCTTGTCTTAGTACATTACTTGCACCTATAGGCCCCCTTATCCGTATAGATGATTTCCCTCTTTCTCGCACTCGTGCTCATTATGCTCGGGTGTGTGTCAATGTCCAAGTCATTAAACCTGCTCCAGGGTCTATAATTATTAATATCCAAGGTCAACCTCGTGAAATTTTTCTCACCTATGAAGGTATGTTAGAAATTTGTCCTCTTTGTCGCTCGGAAGATCACACCTTAGATAGTTGCTCTCAAAAGGCTGACCATACCCTCCATCTTCTAGTGGATAGACTCAAGGCTAGCTCCATTAATTCCCACCAGACTACTCCAGTACCCCATAAGAAAGCTGAATCTAGTGGACGATGGATAAAAGTTGTTCCAAAGCGTAAAGGTCGAATATCAGCCAATAGTAAAAAGGCAAAGGTTACAGACCCAGTTTTTAAAACACCACAAACTGAAACTAAGAATCCAGACCAGCAGGATCAGCCTCCGCCCCTGTCACGTCTCAAATTAATGTTTCCACCTCTGAAATTAACAAGGATGTTCTGAAATCTTCTGAACCTATAACCACTCATCCTTATGTGCATTCTACCACCAGTCTTGAACCTCTATTAGCTAATGAAACAGTTGAAGAAGCTGATCCAGACTATGTTGAAGCTCTTGCAACTTTGCAAACTACCATTCTGCCTCCTGCATTCCCTCCTGTTATCAATGAATATGGGTCAAATATAGGCCAAATGAGCCCATCCTCATCTGAAACTGCGCTTGCACATGAATTATCAGAGGTAGATAAGCTATTTTTTGATGCTTTGGGTCATGGGAAGGAGGTATCAATATCATCGGAGTCTTCAAAACAACGCCGCACTGAAGATGAGGAAGATTCTGCATCTTCCAAACAGAATCAAAAGTGATCTGTTAGATGCTGTCTCAACCTTTTGCTCTTACTCGCTTATTACTACATCTTAGTTAATGTATCTAGGCACTAATATCTGTTTAGTATGTAATGTACTCTGTAGACCTTTTGTAATAGCTAATATATGTGAGTATCCTGTGCTGCACACTTTATTGGAACTACAATCTTTTGGATACCAGTTTATTAAAATAACTCAGTATTTAATTCAACTACTGAATTGTCCTCTTCTCCATTTGAATCATATTGTATTACAATTCTATGCTCTAAGCTACCAGTGGAATAGTTACCCTCACTGCAGGTATGTTCCCTCAAGTCCGGAAATTGAGTTGGCTTGGCAGCATTAGGACAAGGTTGATACCATTTATGAACTAGCATCTGATCACTACAACATCACTCAAAAATTTAAAAATTATTGTCTTAGTTCTGCTATAACAATTGTTGGGATAGTCTATTATATGAT
Organism: Beta lomatogona; assembly: GCA_947646795.1. NCBI lineage: Eukaryota > Viridiplantae > Streptophyta > Magnoliopsida > Caryophyllales > Amaranthaceae > Beta > Beta lomatogona. Next base: position 350,936 of record CANSNZ010001135.1, read on the forward strand.
AGACTCCTGTCTGATGGTTCATTACATGCAAAGGATTAATTATATGACTTGCCCTATGAGGACAAGGAGCAGCTCTCTGGTATGTATATTTCCAGTTGATGTATTTATTGCCGAAAGTTGGATATATTTATTGGGACTGGCTTATAGCCTTGCCTAGCATCATATGATGCATGCCCAGACATTTGATGTCTTATGTCAAGTAGTATAAGCACTATTGATACATTATGAAAATTATTAGTTGGAATATCCAAGGAGCAAAAAAACAAAATGCACAAAGTGAGTTACTCAATCTCACTCGAAAATTCAAACCTGATATATTCATTATTCTTGAAACAATGAGCTCTAAGATTAATCGACATATTATCTTAAAAACACTAGGATTCGATGAAATAATTATTATCGATCCAAATGGCCATTGTGGAGGTATGTGGATTCTATGGAATAATAATGACTTTTCGGTCACTCCTTAGCCATGTACCTTTCGTCTCGCTAACTTTATTGTGCTGGACAAAAATAGTCTAGCATCCTTTTGCCTAACAAGATTATATGCGCTAGCTCAAAATACAGAAAAACCAGCATTTTGGAATGACCCTACCTCGTTTTTTAGCACCTTACAAATGCCATGTTGCATTTTGGCAATTTTGATGAACTATTATACATCAAGGACAAGAAAGGAGGGAATCTGGCCAACACCAACCGCTGTCAGATTCTATCTGACTTTATCGTTACATGTAATGCACAAGATGTTTTGAGTCCCCCGAACTCTTATTCTTGTAAAAAATCATTCAATCATCATTATATTTATGAAAAGCTTGATCGTTGTATAGTATCCTCGTCGTGGGCATCTGATCATCCCAATGCTTCTCTACACTATGACACATTTTCATGCTCAGACCATGCACCTATCATCTTGTCAACAACTCAGGTCACATATCATAAGCCCCCTAGATTTAGATTTCAAAATGCTTGGATAAATGACCCATATACCAGAAATCTAGTCCAAAGAAAATGGAATCAACAACACTCTCTCTCGCATTTTTATAATATATGTCGAAAACTTCAGTATGTAAAACATGAATTGAAAGCTTGGTCCAAGAATAAATTTGGGCATATGCAACTAAAATTAGCCCAAAATCATAGCAAATTATTAAATGTTCAAAATCAATTATTATTGTTTCCAAATAATTCTCATATTGAGCAACACTTAGCTCGTCTTATAAGACAAAGAGAAAGACTACTATCCTTTAACCAAAGATGTTGGGGAAAGTTTTCTCGCAAACAATGGCTGACAAAAGGTGATCGTAATTCTGCTTTTTTCCATTCTAAGATCGTGTCCAAAATAAAACGTCTCCAAATCCAAAAGATAAGAAACTCGATGAACCAATGGGTTGATACCCATTCTGAAATTAGTAATGCTTTCCAAGCTGAATTCCAGGAACGCTTTAGTTCTGCAATTGAGTCCAACCGAAACATTATAACCCCTTGTATATCTACAGCCATAACAGATGAAGAGAATATACATCTAACTGCTCCAATTTCGGATACGGAAATCCGACAAGCTCTTTTTAGCATAGATCCCTCTAAATCCCCGGGTTCGGATGGATTTGGAGCCAAATTTTTTCAACAATATTCGGACATCGTAGGCTCAGATATTTGTAAAGCTATGCATGATTTCTTTACGCACGGTAGGTTACTAAGAAGTGTGAATCATACTCTGATCACTTTAATACCCAAAGTTGCACAGCCTCAAAAGCCTAATCAATGTCGGCCAATCAGTTTATGCAATACCTTGTACAAAATCATTTCAAAAATCCTTATTGCAAGACTTCGGCCAATCCTTACCAGAATTATTAGCCCTTTACAAAATGCATTTACCCCAGGTAGATTAATACATGACAATGTAGTCATCGTGCAAGAGGTCCTGAATATTTTTAATAAGTCAAAAAGCAAGGTTGGATGGTTTGCACTCAAATTAGATATGGAAAAAGCATACGACCGTCTAGAATGGGACTTTATAAACCATGCACTGAAAAGTTATGGCTTTCATCCAAAATGGATCACGTGGATTATGCAGTGTATCACATCTGTATCGTATTCCATTGTAATTAACCAAGACACTACCTCTGTTTTAGACCATCTCGTGGAATTAGACAAGGTGATCCATTATCACCTTACCTTTTTATTATTTGTATGGATATCCTCTGTAGACAATTACTTTTTGCAGCACAAACCCCAAAGTCAGGAATCGGCATCAAGTTAGCTCCTCATTCTCAGACCATACCTGCGTTGTTCTTTACGGATGATGGTCTATTATTTTGTAAGGCCACCCCAGAATCGGCTCACCGACTAAAAAATATATTAGACTCATTTTGCCAAAACTCTGGACAGCTCATTAATTTTCATAAATCTGCAATTATCTTCTCTAAGCATGTTACGAATCAATGGAAACGCTCTATTGCTAGTATATTTAACATGACCCCTAAAACCTTTTTAGGGCGCTATCTCGGAGTTATTTTCTCTGGTTATAAGCCACTGCCTAATGACCTTCACTCTTTATTACGCAAAGTAGATAGTAAAATTAATTCTTGGCATAATCATTTTCTATCTAAGGCAGGGAAAGCAGTTCTTATCCAAAGCCATCTTGAATCTACTCCTGCCTATCATATGGCTTGTACTAAGGTACGAAGGAAAACATGCTCTATGATTGATGCCATTAATAGTAAATTCTTTTGGAAAACATCTTCCATACTTTGGGACTTCCGTTACTGGCTTGGTCAAAACTTTGTCGTCCTAAAAATTTTGGGGGCCTGAAATTCCGAAAAATGGCTTATGTAAATAATGCTTATCTGGCAAATATGGGATGGCGAATATTGACGGATCAAAAAAATATTTGGCCCACGCTTATGCGGCAAAAAAATCTGCGCAATACTTCATTCTTCAACTATAAATCTAAACACACAGACTCTCATATTTGGAAAGCTATTCTCCAGACTCGCGACCTTTTAAGAAAGGGTATTCGTTGGAAAATTGTTACAGGTGAAAAGGTCTATTTTTGGCTTGATAATTGGTGTTCTGATCAAAACCTGATTGAAACTCTTAACCTGGATATTATACATATTGAACATCCTGAATTAACTGTTAATAGTGTTATATTACCTTACCGAGAGTGGAATATTCCAATGCTGCAACAATTAGTGCCTGCACACATTGTTAAAAAATTCTAGGTATCCCCATCCCTTACTAGCTTAGATGATTTTTCAGTCAAGTCAGCAACTTGGCTTGCGCATGGTTTAGTTCAACATCTAATAGCCCCTGGCCATTCCATTGGATTTGGAAAATAGATATTGCCCCAAAAATACAAATTTTCCTATGGCAACTTCTGCATAATGGCCTTCCTCTTATGTCAAACTTAGCAAGACGACAACTAACGGATAACTCTCAATGTCCGATGTGTCATACAGGCACTGAAACCATAAGTCACCTTTTCTTCTCATGCCCTATTACACAACAATATTGGCACTCCAATCATATAAGGCAAAAACTTTGGTCTGATATACCTACTGATATTGAGCAATGTCTTAGTTCTCTTCGACACCGTCCTAAGTCTATCCAATTGGCTAGTTATAGCCTTTGGAGCATATGGAAAGAACGTAATTCTATTGTTTTTGAGAGAAACACTGTGAACATAAATCGAATATACTATAGAGCCTGGTATTTGCAATAGGAATGGACCGCTCGTACATTGGCAGATACCTCTCTCACTATCTCTTCCCTCCCTTCTTGCAGGCCACCATCCATAATATCTGTTCAATGGCACCCTTCACCACAAGGATGTTGTAAACTTAATTTTGATGGCTCTGTTGTTGGTTCATCCGCTTCTGCCAGTGTAGTAATTCGTAACTCTGACGGACACGTATTAGCAGCCCAAGCATATCAATTTGGTCACACTTCAGCTCTTGTGGCTGAAGCCTGGGGTTTGCGCAATGGCCTTCTTCTGGAACAAAATCTCAATATTCAGAACATTTATGTCGAAGGTGACAATCATGTGGTGATTCGAATTCTTCAAGGTCGCTATACATGTCCATGGATTATTCACACTCTCATCAATGACATCCGATCACTAATCAGTCAACTGACTATTTGCTTCATACATCACATTTTCCGCGAGGCCAACTGTACAACAGATTATCTATCTATAAAAGACCACTCTATTTCTGATGTCGTGGTGAACGTTGACACTGGATCCGATCCTACCTTTGATCATTTTGTATTTCTTGATTTGTTAGGTCACTCCCTTGAGAAAAGGGTGCCCTAACTTCATCCTTTGTACCCAAAAAAAAAATTTGTTCATTATAGCAAACTCTATTGTTTGTTATAGCAAACTCATTGTTCATTAGAACAAACAAAGTTCATTATAATAAACTCATTATTCATTATAGTATATTCATTGTACTTCTTGAAAATATTCTATTGTTCATTATAGTAAACTCGTTGTTCAACATTGTTCATTATATTAAACAGAAGTTCATTATTGGGAAATTCACTGTTCATTATAGCAAACTCGGTGCTCATTATAGTAAACATGTTGTTCACCGTTGTTCAACTATAGCAAACTCGTTGTTCATTATATTAAAATGGAAGTTCATTATAGCAAATTCATTGTTCATTATTGTAAACTCATTGTAGTTGTTGAAAATACTTCATTGTTCATCATAGCAAACTTATTGTTCATTATAGTAAATTCTTTGTTATCATTGTCTATTATATTAAACGGTTGTTCATTATAGTAAACCAATTGTGCTTATTTGAAACACAAAATTAATACTTTGTATGTATTTATTGAAAATACTCCAGTATAACAGCAAAAGAATCTAGGAATTTAAGAATTAAAAAGAGATAAAAAGGATTGAAAACATAAATTAGGAAGCGTACAATTAGAGGTGAGGAAAACTTAGTACCTTTCAGTTATTTTTTCTTTTTTTCTTTTTTTTTTTTTTTTCTTTTTTTTTTTTTTTTTTTTTTTTTTTTTATTAGGAGATTAAGTCAGCCCAAGGGCTAACCCCTACAAGGTTACTAGCCTGTAGGAAACACCAACACATTGGCTGGTACGTAAGGCATGCATAGCATGCTAAAGAAACACCCCAGCCCCTGACCTCAGGGGCCAAGGGGGAGTGCTCTATCCACTTGAGCTAACTCTTATCAATTTTTTTTTTTTTGTTTTTTTTAGTTGGGTGTATGGCTTTTAGTTGTGAGGAAAAATTTGCCGATTTCGTATAGAGACAGGGCGAGGGGCATTAGAGGAGTAATTGCTAAAATGTCGTTTTTTTTTTTTTTTTTTGTTGGGAAAATTGCGAAATACTACCACTTGAAGACATCATTTTGAGACATACTACCACTTAAAACTTTTTTTGCAAATTACTACCACTTAACATAATTTTCCTTCCGATTTACTACCACCATCCCAAAATTTTGTAATTAACAACTAAAAAACTTGATTAATGAATACGCCTCCTCTCCCTTTTTTCTCTCTTCTCTCTCCTCTCTCATAAAACCCTAATTTTCAACCTAGGGGCTACCGCCACCCTTTTAGACGGTTGTAAGCCCCTTTTCTCCTTTTGTTACTAGTTTTTTATGTTAATGTTTCTAATAAACTTCAGTCTCTCTTTAATGGAGAGTTTTTCTACCCATTTATTGGGATATATCTACCCATATATTGGGTTTTATCTCTCTCCATGTGAGAGTTTGGAGACTTTTGTTTTTGGGTTTTGTGTAATTCAAGAGGTTGAATTGTTGATTGAAATTTGTGCGGGGTTGCAACAGATGTCAGTGCTTCGTTTACAATCACTTGAATTGGATCCAGTTCTACTTCAAAACTGCAAAAGATCGATAGACCCCCTTGCAGAAGGCTGCATCAGACAGCGTTGTGAAAGACGAGGGTTTTCAGAAGTGTTAGATCTACTCAACGATCGTGGTTTTGTCATATTAGAATTATATTTATTTCTTTTTGATATGTATTTGTTTAGTTTTGACTTCTATTGTAGATGTCGTATGACTTTGAATCAATAAATTAATTTTAATTTCAAAAAAAAAAAAAAAACTTGATTAATATACTAGTTTAATGTAATATTTACCTTCTGTTTTTTTTAATCAACTTGTTCATCTCCCCTCCACCAGCACCACCACCCCTTGCAACCCAAGTCGACTCCAGCAAACCAATCTGACCCCCCACCACCAGCACCGAGCAACACTGTACCACCACCACCACTTAACTTCGCCTCCAACATCCCTAATTTGAGCCTCCTCATCCCAAATTCGAGCCATTTACCTGTAATTCGAGTCACCCATCCCAAATTTGATCAACCCCAACCCTTAATTGAGCCACCCACATGCGAAACAGACTGACCCATGCTCGAATTAGGGTTTCGAAGTTTTGGGTTCACAATATGGGTTTCGAAGGTTCAATTCAAAGGTGGTGGTTGTTAGTTCGATTTAGATGCTTTTGGGTGGTTGGTGGTTTGATTGGGTAGTAATTTGGGATACAGTGGAGATGGTGGTTGTGGGGTCGAAGGTTGATGGTTGTTGGGTCGAAGGTTGATGGGTCGATTTGGTGGTTCGATGGGTTGAAGGTTGATGGTTGTTCGATGGGTTGACGGTTGTTCGATGGGTTGATGATGATTGTTGCTCGATTTGGTTGATGGTTGTTCGATGGTCGTTGGGTCGAAGGTTGATGGTTGTTCGATGGGGTTGATGGCAGTTTATGGTGGTTGTTCGATGGGTTGATGGCAGTTCATTGTGGTTGTTTGACGGGGTTTCGAAGGTTCGAAGTTGTACGATGGAGATGGCTATTCGCGGTGATGGTGGTGGTAGTACGGCGATGCAGGTGGTGGTGGGGCGATGCAGGTGTTGTTTACAATTTGGCTTAAGGTGGTGGAATTTGCAAAAAAAAAAATTTAGGTGGTGGAATTTGCAAAAAAAAATTTTAGGTGGTGGAATTTGCAAAAAAAAAAAATTTAAGTGGTAGTAATTTGCAAAAAAAATAAAATTAAGTGGTAGTAATTCTCAAAATGATGTAGTGATGCGCTATTTTTCCCTTTTTTTTTGGGTTATGCTAATTGTAGCCCTTAGGGCTACATTTAAGCATTAACTATGTTTTCTAAAGTAGTATATATTTGTGAATAAAAACACACAAAAATCAATCTAATAAATGCTTGTTTTCTTAAAATCCTTCCTTTTATAGGCTCTTAAACATAGCCTAAGGGCTATGGTTAGCAAAAAAAATTTTTCACCTTTTAATCAACATTTCTTCCTCCAAATCACTACATTAATTACCTTATTCTTGTTTTTTTCTTCCTTTTTTTATTTTTAAAACCATAATTATTTAGTACAGATATTGTAATCTTAGAGCTGGCAAGGAGACTTGGATACGATAAGGTCTTGCTCAAAAGTGATTCATTGAAGGCAATTCAAGCCGTGAAGTCTCCTGCTTTTGGTTTTACACCAACTTTTGTTATACTCCCTTCGTTCTGTATTGTTTTGTGCATTTTTCTCATTGGGATGTTCTGTATTGTTTTGTGCATTGTGCTTTGTTCCATTTTGGGACACTATCTCTCCTACCTAGGGTGTTAACGAGCCGAACCGAGATCGAACATGGTTAGGCTCGGCTCGGCTCGAAAAGGAGAAAGTCCGAGCTCGACTCGAGCTCGAAGCTCGTCGAGCTCCAAAATCTAGGCTTGGCTCGAGCTCGAAACAAGTGAGCATCGGCTCGGCTCGAGAAGAGTTCGACAACTATTTGGCTCGAAAGGGGCTCGAGATTAGTTTCGTCTGTGTTTTTGTACTATTGTGAATCTGATTTCCATATATTATCATCATCATTCATCAAACATCAAGGAGGAATTCAAGAAAAAGAAGAAGAAAAAAGAAAAAGAAAAAGAAAAAGTTGCTCGTTGGATTCTTGAACTACTAACTCAAAAATGATGCTCACCTGTCATTCTACGTTGTCCGCCACAAGCCTCGCTTCTCGCCGCCACGAACTCCACCTCTCGCCGACGATTTAATGCAGCGCAAATTCTCAGGTGGAGAATGGTGTGTCCGTGAGTGGTTTGGTGTGGTACTGTGGTGTGCGATGTTAATGGGTGTCATACTGTTGTTTGTGAATTAGGGTTCCAATTCTTTTGTTATTATTTACTTATTTCTCAATTCTTATTGAGTCATTTGTATTTTTTGAGTGGGCTATGTTGTTGGGCGGCCCTTTCGTTTTTGGACTTGCATTAAATAATTCAGTAGCATGTAAGCATAATCTTCATGCTCCAGCACTCTAAGTGGAGTCCAAAACCTTAATTTGTACTTTAAGCTCTCATATGTTAAAGGGCAGACCCTTTTGTTTTTTAAAAATGGAGTCCAATAATGTTTAAGTTAGATAAAAAAAATAAAAAAAATTGTATTTTAAAATTTTTCGAACATGTTTGCGAGCTTTCGAGCCGAACTCCACTAGGCTCAGGCTCGGCTCGTTAAGGTCGTGAGCCGATCTCGAACTCGAGTCGAGCCCTCTCGAGCCGAGCTTTGACCGAGCCGAGCTCGAACAGTTTGCGAGCCACCCTGGCTCATTAGCACCCCTACTCCTACCTTTTAACCCCACCTTCCCTTACTTACCCCACTTTCCCTTACTTTTCCCCCCTTTCATACACTCTCTCTCATACTTTTTGACCCCACTCACATTATAATACATTATTTTTAGTTTCCTCCCCAAATAGTAAACGCACAGAACAATACAAAACGGAGGGAGTATACAAGGATATTGAATATCTAGAAAATTGATTTAGCTTTTTTAATTGTTCTTTTGTTAAGAAATCTGGACATAAGGTGGCTCACTGTGTAGCTAGATGGAATCTTAACATTAGCGATGAGCTTGTATATCTGGGTCCATTTTTCCGCAAAGTATAATGGCTTTAGTGGAATTGGACAATTTACATTAATAATATATCCCGATTTTTTTCTTTCAAAAAAAAAAAAAAATCTTCCCCTAATATTTATTTTTCTTAATTTTCCTGCTAATACTAATTGAAAGAATAAAAAAAATCGGAGGGAGTAATTTGTAATATATAAAAGTACATAAGCAAATTACTAATCATTTACTATGCACTTTGGTGACGTGTCTTGCTCCTTCCTCCTTCCTTCATTGTTGCAATCCTCTCCATATTTCACACTCCTTATTCACTGCTTCAATCCAACGGTTTATTTTCCTTTATTCACTCCTTATCCTTATCCTTAATATATAAAAGTCAAAACCTAAAAACTATTCACTATGCTGAGGTGTCACTTCTCATATATTTTGGTTGCTTCCTTGCCTCTTCGTTTACCCTATCGCCATTTGCCGTCCGTATTTACTAAAAATCGCCCGTATTTTTTCCTTTATATTCCCCCCTTGCCCCTCCCATTTCACTCCACTCATCCATTCTTCCACTCTCACTTCTCATCCACTCTCACTCAATTACTTTGCCAATTGTCCGACCACCACCCGACCACCACCACCACCACCACCAACTAACACCACTACAAACTTGAGCAGCACCACCACCATAACCAGGGCGTACTTGAACACCACCACCACCCGTGAGCACCACCACCACCGGAGCACCACCACCATTTCCTGGGTGTACTTGAACACCACCACCACCGGGGGCCAACTTGAGCACCACCACCGGGAGCCAACTTCACCATCACCGGAGCCACCACTACCGCGCCCAACCACCACCGTGACAATGCATGATATCAGATTGGAGTTGGCACCCGGATCACCCATACCACCAATTCACAACTTATGGCATACCATGCATGATGATAGTGTTGATGGATGGGATAAGTTATATGATGCGAGACGCGATTTCTGGGACCATTTGCTCACTACTACCTAGTGTATTTTATTTTTGTCGTATATTATAGTTTGTAACTTTGTAACTTATTTGTTGTAATGATTATTATATTGTAATGATATTCATATTTTTAACTTGAACTCAGAAATAACAACTCTATAATTTTTTGTTATTATTCTATAGCATTATGAAGGTAGGGAATAACATTTTCTACTTAATCTATAGCATTATGAATAAGATTATTCTATAGCATTCATAACTTAATATTTAGTTGGAGAAATGAGTTTCGCATGATAATCATAACATCAAATCATATCATACAAACTACATATCATCAAATCATATCATAACATCAAACCATATCATAAAAACTACACAAAGTCTCAATGTTAGCATAAACAGTACATCAACCAAACAAAGTTATCTAAAGTAGTACACCAACCAAACATCTATCACACCATCAAAACTACATCATCTGTACAACTCATCAAAACTACTCATGCGGACCACCATCATCGTGATTGTCCCAAGCACAGTCTAACTGCAATGCCCGATCCCAATCTTGAGCCATCTGGTCCATTATCTCATAGCACATCGAAGTGTTGGGCCGTTGGTCGTTATGTCGATCCTCCAACAAAGCCCTCGTACAGTCAAAATGTCGGGCCATCCACTGCAAAAATTAGAATTAATAAGTTAGTTATGTTAGGTAACAATAATAATTCACAAATTACAACGTTATATAGAATCGAAATGCATACATAGTGTGTATTTGTAGTGTTGGGTCGGGCCGGATCAATAATGTCCTGAGCGAGAAGGATCGGATGAGAATATGGTAAAATACCAGTCCATGTAATCCGCTGAACAATCTCCTGGACGACCAGCCACGTCTCAAATCCGAAACACGAGAGAATGTGTAAAGACCGAGCGAAACGCTGCCACGTTGACTCAACTCCTACTGCGTTGAACTCAACCTCATACCTCTTCGTGTTTGTCGGTCTGTACGCAAAGTTGGGTTGAAGAATCGGACCAGGAATACCCTGGACATAACCCAACTGTCAAACTACCCGGTCTGGGTTGTACGGCTCAACAATGTCTTGGTAGCGTATGCAACCGACATACAACGTCCTCGACACCGTCCTAGCAGGATCATCGCCGTGTGGCATCCAAATGCCTAATAAATTGAAAACATGAATTAATTTGATTAGTTTAATGTACTACTAATATTAGACTACATTAATAAATGAATAAAATTGCGTACCTCTGAAGCCTGAAGGGTGTCCAACCGTCTGCGTATCGAGTGGAGTCGAACAAGATCCTTGCTGATGATGTGATAATCCCACTTCCTACACCGGAGATCGTGATCAGAAACCGCTAAACTATCTCTCTGGGGCCGAAAACATGGGAACTACTCGTATATCCAAGCCTGTAAAAGTGTGAGACACCCAGTAATCTATTTGGCCGACTGCCTAGTCGCCACTCCTAGCTGACGATAAAAGTCGCTAATCCCCATGAATAATTATGTACCGAAGCAAGGTCATCCAACTCTATGATGTTATGCGGAGCGAGCCTGGTACCACTCTTATCAATGAACAACGTACATCCAAGTGTAATGAGCAGAAAAGCGCGGATCTTCACATCAGCGGCACGATCACCACGCCCGCATCTGTCAAAGATCTCGCTAACAGTAACACCACCATTCTTCCAAATTGGTGATGGGTCCTGAAGTAGCTCATCACGAGTAACCTGGAGTAGCTCCTCAAAGCGAACATACAACTCATCAGATGACAAACCACCCCTCACTGTCCGACCATCAACAGGAACTCGTATAATCTGCCAAACGTCATGCAACATGATCGTCATCTCCCCGAAAGGCAAGTGGAACGTGTTCGTGTCGGGTTGCCAACGTTTTATAAACGCTGAAATCAATGGGAAGTCAAGGTGCGAATACATAATGAACGGGAGATGGGCAATACAAGACACATGTATACGCAGCTGCGACTGGGGATCGAAGTTCCAATTCTTCAAGGTATCAACCACACCAGCACGATTATGGCACATCATCACTGTGGCAGCAAACGGATCATCGTAGATACGTGCACTGAGGTGGGCCGGATAACTAGGAATCACGCTGCCGTCAATAGGTCCGCCAGGCATAGACTCCCTAACTAACCAGGAAGTATCACTAGCAGCTCTGGCCCTGCTCGAAGTCCGACTACGTGCGGAACCTGACGATTCCGAAACAAACCTCCCTCCTCTACCCTTCCTCACAGTCACATGGGAAGTGGCTTCCTCTGCACCACCACTCCAAGCGTTTTCCAACTCCTCCTCATCCTGGGTAGCCCAACCCGGACTATAAGGCGCATCCTCTGGAATAGGTTCCGGCCTAACCCGCTCTTCTGCCCTCGCCCTCCTACTCGATGCATTGACACCACGAGATCGAGTGTGTCGTGGCCCAGATCCCTCAAGACCCACACTCTCGTCGCCTAAAGCCCTCGACTGAGCATAATTTTCAATTTTTTTAATTAATCACTATTTAATCAATTTACACTATTTAATAGTGATCGTAGCACCTTCGTCGTTAATTTAATTATTAACATTAATATAACTAAATTGTCGCATAAGGCCCTGTTCTTTTGAACTTATTTTCAGTTCAGTTAATTTAATTTCAGTTTATTTCAGTTAATTTAAGTTCAGTTAATTTAATTTCAGTTCAGTTAATTTAATTTCTGTTAATTTGATTTAATTTCAGTTCAGTTAATTTAATTTCAGTTCAGTTAATTTAATTTCAGTTTAATTCAGTTAATTTCAGATAATTTCAGTTTAGTTCATCTTATGTAATGTTTTAATTATTTATTTATTTATTTATTATGATTATTATTATGATTATTATTATTATTATAATTATTATTATTATTATTATTATTATTATTATTTTTATTATTTATGATAATAACAATAATAATAATAATTATTATTAATTATTTTTATTATTATTATTTATTATTTATTTTTTATTATTTTAATTATTATTGTTTTCTATTACTATTATTATTATTATTATTATTATTATTATTATTATTATTATTATTATTATTATTATTATTATTATTATTATTATTTATTATTAGTATTATTATTTATTTTTTATTTATTATTATTATTATTATTTATTATGATTATTTTTATTATTATTATTATTATTATTATTATTATTTATTATTACTATTATTATTTATTATAATTATTATTTAATATTATTATTTATTATTATTATTATTATATTATTATTATTATTTATTTATTTATTATATTATTATTATTTATTTATTTATAATTATTATTATCATTATTATTTATTATTATTATTATTTTTATTATTTATTATTTGTTATTTATTATTTATTATTATCATTTATTATTTATTTATTATTACTATTATTATTATTTTTATTTATTTTCATTATTATTATTATTATTATTATAATTATTTAATATTATTATTATCATTATTATTATTATTATTATTTATTATTTATTTGCTGTTATTTATTATTTACTGTTCATTTATAATTATTTATTATTTATTTTTATTATTTTTATTATTTATTTATTTAGTATTATTATAATTATTATTATATTTACTATTATTATTATCATTATTTACTATTTGTTATTTATTATTTATTATTATTTGTATTATTTATTATTGTTATTATTATTATTCATTGTTATTATTTATTATTTATTATTTATTATTATTTAATATTATTATTACTTATAATTTATAATTTATTTATTATTAATATTATTATTTATTATTATTGTTTTTATTATTATTATTTATTATTATTATTATTATTATTATTATTATTATTATTATTATTATTATTAATATAAAGTTGAACTTAACTGAACTTAAATTAAATAATAGCTAATAATAATATATAATAACAATAATAATAATAATAAATAATAATAACAATAATAATAATAATAATAATAATAATAATAATAATAATAATAATAATAATAAATAACAATAATAATAATAATAATAAATAATAATAACAATAATAATAATAATAAATAATAATGATAATAATAATAATAATAATAATAATAATAATAATAATAATAAGTATTGATAATATTATGTTAATACTTATTGATTATTATCGATAATTATTATTTTAGTAAATTAAATATACAATTCAGTTCAGTTTCTCTCATTTCAGTTAATTTTAGTTAATTTAATTTAATTTCAGTTCAGTTAATTTAATTTCAGTTTAGTTAATTTAATTTCAGTTAATTTAATTTAATTTCAGTTCAGTTAATCTAATTTCAGTTAATTTAATTTCAGTTTACTTCAGTTAATTTCAGTTAATTTAATTTAATTTAATTTAATTTCAGTCAAAATAAGTTCAATAGAACAGGGCCTAACATGCTAATTTCACAAAATTAGTAACATACTTCATCTAATTAATATAATAATCAATTATTAACATACTACAAAGTTATCTAATATAATTATAAAATTTTTAACATACTACATTTAATTAATATAATTATAAAATTAGTAACATATTACATTTAACTAATATAATAATATAATTATTAACATACTACATCTAATTGTTATGTTACAAATTATTATATAAAAATTCTAACATACTAATTAACATGTTAATATTACTAAAGATTCGAAATTAAAAAAAAAAACATGTAACAAAATTCCTAACAACAATTCATAACATGTACTCCCTCCGTTTCATTTTAATTGTTACACTTGATATTTTACACTATTCACAAATTTCACTTTGACCATCATTTGTGATTTATATGCGGATGAAAATATAGTCATGTGGGATCTTGTTAGATTCATCATAACATGTATTTTATTAATATGTACTTTTTTAAATTTTTACAAACACAAAACTAAAGATATATGTCCTCAAACTTTTGCATTGGCATGCGTGAAAAGTGTAAGTGTGTAGATTAAAATGAAACGGAGGGAGTAACAAGTAACAAAATTCCTAACAACAATTCATAACATGTAACAAGTAACATGTAACTAATTAACATGTAACAAAACGCATAACAACAACGCATAAAAACGCATAACAAAAATTCAAAATTAGAAATTCAAATTCAAAGCTACTCCATGGAAACGAAACTCTTTTTCGTTTCCTCCACCGAGGAAACGAAGATCCGTTTCGTTTCCTCCATGGAGGAAACGAAAAAAATTTCGTTTCCTCACGCCGAGGAAACGAATGGAAATTGACGGGCGGCGGTGGTGCTGGATTTTTCGGCGAATTTACAAAGATAAGAATGGGAAAGAATCATTACCTGGGTTGATGATTCTCCAACTTCTTTCACCTTCTTCCTTGGACCCATGCTCCTCACTAGTGTCCCGTGGTGGTGGTGGTTGAGGTGGTGTTCGTGGTTAACCGCATCTGCTTGCAATAGTGGTGGTGGAGGTGGCGGTGGTCCGGCGGTTCTGTTGTTGGTGGTGGCGGTGGTGCGGTGGTTATGATGGTGGTGGTGGTGATGGTTGTGGTTGTAGTGGTGGGGAGGTTGGAGTGAGGTGATAGAGAATAGTGAGTGAGAGTGAGAGTGAGAGTGAGGGTGGGGGTAGGTGATATTTGTAAGGGTAGTTTAGGAATGTAGTGAGTAAAATATAGACGATTTTAAGTATTAGACGGGCGATAAATAGTAACTCCCTCATCGATTTTTTCAATTTCACCCTATCTCTATTTCTCTTTCTCATTCTCATTCTCATTCTAGAAGTAGGAAGTATTTGTTTGCGATTGAACCAAAGAGTTAGCAAAGATGGAGGAGCTAATTGTGGGGATCAATCAGAGAGTTAAGGATATGGAGATTAATGACAAAGTTAGCGAAATTGAACCTATTTTAATGCTCGAGGATATACAACCTTTTTACAGTGATGGTTTTACTTTTCGTGATTTTATTCGTGGTCTTAGCTTCAACCCTGACGATGTGCTCAATCCTGAAAACCGGTATTAATTTTAATTTTGATTTGTTTTTTTTTTTGCCCAAAATTTTCGTTTTGTGGTATGACTGTTTTTTCTCGCATTCTTCCTTTGCTGAAATTTGCAATCCATTATTTAATTGCTCGTGCTTCTCGATTTAGGGTTTATGATCAAATTGCATCCATCTACAACTTAATTGCTCGAAGTATCCATAGTTAATTGCTTAAATTACGCATATTTGGTGTGAATTTGTCTGTTATGGTTTTCAATTTATGATAATACCATGTTAATGTTCTGCAATTTTGGTACTTTAGGTTTTAAGTCCATGCACATAGATGATCTTTTATCTCCTAATTGGAATTCAAGGTAGTGTTTGGGAATCTAAATCCTAATTATATGCAATTATTGCTTCTAATCGGTAGTGGAATCCAAATCCTAATTATAATTATAAGGTAGTGGGGTTTGCTGGGAGGTTTGGTGGTGGTGGTGGTGGTGGAACAACGGTACTTTGGTGGTAGATGTAGGGGTGGCAACAGGAAAGTGTTACTGGGAATAGGAGAGAGAAACAAAAACCTAGACGTTTGGATTTTCAAATAATTCATTGACAAACTGCAATATGTCATTCCAATTACTCTTTTGAACTACCAGTTGAATTTGGACCAATTCGTTCATTTCAAGTTATACGGTTCCCAAACAATTGATTTAATCCAATTCCTGAATACAAAATGAAATATCAATGAGTCCAAACGGGCCATAATGGAACTCATAATCCTTTTCTGCCTAGATGTTTTCTTGCGTCTGGCGTAAGCTCTGTTCAATGAATAGTTGTTGTGGCGTTTTATTTCATTCATTTATTTTTGTTGTTGTTGCTGCCTTTGCTGTTCAATTTGTTGCTTATCAAGTCTATGATTTCGCTGGTCTATGTGTTGTGTCTGAAACTCTGAATTATGAATATATATTTGGTGTTCAATTTTGGGTATGTTTGGTATGGTTGGAGGAAACAAAGATGGAATGGAATTTAATGAGAGAAAAAGACATGAAAACTATTACAGTTGTCAGCTGTTCGGTCTAACTATTGAAATTAACCACTTGTATTTGGTTCCCAACCTTAAGAAGGGGAGAAATCATTTTTCTTACCGTACTGGGTGGAATGAATACATTGACTCTTTATAAGGGGCATTGTTTCCCTATACGCTGAACTATAGAAGCTAAAAGGGAAGTGAATTCGTGATTTCGTTTCCAACCTGTAAAATACACGCACCAAACATGCTCTTTGTGTGAATGTCTCAATTTGGTTTGATTGTCAGGGTTCTCAGTTTCATAGTTTATTTTAACTTATAGAAATTTTTCTTTAGTACTCCTACTTTAGGTTTAGTATGGTCTAAAACTATAAATTGTCTTATTATACTGTCTTTCTGTTTGCTCACTGGTGATAACTTGATACCTTCATGTCCTTCTATGTTTCCCCTGAACTTTTGCAATTTCTCCTTGTTATAAAGTTATTGATCATTATTATTATCTTTGCAACAACAAATTTATATGCTTCGACTCCTCAAACTGGATTCGCTTTGGTTCCCATTGGTCATTCTGGCTGTTTTCGAGCTACTGTCCTAAATGCAGTCAAAGAGCTTGTTGTTCCTTGTGCAAATCAAGCATTGGCAGACTTCAACAGCAAGCACGTAATTACATTTCATAAAATCTTATGTTTTTTCAAATTTTCATTTATACTTTGCATTATTGTCGGTAATTGCTTGGGTTTGAATAAATCTTTCATTGTCTCAAGTGCAAAACACGGATTATAAACATGCTGAAGGTCCTAACACTGCATGTCTTCGTGAGAAATTTCAAGTGGGATGCTACCGTATGCATTGCAACTTCACTGCTAAGCCTGAAGCAAAGCCCCTTGAGCATGGGGATTTTTGTCGAAGAGTCTTTTTTATTGATGCGGACTGCAATGCTGATAGCTCCATTATTCTTATCTCTTACTGTCTCTTAGATTGTAAGAATCGTATCTTGCTCTAGATTGCTACCTCATAATATATATTATATTAATGAGTGTTTTTCCCCCCTTATCATTTGTTTCTATGAATATGTCGCCAATCATCATTCTCTTATCCATATGTTAACTGTAATTTTTTATGCAATTACCAAAATGCTTCCATGCTTTTTTTGATTTAAACAAGATCCATTGAAATAATCTTTAGATTTTGACTTTGATATATGCAAATGATCCATGCTTTGAAATTTGCAAATGATCTATTGAGGATGGAGCATACATTTATGTGCATTCAACAAGACCACATATGGTAATGTTATATTATCCAAAGATTAGTAACAAAATATTGTCGAAGTTTACAAGTCTTGATTTTAAAAGTTCACTTTCATTTAATTCAATAAGGAATATAATCTTTTATAGTGAAGGTTACTACTATCTTGTTGCCGTACATTTGGATCATTCTTTTATCCTACACGTAAATTGTGAATCTTCATGCACATGTCGAAAGATTAGTTGCTGGTTGAATTTTCAATGATCATGACAATTTAGCTACAAAGAAAATCACCCCTTTGCTGTTGGAGATGGCTTAGCTTAAGTGATGCATTGTTTTTTTCCTTATTATATATATATATATATATATATTTTATTCTGTTCTCTTTTATGTGTCCTACACATATGGTGAAATCAAGTACGGCTGCGAGATGTGTCCACCTGAAATGCGTCATCCCGCCTCCCGATTCTAGGAAGGCTTTGGGTGCGAGTTGGGGGTATGAAGATGCTTGTTGAAACCGGCTTAGAATTTGTTAAATATCATAATATTTAGTTAAATTGGTTGAATGCAACATGGTTGTGAACTTGTATCATCTATGCTTTGTCCATACTATTAGTACTAGTATTTTGTGGACGTACAATCATGTAATATAAGTAATTTCCCTTTGATGCATATGTATGAAGATCTGGGGTGCGGCCTCCTAATGATGCTATCTGCTGTTTGTTAGCTCATATCCATCAATACTTGTGCCGCAGTGGCCGTGTTATTTATAAACCTTTGTTTCCTAATGTTGTTGCTGTTTATGTTTGGAATTTTATGCTGAATCTTGCCTGCTGGTCCAAGAGGGCTTAAGACCGCGGTTTAAATCTGTAGTCTAGATGACCTTTGCAACAACGATTAGCAAAGTCTGCAACATTGCAAGTCGTAATTTACTATGAATAGGTTTGAGATGATATTTGTTGTTGGCTGAAAAACTATGTGGAACTCAATTCTTTTCTTATGAATCTGATGTAAATAGGTATATAGACAATAAAAATCTGATCGACTTGTGTAGCATATGTTATTTTAAGATTTGGAATTAGTTAATGCCTAATCTTATATAGTAATCGCGGAAAAAACAGGTCCCTTAATAGTCATAGTTTTCACATTTTAACAAAATTCCAGTCAAAAGTCCTCAAACAATTATAATTCTTCATAAACAAATAAATTATAATGATTTTTAAAAAAAAAAATAAGGAAATTTAATAAATATTTTGTATTATAGTAAGTTTTTTTTTTTTCAATTCTAATTACTTTAAGAGGATTGAAACCTTTTAATATAACATGGAAAATTGCAAATGTGACTAATATTAGTATTTCCTTCGTTTCAATTTAATGGTTACACTTATCAATTCGCAGACTCCAATGCATTTTTTGTTTAGGCAAGTAATTGTGTATATGGGTACGTGGTAAGAGAGTTAAAAAAGGTTATCAAAAAATAAAACATAGAGAAATATGGCCTTTAATTAGAAATGAAAAGTGCAATCGTTAATTCGAAATGGAGGATGTATATAGTATTTGAGAGCAAGGGATAACTCAAGGTCTCAAGTAACTAGAGCTTTTAACGTGGGAAAAGCTGATCAATGATGATGACTCATAACGTCATAAGTGATACTTGAGATGATCAAATCTATATAAATTAAGATTAGTTTTGATTAGGTTTTAGCAAAAATTACAAAGTTGGTAACTTTATCAATTACTATCGTTTTAAATGAAATTGTTAATTACTATTTCACTGTTACATTTTAATTTGGAATTGTTACTCGTACTAAAAATACGCTAAAAATTAATGGTCAAAACTAAAAATCGTTAAGTTTGCTCTGAATTATTAAATGGAAAAAGAATCACATAAAAAAAATTAAATTATTGAAAAATCAAACCTACAATCGTTTTTTTAATACCATTTTTTCGATTTTAGAAATTAAGGTAAAACATTATGTACTTAAAGATTTAGGTTTGACCCTTAGTGTTTAGCTGATTTTGAGCACTTGGTAGTAATTCTAAATTAAAATATAAAACTGTGGTAGTAATTGACAATTTTTTCTTAAGCTTTATTAGATTTGATCTGGTTAAATACAACACTCAAAAGTAAGTATTAATTAATAAAGATTAAACAATGTCAGATAATTAATTTATTATTAGAATGAAAAATGATGATTATATAAGCTAAATAATAAGTAAGTGTTCCAACTTTACAAGTTAACCTTATTAGCCAAACAAATGGTAAAAGGGAAAGAGGGGAGAAAATTTTTATTTTATTTTTTGGACGGGAATAACTTTTTATTCATTAGTCAAGAAGAAAGATCATCCATTACAAAGTTTTGCATTTCAAGAAGGATCTCCCCAATCCATACTCATCTTCTCAAAGTTTTTACTAACCTTTGCTAAATGATGGCCCACTAAATTCCCACTTCTTTTACATGCGAGTATCTAACATGAACACAAAGACCATCTATCCTGTATAATAACTCTAAAAGTACTTTTCAACAAAGCGAAAAACAATTAATGTCATCTGTTTCCAAAATCACCTTGCGCAAACATGCTTGATACACAATTTTCAGAGCGCGTCTGGCGCCGAGGGCTTCCATGACATCAACATCGTATTGGCCATTGATCAGCACATATGTAGAGACGAGACCATCACATCTCCAATATGATCATGCATCATGGCTCCTAGACCGATTGTGTAAATTTCAACCATTGCAGGCAGCATAAGTGTTAGCTTTGTAACATCTATGCCTTCTATTTAAAACCACTTCATACTCCCTTGTTAACATTGGTACACGCTGAATCATATCATGCAAATCAGCTTTTCCCTTTTCAAAAACCTACTTTGCTCTTTCGAAGCCATAAACTCCAAGAAAACAGCCACAACATATATATTCCACCACGATTCATCCTTAATATGTTACTCCAAAAAGGATGATGTATCACAATCCTCGACTTCAATACAGAGAGGTTTGTAGCGTCAAACTGATGCGTCACTTTTGTATATAGTTTTTAGATGCATTTTGATTGCATTTAGAACTCCTTTTAGAGCATTTAGGTGCATAATGGCATGAATTACGTAAGTTGTGCTCTACTACTCCCCGTTTGCGTGTTTCGATGATTTTCAGGTTATTTTGATGCAAATTGATTATGATTATCTAAGATCAAGCCTTTTAATCATTGAGGATGAAGATAGCTTGCACAAGGATCACAATGCATCCGTTTGGGACAATCTCGAGTTAGAATGAAGCAAAGAGTTAGTGAAAGAAGTGCCAAAACTGACACCTGTTTACTATTTTGATAATAAATTTTGATAGAAAATTGATAATCAAGAAATTCTAGTTGGGTTGGAAATTAGACATCAAGAGATTTCCAACGATAGGTCACACACCCCAAATGGACTTATGGTTCGAGAGATACAGCCTTCGCAAGTTGACGCAAAATCACAGTTTTCCCGCCCGACCGGGCGAAATGAAATTTTCACAGGATGCAAGGCATGTTAGCCCGGTCAACCGGGCGAGAAAGGAGCCAAAATCGCTTGCGCACCCGACCGGGCGGATTTGCTATTCGGTCGTAGTTCGTCAATCACTGTCGCCCGACCGGGCGGTTTCTTGAGACGAGTTTATTTGCTTTTTTTAGCCGGTTTTGTAAAAAGTATAAATAGGTTTTTAGTATTTTCAATTAGACTATCTTATTTTCTACGTTTTAAGGGCTAAACACTTAGTTTTTCTCTCTCTAGTTTTGTATGAACTTTTACCTTTGAAGATTATAAAGATCGTTGTTTTTGTTTTCATTGTTCCTCAATCATTCGGTATTCCTCTTTACTTTGTTTTATTTAATGAATTCTTTTACTTTGATTATGTTTATTGAGTTTCTTATTATCATGAGTGAGTAGACTTTTTCTAGGGCTTAGAGAGGGAAGCCATGTTTATACCTTTTTTGATTGTGGTTTAAAGTTCTTCGTTATTTGGATTGAATTAGAATAATTCCTATTGATTTGTTATGCTTGTTTAATTCATGTAATTGCGCAATATCATGAGTTATGTTTAGCTAATAAGAATTAGAATCGAAAGATCGTATTCATTAGAGGCGTGTTACAATAGGTAGGTTTGATTATGTTCAGCGACCGTACTGGCATATGTTAATCTACGAGTTGTTAATGCCTGACCAAGGACTAACGAAATACTTTATTTATTCGAACCTCAATCCAAGTATTGTCGAACTATATTGTAGTGATTAAATTGGTATAAGCATGGTGGACCGATTGATTGCCCTAGGTTTTTAATTATTTGATAAATTTCCATCTTTTTTTTGTTATAGTTTATTCTAGTTTAGCTATTAATTCTTCAATCAATTTCCTCTCTTGAAGTAGTTAGATAATTGAGCATAAAACTGTAGAACTCCTCTCCCTGTGGATCCACCCGTATTTGTCAGTTTCTGCTAGACAGACACCGTGCACTTGCGGTATATTTTAAAACCCATCATTTATTATTGTTTCCAAATAATTCTCATATTGAGCAACACTTAGCTCGTCTTATAAGACAAAGAGAAAGACTACTATCCTTTAACCAAAGATGTTGGGGAAAGTTTTCTCGCAAACAATGGCTGACAAAAGGTGATCGTAATTCTGCTTTTTTCCATTCTAAGATCGTGTCCAAAATAAAACGTCTCCAAATCCAAAAGATAAGAAACTCGATGAACCAATGGGTTGATACCCATTCTGAAATTAGTAATGCTTTCCAAGCTGAATTCCAGGAACGCTTTAGTTCTGCAATTGAGTCCAACCGAAACATTATAACCCCTTGTATATCTACAGCCATAACAGATGAAGAGAATATACATCTAACTGCTCCAATTTCGGATACGGAAATCCGACAAGCTCTTTTTAGCATAGATCCCTCTAAATCCCCGGGTTCGGATGGATTTGGAGCCAAATTTTTTCAACAATATTCGGACATCGTAGGCTCAGATATTTGTAAAGCTATGCATGATTTCTTTACGCACGGTAGGTTACTAAGAAGTGTGAATCATACTCTGATCACTTTAATACCCAAAGTTGCACGGCCTCAAAAGCCTAATCAATGTCGGCCAATCGGTTTATGCAATACCTTGTACAAAATCATTTCAAAAATCCTTATTGCAAGACTTCGGCCAATCCTTACCAGAATTATTAGCCCTTTACAAAATGCATTTACCCCAGGTAGATTAATACATGACAATGTAGTCATCGTGCAAGAGGTCCTGAATATTTTTAATAAGTCAAAAAGCAAGGTTGGATGGTTTGCACTCAAATTAGATATGGAAAAAGCATACGACCGTCTAGAATGGGACTTTATAAACCATGCCTTGAAAAGTTATGGCTTTCATCCAAAATGGATCACGTGGATTATGCAAGTGTATCACATCTCGTATCGTATTCCATTGTAATTAACCAAGACACTACCTCTGTTTTAGACCATCTCGTGGAATTAGACAAGGTGATCCATTATCACCTTACCTTTTTATTATTTGTATGGATATCCTCTGTAGACAATTACTTTTTGCAGCACAAACCCCAAAGTCAGGAATCGGCATCAAGTTAGCTCCTCATTCTCAGACCATACCTGCGTTGTTCTTTACGGATGATGGTCTATTATTTTGTAAGGCCACCCCAGAATCGGCTCACCGACTAAAAAATATATTAGACTCATTTTGCCAAAACTCTGGACAGCTCATTAATTTTCATAAATCTGCAATTATCTTCTCTAAGCATGTTACGAATCAATGGAAACGCTCTATTGCTAGTATATTTAACATGACCCCTAAAACCTTTTTAGGGCGCTATCTCGGAGTTATTTTCTCTGGTTATAAGCCACTGCCTAATGACCTTCACTCTTTAATACGCAAAGTAGATAGTAAAATTAATTCTTGGCATAATCATTTTCTATCTAAGGCAGGGAAAGCAGTTCTTATCCAAAGCCATCTTGAATCTACTCCTGCCTATCATATGGCTTGTACTAAGGTACGAAGGAAAACATGCTCTATGATTGATGCCATTAATAGTAAATTCTTTTGGAAAACATCTTCCAATACTTTGGGACTTCCGTTACTGGCTTGGTCAAAACTTTGTCGTCCTAAAAATTTTGGGGGCCTGAAATTCCGAAAAATGGCTTATGTAAATAATGCTTATCTGGCAAATATGGGATGGCGAATATTGACGGATCAAAAAAATATTTGGCCCACGCTTATGCGGCAAAAAAATCTGCGCAATACTTCATTCTTCAACTATAAATCTAAACACTCAGACTCTCATATTTGGAAAGCTATTCTCCAGACTCGCGACCTTTTAAGAAAGGGTATTCGTTGGAAAATTGTTACAGGTGAAAAGGTCTATTTTTGGCTTGATAATTGGTGTTCTGATCAAAACCTGATTGAAACTCTTAACCTGGATATTATACATATTGAACATCCTGAATTAACTGTTAATAGTGTTATATTACCTTACCGAGAGTGGAATATTCCAATGCTGCAACAATTAGTGCCTGCACACATTGTTAAAAAATTCTAGGTATCCCTATCCCTTACTAGCTTAGATGATTTTTCAGTCAAGTCAGCAACTTGGCTTGCGCATGGTTTAGTTCAACATCTAATAGCCCCTGGCCATTCCATTGGATTTGGAAAATAGATATTGCCCCAAAAATACAAATTTTCCTATGGCAACTTCTGCATAATGGCCTTCCTCTTATGTCAAACTTAGCAAGACGACAACTAACGGATAACTCTCAATGTCCGATGTGTCATACAGGCACTGAAACCATAAGTCACCTTTTCTTCTCATGCCCTATTACACAACAATATTGGCACTCCAATCATATAAGGCAAAAACTTTGGTCTGATATACCTACTGATATTGAGCAATGTCTTAGTTCTCTTCGACACCGTCCTAAGTCTATCCGATTGGCTAGTTATAGCCTTTGGAGCATATGGAAAGAACGTAATTCTATTGTTTTTGAGAGAAACACTGTGAACATAAATCGAATATACTATAGAGCCTGGTATTTGCAATAGGAATGGACCGCTCGTACATTGGCAGATACCTCTCTCACTATCTCTTCCCTCCCTTCTTGCAGGCCACCATCCAGAATATCTGTTCAATGGCACCCTCCACCACAAGGATGTTGTAAACTTAATTTTGATGGCTCTGTTGTTGGTTCATCCGCTTCTGCCAGTGTAGTCATTCGTAACTCTGACGGACACGTATTAGCAGCCCAAGCATATCAATTTGGTCACACTTCGCCTCTTGTGGCTGAAGCCTGGGGTTTGCGCAATGGCCTTTTTTCGGAACAAAATCTCAATATTCGAACATTTATGTCGAAGGTGACAATCATGTGGTGATTCGAATTCTTCAAGGTCGCTATACATGTCCATGGATTATTCACACTCTCATCAATGACATCCGATCACTAATCAGTCAACTGACTATTTGCTTCATACATCACATTTTCCGCGAGGCCAACTGTACAACAGATTATCTATCTAAAAAAGACCACTCTATTTCTGATGTCGTGGTGAACGTTGACACTGGATCCGATCCTACCTTTGATCATTTTGTATTTCTTGATTTGTTAGGTCACTCCCTTGAGAAAAGGGTGCCCTAACTTCATCCTTTGTACCCAAAAAAAAAATTTGTTCATTATAGCAAACTCTATTGTTTGTTATAGCAAACTCATTGTTCATTAGAACAAACAAAGTTCATTATAATAAACTCATTATTCATTATAGTATATTCATTGTACTTCTTGAAAATATTCTATTGTTCATTATAGTAAACTCGTTGTTCAACATTGTTCATTATATTAAACAGAAGTTCATTATTGGGAAATTCACTGTTCATTATAGCAAACTCGGTGCTCATTATAGTAAACATGTTGTTCACCGTTGTTCAACTATAGCAAACTCGTTGTTCATTATATTAAAATGGAAGTTCATTATAGCAAATTCATTGTTCATTATTGTAAACTCATTGTAGTTGTTGAAAATACTTCATTGTTCATCATAGCAAACTTATTGTTCATTATAGTAAATTCTTTGATATCATTGTCTATTATATTAAACGGTTGTTCATTATAGTAAACCAATTGTGCTTATTTGAAACATAAAATTAATACTTTGTATGTATTTATTGAAAATACTCCAGTATAACAGCAAAAGAATCTAGGAATTTAAGAATTAAAAAGAGATAAAAAGGATTGAAAACATAAATTAGGAAGCGTACAATTAGAGGTGAGGAAAACTTAGTACCTTTCAGTTATTTTTTCTTTTTTTTTTCTTTTAGTTTTTTTTTTATTTATTTATTAGGAGATTAAGTCAGCCCAAGGGCTAACCCCTACAAGGCTACTAGCCTGTAGGAAACACCAACACATTGGCTGGTACGTAAGGCATGCATAGCATGCTAAAGAAACACCCCAGCCCCTGACCTCAGGGGCCAAGGGGGAGTGCTCTATCTACTTGAGCTAACTCTTATCAATTTTTTTTTTTTGTTTTTTTTAGTTGGGTGTATGGCTTTTAGTTGTGAGGAAAAATTTGCCGATTTCGTATAGAGACAGGGCGAGGGGCATTAGAGGAGTAATTGCTAAAATGTCCTTTTTTTTTTTTTTTTTTTGGGAAAATTGCGAAATACTACCACTTGAAGACATCATTTTGAGAAATACTACCACTTAAAACTTTTTTTGCAAATTACTACCACTTAACATAATTTTCCTTCCGATTTACTACCACCATCCCAAAATTTTGTAATTAACAACTAAAAAACTTGATTAATGAATACGCCTCCTCTCCCTTTTTTCTCTCTTCTCTCTCCTCTCTCATAAAACCCTAATTTTTCAACCTAGGGGCTACCGCCACCCTTTTAGACGGTTGTAAGCCCCTTTTCTCCTTTTGTTACTAGTTTTTTATGTTAATGTTTCTAATAAACTTCAGTCTCTCTTTAATGGAGAGTTTTTCTACCCATTTATTGGGATATATCTACCCATATATTGGGTTTTATCTCTCTCCATGTGAGAGTTTGGAGACTTTTGTTTTTGGGTTTTGTGTAATTCAAGAGGTTGAATTGTTGATTGAAATTTGTGCGGGGTTGCAACAGATGTCAGTGCTTCGTTTACAATCACTTGAATTGGATCCAGTTCTACTTCAAAACTGCAAAAGATCGATAGACCCCCTTGCAGAAGGCTGCATCAGACAGCGTTGTGAAAGACGAGGGTTTTCAGAAGTGTTAGATCTACTCAACGATCGTGGTTTTGTCATATTAGAATTATATTTATTTCTTTTTGATATGTATTTGTTTAGTTTTGACTTCTATTGTAGATGTCGTATGACTTTGAATCAATAAATTAATTTTAATTTCAAAAAAAAAAAAAAAAAACTTGATTAATATACTAGTTTAATGTAATATTTACCTTCTGTTTTTTTAATCAACTTGTTCATCTCCCCTCCACCAGCACCACCACCCCTTGCAACCCAAGTCGACCCAAAGAAACCAATCGACCCCCCCCACCACCAAGCACCGAGCAACACCGTACCACCACCACCACTTAACTTCGCCTCCAACATCCCTAATTTGAGCCTCCTCATCCCAAATTCGAGCGATTTACCTGTAATTCGAGTCACCCATCCCAAATTTGATCAACCCCAACCCTTAATTGAGCCACCCACATGCGAAACAGACTGACCCATGCTCGAATTAGGGTTTCGAAGTTTTGGGTTCACAATATGGGTTTCGAAGGTTCAATTCAAAGGTGGTGGTTGTTAGTTCGATTTAGATGCTTTTGGGTGGTTGGTGGTTTGATTGGGTAGTAATTTGGGATACAGTGGAGATGGTGGTTGTGGGGTCGAAGGTTGATGGTTGTTGGGTCGAAGGTTGATGGGTCGATTTGGTGGTTCGATGGGTTGAAGGTTGATGGTTGTTCGATGGGTTGACGGTTGTTCGATGGGTTGACGGTTGTTCGATGGGTTGATGATGATTGTTGCTCGATTTGGTTGATGGTTGTTCGATGGTCGTTGGGTCGAAGGTTGATGGTTGTTCGATGGGGTTGATGGCAGTTTGTGGTGGTTGTTCGATGGGTTGATGGCAGTTCATTGTGGTTGTTTGACGGGGTTTCGAAGGTTCGAAGTTGTACGATGGAGATGGCTATTCGCGGTGATGGTGGTGGTAGTACGGCGATGCAGGTGGTGGTGGGGCGATGCAGGTGTTGTTTACAATTTGGCTTAAGGTGGTGGAATTTGCAAAAAAAAAAATTTAGGTGGTGGAATTTGCAAAAAAAAATTTTAGGTGGTGGAATTTGCAAAAAAAAAAAAATTTAAGTGGTAGTAATTTGCAAAAAAAAAAAATTAAGTGGTAGTAATTCTCAAAATGATGTAGTGATGCGCTATTTTTCCCTTTTTTTTTGGGTTATGCTAATTGTAGCCCTTAGGGCTACATTTAAGCATTAACTATGTTTTCTAAAGTAGTATATATTTGTGAATAAAAACACACAAAAATCAATCTAATAAATGCTTGTTTTCTTAAAATCCTTCCTTTTATAGGCTCTTAAACATAGCCTAAGGGCTATGGTTAGCAAAAAAAATTTTTCACCTTTTAATCAACATTTCTTCCTCCAAATCACTACATTAATTACCTTATTCTTGTTTTTTTCTTCCTTTTTTTATTTTTAAAACCATAATTATTTAGTACAGATATTGTAATCTTAGAGCTGGCAAGGAGACTTGGATACGATAAGGTCTTGCTCAAAAGTGATTCATTGAAGGCAGTTCAAGCCGTGAAGTCTCCTGCTTTTGGTTTTACACCAACTTTTGTTATACTCCCTTCGTTCTGTATTGTTCTGTGCATTTTTCTCATTGGGATGTTCTGTATTGTTTTGTGCATTGTGCTTTGTTCCATTTTGGGACACTATCTCTCCTACCTAGGGTGTTAACGAGCCGAACCGAGACCGAACATGGTTAGGCTCGGCTCGGCTCGAAAAGGAGAAAGTCCGAGCTCGACTCGAGCTCGAAGCTCGTCGAGCTCCAAAATCTAGGCTTGGCTCGAGCTCGAAACAAGTGAGCAGCGGCTCGGCTCGAGAAGAGTTCGACAACTATTTGGCTCGAAAGGGGCTCGAGATTAGTTTCGTCTGTGTTTTTGTACTATTGTGAATCTGATTTCCATATATTATCATCATCATTCATCAAACATCAAGGAGGAATTCAAGAAAAAGAAGAAGAAAAAAGAAAAAGAAAAAGTTGCTCGTCGGATTCTTGAACTACTAACTCAAAAATGATGCTCACCTGTCATTCTACGTTGTCCGCCACAAGCCTCGCTTCTCGCCGCCACGAACTCCACCTCTCGCCGACGATTTAATGCAGCGCAAATTCTCAGGTGGAGAATGGTGTGTCCGTGAGTGGTTTGGTGTGGTACTGTGGTGTGCGATGTTAATGGGTGTCATACTGTTGTTTGTGAATTAGGGTTCCAATTCTTTTGTTATTATTTACTTATTTCTCAATTCTTATTGAGTCATTTGTATTTTTTGAGTGGGCTATGTTGTTGGGCGGCCCTTTCGTTTTTGGACTTGCATTAAATAATTCAGTAGCATGTAAGCATAATCTTCATGCTCCAGCACTCTAAGTGGAGTCCAAAACCTTAATTTGTATTTTAAGCTCTCATATGTTAAAGGGCAGACCCTTTTGTTTTTTAAAAATGGAGTCCAATAATGTTTAAGTTAGATAAAAAAAAATAAAAAAAATTGTATTTTAAAATTTTTCGAACATGTTTGCGAGCTTTCGAGCCGAACTCCACTAGGCTCAGGCTCGGCTCGTTAAGGTCGTGAGCCGATCTCGAACTCGAGTCGAGCCCTCTCGAGCCGAGCTTTGACCGAGCCGAGCTCGAACAGTTTGCGAGCCACCCTGGCTCATTAGCACCCCTACTCCTACCTTTTAACCCCACCTTCCCTTACTTACCCCACTTTCCCTTACTTTTCCCCCCTTTCATACACTCTCTCTCATACTTTTTGACCCCACTCACATTATAATACATTATTTTTAGTTTCCTCCCCAAATAGTAAACGCACAGAACAATACAAAACGGAGGGAGTATACAAGGATATTGAATATCTAGAAAATTGATTTAGCTTTTTTAATTGTTCTTTTGTTAAGAAATCTGGACATAAGGTGGCTCACTGTGTAGCTAGATGGAATCTTAACATTAGCGATGAGCTTGTATATCTGGGTCCATTTTTCCGCAAAGTATAATGGCTTTAGTGGAATTGGACAATTTACATTAATAATATATCCCGATTTTTTCTTTCAAAAAAAAAAAAATCTTCCCCTAATATTTATTTTTCTTAATTTTCCTGCTAATACTAATTGAAAGAATAAAAAAAATCGGAGGGAGTAATTTGTAATATATAAAAGTACATAAGCAAATTACTAATCATTTACTATGCACTTTGGTGACGTGTCTTGCTCCTTCCTCCTTCCTTCATTGTTGCAATCCTCTCCATATTTCACACTCCTTATTCACTGCTTCAATCCAACGGTTTATTTTCCTTTATTCACTCCTTATCCTTATCCTTAATATATAAAAGTCAAAACCTAAAAACTATTCACTATGCTGAGGTGTCACTTCTCATATATTTTGGTTGCTTCCTTGCCTCTTCGTTAACCCTATCGCCATTTGCCGTCCGTATTTACTAAAAATCGCCCGTATTTTTTCCTTTATATTCCCCCCTTGCCCCTCCCATTTCACTCCACTCATCCATTCTTCCACTCTCACTTCTCATCCACTCTCACTCAATTACTTTGCCAATTGTCCGACCACCACCCGACCACCACCACCACCACCACCAACTAACACCACTACAAACTTGAGAGGCACCACCACCATAACCAGGGCGTACTTGAACACCACCACCACCCGTGAGCACCACCACCACCGGAGCACCACCACCATTTCCTGGGTGTACTTGAACACCACCACCACCGGGGCCAACTTGAGCACCACCACCGGGAGCCAACTTCACCATCACCGGAGCCACCACTACCGCGCCCAACCACCACCGTGACAATGCATGATATCAGATTGGAGTTGGCACCCGGATCACCCATACCACCAATTCACAACTTATGGCATACCATGCATGATGATAGTGTTGATGGATGGGATAAGTTATATGATGCGAGACGCGATTTCTGGGACCATTTGCTCACTACTACCTAGTGTATTTTATTTTTGTCGTATATTATAGTTTGTAACTTTGTAACTTATTTGTTGTAATGATTATTATATTGTAATGATATTCATATTTTTAACTTGAACTCAGAAATAACAACTCTATAATTTTTTGTTATTATTCTATAGCATTATGAAGGTAGGGAATAACATTTTCTACTTAATCTATAGCATTATGAATAAGATTATTCTATAGCATTCATAACTTAATATTTAGTTGGAGAAATGAGTTTCGCATGATAATCATAACATCAAATCATATCATACAAACTACATATCATCAAATCATATCATAACATCAAACCATATCATAAAAACTACAAAGTCTCAATGTTAGCATAAACAGTACATCAACCAAACAAAGTTATCTAAAGTAGTACACCAACCAAACATCTATCACACCATCAAAACTACATCATCTGTACAACTCATCAAAACTACTCATGCGGACCACCATCATCGTGATTGTCCCAAGCACAGTCTAACTGCAATGCCCGATCCCAATCTTGAGCCATCTGGTCCATTATCTCATAGCACATCGAAGTGTTGGGCCGTTGGTCGTTATGTCGATCCTCCAACAAAGCCCTCGTACAGTCAAAATGTCGGGCCATCCACTGCAAAAATTAGAATTAATAAGTTAGTTATGTTAGGTAACAATAATAATTCACAAATTACAACGTTATATAGAATCGAAATGCATACATAGTGTGTATTTGTAGTGTTGGGTCGGGCCGGATCAATAATGTCCTGAGCGAGAAGGATCGGATGAGAATATGGTAAAATACCAGTCCATGTAATCCGCTGAACAATCTCCTGGACGACCAGCACGTCTCAAATCCGAAACACAGAGAATGTGTAAAGACCGACTGAAACGCTGCCACGTTGACTCAACTCCTACTGCGTTGAACTCAACCTCATACCTCTTCGTGTTTGTCGGTCTGTACGCAAAGTTGGGTTGAAGAATCGGACCAGGAATACCCTGGACATAACCCAACTGTCAAACTACCCGGTCTGGGTTGTACGGCTCAACAATGTCTTGGTAGCGTATGCAACCGACATACAACGTCCTCGACACCGTCCTAGCAGGATCATCGCCGTGTGGCATCCAAATGCCTAATAAATTGAAAACATGAATTAATTTGATTAGTTTAATGTACTACTAATATTAGACTACATTAATAAATGAATAAAATTGCGTACCTCTGAAGCCTGAAGGGTGTCCAACCGTCTGCGTATCGAGTGGAGTCGAACAAGATCCTTGCTGATGATGTGATAATCCCACTTCCTACACCGGAGATCGTGATCAGAAACCGCTAAACTATCTCTCTGGGGCCGAAAACATGGGAACTACTCGTATATCCAAGCCTGTAAAAGTGTGAGACACCCAGTAATCTATTTGGCCGACTGCCTAGTCGCCACTCCTAGCTGACGATAAAAGTCGCTAATCCCCATGAATAATTATGTACCGAAGCAAGGTCATCCAACTCTATGATGTTCTGCGGAGCGAGCCTGGTACCACTCTTATCAATGAACAACGTACATCCAAGTGTAATGAGCAGAAAAGCGCGGATCTTCACATCAGCGGGACGATCAGCACGCCCGCATCTGTCAAAGATCTCGCTAACAGTAACACCACCATTCTTCCAAATTGGTGATGGGTCCTGAAGTAGCTCATCACGAGTAACCTGGAGTAGCTCCTCAAAGCGAACATACAACTCATCAGATGACAAACCACCCCTCACTGTCCGACCATCAACAGGAACTCGTATAATCTGCCAAACGTCATGCAACATGATCGTCATCTCCCCGAAAGGCAAGTGGAACGTGTTCGTGTCGGGTTGCCAACGTTCTATAAACGCTGAAATCAATGGGAAGTCAAGGTGCGAATACATAATGAACGGGAGATGGGCAATACAAGACACATGTATACGCAGCTGCGACTGGGGATCGAAGTTCCAATTCTTCAAGGTATCAACCACACCAGCACGATTATGGCACATCATCACTGTGGCAGCAAACGGATCATCGTAGATACGTGCACTGAGGTGAGCCGGATAACTAGGAATCACGCTGCCGTCAATAGGTCCGCCAGGCATAGACTCCCTACTTAACCAGGAAGTATCACTAGCAGCTCTGGCCCTGCTCGAAGTCCGACTACGTGCGGAACCTGACGATTCCGAAACAAACCTCCCTCCTCTACCCTTCCTCACAGTCACATGGGAAGTGGCTTCCTCTGCACCACCACTCCAAGCGTTTTCCAACTCCTCCTCATCCTGGGTAGCCCAACCCGGACTATAAGGCGCATCCTCTGGAATAGGTTCCGGCCTAACCCGCTCTTCTGCCCTCGCCCTCCTACTCGATGCATTGACACCACGAGATCGAGTGTGTCGTGGCCCAGATCCCTCAAGACCCACACTCTCGTCGCCTAAAGCCCTCGACTGAGCATAATTTTCAATTTTTTTAATTAATCACTATTTAATCAATTTACACTATTTAATAGTGATCGTAGCACCTTCGTCGTTAATTTAATTATTAACATTAATATAACTAAATTGTCGCATAAGGCCCTGTTCTTTTGAACTTATTTTCAGTTCAGTTAATTTAATTTCAGTTTATTTCAGTTAATTTAAGTTCAGTTAATTTAATTTCAGTTCAGTTAATTTAATTTCTGTTAATTTGATTTAATTTCAGTTCAGTTAATTTAATTTCAGTTCAGTTAATTTAATTTCAGTTTAATTCAGTTAATTTCAGATAATTTCAGTTTAGTTCATCTTATGTAATGTTTTAATTATTTATTTATTTATTTATTATGATTATTATTATTATTATTATTATTATTATTATTATTATTATTATTATTATTATTATTATTATTTTTATTTTTATTATTTATGATAATAACAATAATAATAATAATTATTATTAATTATTTTTATTATTATTATTATTTATTATTTATTTTTTATTATTTTAATTATTATTGTTTTCTATTACTATTATTATTATTATTATTATTATTATTATTATTATTATTATTATTATTATTATTATTATTATTATTATTATTATTATTATTATTATTATTATTTATTATTAGTATTATTATTTATTTTTTATTTATTATTATTATTATTATTTATTATGATTATTTTTATTATTATTATTATTATTATTTATTATTATTATTATTATTTATTATAATTATTATTTAATATTATTATTTATTTATTTATTATATTATTATTTATTTATTTATTATTATTATGATCATTATTATTTATTATTATTATTATTTTTATTATTTATTATTTGTTATTTATTATTTATTATTATCATTTATTATTTATTTATTATTATTATTATTATTATTATTTTTATTTATTATCATTATTATTATTATTATTATTATTATAATTATGTAATATTATTATCATTATTATTATTATTATTATTTATTATTTATTTGCTGTTATTTATTATTTACTGTTCATTTATAATTATTTATTATTTATTTTTATTATTATTATTATTTATTTATTTACTATTATTATAATTATTATTATATTTACTATTATTATTATCATTATTTACTATTTGTTATTTATTATTTATTATTATTTGTATTATTTATTATTGTTATTATTATTATTCATTGTTATTATTTATTATTTATTATTTATTATTTATTATTATTTAATATTATTATTACTTATAATTTATAATTTATTTATTATTAATATTATTATTTATTATTATTGTTTTTATTATTATTATTATTTATTATTATTATTATTATTATTAATATAAAGTTGAACTTAACTGAACTTAAATTAAATAATAGCTAATAATAATATATAATAACAATAATAATAATAATAAATAATAATAACAATAATAATAATAATAATAATAATAATAATAATAATAATAATAATAATAATAATAAATAACAATAATAATAATAATAATAAATAATAATAACAATAATAATAATAATAATAATAAATAATAATGATAATAATAATAATAATAATAATAATAATAATAATAATAATAATAATAATAATAATAATAAGTATTGTTAATATTATGTTAATACTTATTGATTATTATCGATAATTATTATTTTGGTAAATTAAATATACAATTCAGTTCAGTTTCTCTCATTTCAGTTAATTTTAGTTAATTTAATTTAATTTCAGTTCAGTTAATTTAATTTCAGTTTAGTTAATTTAATTTTAGTTAATTTAATTTAATTTCAGTTCAGTTAATCTAATTTCAGTTAATTTAATTTCAGTTTACTTCAGTTAATTTCAGTTAATTTAATTTAATTTAATTTAATTTCAGTCAAAATAAGTTCAATAGAACAGGGCCTAACATGCTAATTTCACAAAATTAGTAACATACTTCATCTAATTAATATAATAATCCATTATTAACATACTACAAAGTTATCTAATATAATTATAAAATTTTTAACATACTACATTTAATTAATATAATTATAAAATTAGTAACATATTACATTTAACTAATATAATAATATAATTATTAACATACTACATCTAATTGTTATGTTACAAATTATTATATAAAAATTCTAACATACTAATTAACATGTTAATATTACTAAACATTCGAAATTAAAAAAAAAACATGTAACAAAATTCCTAACAACAATTCATAACATGTACTCCCTCCGTTTCATTTTAATTGTTACACTTGATATTTTACACTATTCACAAATTTCACTTTGACCATCATTTGTGATTTATATGCGGATGAAAATATAGTCATGTGGGATCTTGTTAGATTCATCATAACATGTATTTTATTAATATGTACTTTTTTTAATTTTTACAAACACAAAACTAAAGATATATGTCCTCAAACTTTTGCATTGGCATGCGTGAAAAGTGTAAGTGTGTAGATTAAAATGAAACGAAGGGAGTAACAAGTAACAAAATTCCTAACAACAATTCATAACATGTAACAAGTAACATGTAACTAATTAACATGTAACAAAACGCATAACAACAACGCATAAAAACGCATAACAAAAATTCAAAATTAGAAATTCAAATTCAAAGCTACTCCATGGAAACGAAACTCTTTTTCGTTTCCTCCACCGAGGAAACGAAGATCCGTTTCGTTTCCTCCATGGAGGAAACGAAAAAAATTTCGTTTCCTCGGCTGCCGAGGAAACGAATGGAAATTGACGGGCGGCGGTGGTGCTGGATTTTTCTGGCGAATTTACAAAGATAAGAATGGGAAAGAATCATTACCTGGGTTGATGATTCTCCAACTTCTTTCACCTTCTTCCTTGGACCCATGCTCCTCACTAGTGTCCCGCTGGTGGTGGTGGTTGAGGTGGTGTTCGTGGTTAACCGCATCTGCTTGCAATAGTGGTGGTGGAGGTGGCGGTGGTCCGGCGGTTCTGTTGTTGGTGGTGGCGGTGGTGCGGTGGTTATGATGGTGGTGGTGGTGATGGTTGTGGTTGTAGTGGTTGGGAGGTTGGAGTGAGGTGATAGAGAATAGTGAGTGAGAGTGAGAGTGAGAGTGAGGGTGGGGGTAGGTGATATTTGTAAGGGTAGTTTAGGAATGTAGTGAGTAAAATATAGACGATTTTAAGTATTAGACGGGCGATAAATAGTAACTCCCTCATCGATTTTTTCAATTTCACCCTATCTCTATTTCTCTTTCTCATTCTCATTCTCATTCTAGAAGTAGGAAGTATTTGTTTGCGATTGAACCAAAGAGTTAGCAAAGATGGAGGAGCTAATTGTGGGGATCAATCAGAGAGTTAAGGATATGGAGATTAATGACAAAGTTAGCGAAATTGAACCTATTTTAATGCTCGAGGATATACAACCTTTTTACAGTGATGGTTTTACTTTTCGTGATTTTATTCGTGGTCTTAGCTTCAACCCTGACGATGTGCTCAATCCTGAAAACCGGTATTAATTTTAATTTTGATTTGTTTTTTTTTTTGCCCAAAATTTTCGTTTTGTGGTATGACTGTTTTTTCTCGCATTCTTCCTTTGCTGAAATTTGCAATCCATTATTTAATTGCTCGTGCTTCTCGATTTAGGGTTTATGATCAAATTGCATCCATCTACAACTTAATTGCTCGAAGTATCCATAGTTAATTGCTTAAATTACGCATATTTGGTGTGAATTTGTCTGTTATGGTTTTCAATTTATGATAATACCATGTTAATGTTCTGCAATTTTGGTACTTTAGGTTTTAAGTCCATGCACATAGATGATCTTTTATCTCCTAATTGGAATTCAAGGTAGTGTTTGGGAATCTAAATCCTAATTATATGCAATTATTGCTTCTAATCGGTAGTGGAATCCAAATCCTAATTATAATTATAAGGTAGTGGGGTTTGCTGGGAGGTTTGGTGGTGGTGGTGGTGGTGGAACAACGGTACTTTGGTGGTAGATGTAGGGGTGGCAACAGGAAAGTGTTACCTTGGGAATAGGAGAGAGAAACAAAAACCTAGACGTTTGGATTTTCAAATAATTCATTGACAAACCGCAATATGTCATTCCAATTACTCTTTTGAACTACCGAGTTGAATTTGGACCAATTCGTTCATTTCAAGTTATACGGTTCCCAAACAATTGATTTAATCCAATTCCTGAATACAAAATGAAATATCAATGAGTCCAAACGGGCCATAATGGAACTCATAATCCTTTTCTGCCTAGATGTTTTCTTGCGTCTGGCGTAAGCTCTGTTCAATGAATAGTTGTTGTGGCGTTTTATTTCATTCATTTATTTTTGTTGTTGTTGCTGCCTTTGCTATTCAATTTGTTGCTTATCAAGTCTATGATTTCGCTGGTCTATGTGTTGTGTCTGAAACTCTGAATTATGAATATATATTTGGTGTTCAATTTTGGGTATGTTTGGTATGGTTGGAGGAAACAAAGATGGAATGGAATTTAATGAGAGAAAAAGACATGAAAACTATTACAGTTGTCAGCTGTTCGGTCTAACTATTGAAATTAACCACTTGTATTTGGTTCCCTACCTTAAGAAGGGGAGGAATCATTTTTCTTACCGTACTGGGTGGAATGAATACATTGACTCTTTATAAGGGGCATTGTTTCCCTATACGCTGAACTATAGAAGCTAAAAGGGAAGTGAATTCGTGATTTCGTTTCCAACCTGTAAAATACACGCACCAAACATGCTCTTTGTGTGAATGTCTCAATTTGGTTTGATTGGCAGGGTTCTCAGTTTCATAGTTTATTTTAACTTATAGAAATTTTTCTTTAGTACTCCTACTTTAGGTTTAGTATGGTCTAAAACTATAAATTGTCTTATTATACTGTCTTTCTGTTTGCTCACTGGTGATAACTTGATACCTTCATGTCCTTCTACGTTTCCCCTGAACTTTTGCAATTTCTCCTTGTTATAAAGTTATTGATCATTATTATTATCTTTGCAACAACAAATTTATATGCTTCGACTCCTCAAACTGGATTCGCTTTGGTTCCCATTGGTCATTCTGGCTGTTTTCGAGCTACTGTCCTAAATGCAGTCAAAGAGCTTGTTGTTCCTTGTGCAAATCAAGCATTGGCAGACTTCAACAGCAAGCACGTAATTACATTTCATAAAATCTTATGTTTTTTCAAATTTTCATTTATACTTTGCATTATTGTCGGTAATTGCTTGGGTTTGAATAAATCTTTCATTGTCTCAAGTGCAAAACACGGATTATAAACATGCTGAAGGTCCTAACACTGCATGTCTTCGTGAAAAATTTCAAGTGGGATGCTACCGTATGCATTGCAACTTCACTGCTAAGCCTGAAGCAAAGCCCCTTGAGCATGGGGATTTTTGTCGAAGAGTCTTTTTTATTGATGCGGACTGCAATGCTGATAGCTCCATTAT
Source organism: Beta lomatogona (assembly GCA_947646795.1). NCBI lineage: Eukaryota > Viridiplantae > Streptophyta > Magnoliopsida > Caryophyllales > Amaranthaceae > Beta > Beta lomatogona. The sequence continues at coordinate 390,232 of CANSNZ010001135.1, forward strand.
TCTTATCTCTTACTGTCTCTTAGATTGTAAGAATCGTATCTTGCTCTAGATTGCTACCTCATAATATATATTATATTAATGAGTGTTTTTCCCCCCTTATCATTTGTTTCTATGAATATGTCGCCAATCATCATTCTCTTATCCATATGTTAACTGTAATTTTTTATGCAATTACCAAAATGCTTCCATGCTTTTTTTGATTTAAACAAGATCCATTGAAATAATCTTTAGATTTTGACTTTGATATATGCAAATGATCCATGCTTTGAAATTTGCAAATGATCTATTGAGGATGGAGCATACATTTATGTGCATTCAACAAGACCACATATGGTAATGTTATATTATCCAAAGATTAGTAACAAAATATTGTCGAAGTTTACAAGTCTTGATTTTAAAAGTTCACTTTCATTTAATTCAATAAGGAATATAATCTTTTATAGTGAAGGTTACTACTATCTTGTTGCCGTACATTTGGATCATTCTTTTATCCTACACGTAAATTGTGAATCTTCATGCACATGTCGAAAGATTAGTTGCTGGTTGAATTTTCAATGATCATGACAATTTAGCTACAAAGAAAATCACCCCTTTGCTGTTGGAGATGGCTTAGCTTAAGTGATGCATTGTTTTTTTCCTTATTATTATATATATATATATATATATATATATATATATATATATATATATTTTATTCTGTTCTCTTTTATGTGTCCTACACATATGGTGAAATCAAGTACGGCTGCGAGATGTGTCCACCTGAAATGCGTCATCCTGCCTCCTGATTCTAGGAAGGCTTTGGGTGCAGAGTTGGGGGGTATGAAGATGCTTGTTGAAACCGGCTTAGAATTTGTTAAATATCATAATATTTAGTTAAATTGGTTGAATGCAACATGGTTGTGAACTTGTATCATCTATGCTTTGTCCATAATATTAGTACTAGTATTTTGTGGACGTACAATCATGTAATATAAGTAATTTCCCTTTGATGCATATGTATGAAGATCTGGGGTGCGGCCTCCTAATGATGCTATATGCTGTTTGTTAGCTCATATCCATCAATACTTGTGCCGCAGTGGCCGTGTTATTTATAAACCTTTGTTTCCTAATGTTGTTGCTGTTTATGTTTGGAATTTTATGCTGAATCTTGCCTGCTGGTCCAAGAGGGCTTAAGACCGCGGTTTAAATCTGTAGTCTAGATGACCTTTGCAACAACGATTAGCAAAGTCTGCAACATTGCAAGTCGTAATTTACTATGAATAGGTTTGAGATGATATTTGTTGTTGGCTGAAAAACTATGTGGAACTCAATTCTTTTCTTATGAATCTGATGTAAATAGGTATATAGACAATAAAAATCTGATCGACTTGTGTAGCATATGTTATTTTAAGATTTGAAATTAGTTAATGCCTAATCTTATATAGTAATCGTGGAAAAAACAGGTCCCTTAATAGTCATAGTTTTCACATTTTAACAAAATTCCAGTCAAAAGTCCTCAAACAATTATAATTCTTCATAAACAAATAAATTATAATGATTTTTTAAAAAAAAAAATAAGGAAATTTAATAAATATTTTGTATTATAGTAAGTTTTTTTTTTCAATTCTAATTACTTTAAGAGGATTGAAACCTTTTAATATAACATGGAAAATTGCAAATGTGACTAATATTAGTATTTCCTTCGTTTCAATTTAATGGTTATACTTATCAATTCGCAGACTCCAATGCATTTTTTGTTTAGGCAAGTAATTGTGTATATGGGTACGTGGTAAGAGAGTTAAAAAAGGTTATCAAAAAATAAAACATAGAGAAATATGGCCTTTAATTAGAAATGAAAAGTGCAATCGTTAATTCGAAATGGAGGATGTATATAGTATTTGAGAGCAAGGGATAACTCAAGGTCTCAAGTAACTAGAGCTTTTAACGTGGGAAAAGCTGATCAATGATGATGACTCATAACGTCATAAGTGATACTTGAGATGATCAAATCTATATAAATTAAGATTAGTTTTGATTAGGTTTTAGCAAAAATTACAAAGTTGGTAACTTTATCAATTACTATCGTTTTAAATGAAATTGTTAATTACTATTTCACTGTTACATTTTAATTTGGAATTGTTACTCGTACTAAAAATACGCTAAAAATTAATGGTCAAAACTAAAAATCGTTAAGTTTGCTCTGAATTATTAAATGGAAAAAGAATCACATAAAAAAAATTAAATTATTGAAAAATCAAACCTACAATCGTTTTTTTAATACCATTTTTTCGATTTTAGAAATTAAGGTAAAACATTATGTACTTAAAGATTTAGGTTTGACCCTTAGTGTTTAGCTGATTTTGAGCACTTGGTAGTAATTCTAAATTAAAATATAAAAAGCGTGGTAGTAATTGACAATTTTTTCTTAAGCTTTATTAGATTTGATCGGTTAAATACAACACTCAAAAGTAAGTATTAATTAATAAAGATTAAACAATGTCAGATAATTAATTTATTATTAGAATGAAAAATGATGATTATATAAGCTAAATAATAAGTAAGTGTTCCAACTTTACAAGTTAACCTTATTAGCCAAACAAATGGTAAAAGGGAAAGAGGGGAGAAAATTTTTATTTTATTTTTTGGACGGGAATAACTTTTTATTCATTAGTCAAGAAGAAAGATCATCCATTACAAAGTTTTGCATTTCAAGAAGGATCTCCCCAATCCATACTCATCTTCTCAAAGTTTTTACTAACCTTTGCTAAATGATGGCCCACTAAATTCCCACTTCTTTTACATGCGAGTATCTAACATGAACACAAAGACCATCTATCCTGTATAATAACTCTAAAAGTACTTTTCAACAAAGCGAAAAACAATTAATGTCATCTGTTTCCAAAATCACCTTGCGCAAACATGCTTGATACACAATTTTCAGAGCTCGTCTGGCGCCGAGGGCTTCCATGACATCAACATCGTATTGGCCATTGATCAGCACATATGTAGAGACGAGACCATCACATCTCCAATATGATCATGCATCATGGCTCCTAGACCGATTGTGTAAATTTCAACCATTGCAGGCAGCATAAGTGTTAGCTTTGTAACATCTATGCCTTCTATTTAAAACCACTTCATACTCCCTTGTTAACATTGGTACACGCTGAATCATATCATGCAAATCAGCTTTTCCCTTTTCAAAAACCTACTTTGCTCCTTCGAAGCCATAAACTCCAAGAAAACAGCCACAACATATATATTCCACCACGATTCATCCTTAATATGTTACTCCAAAAAGGATGATGTATCACAATCCTCGACTTCAATACAGAGAGGTTTGTAGCGTCAAACTGATGCGTCACTTTTGTATATAGTTTTTAGATGCATTTTGATTGCATTTAGAACTCCTTTTAGAGCATTTAGGTGCATAATGGCATGAATTACGTAAGTTGTGCTCTACTACTCCCCGTTTGCGTGTTTCGATGATTTTCAGGTTATTTTGATGCAAATTGATTATGATTATCTAAGATCAAGCCTTTTAATCATTGAGGATGAAGATAGCTTGCACAAGGATCACAATGCATCCGTTTGGGACAATCTCGAGTTAGAATGAAGCAAAGAGTTAGTGAAAGAAGTGCCAAAACTGACACCTGTTTACTATTTTGATAATAAATTTTGATAGAAAATTGATAATCAAGAAATTCTAGTTGGGTTGGAAATTAGACTTCAAGAGATTTCCAACGATAGGTCACACACCCCAAATGGACTTATGGTTCGAGAGATACAGCCTTCGCAAGTTGACGCAAAATCACAGTTTTCCCGCTCGACCGGGCGAAATGAAATTTTCACAGGATGCAAGGCATGTTAGCCCGGTCAACCGGGCGAGAAAGGAGCCAAAATCGCTTGCGCACCCGACCGGGCGGATTTGCTATTCTGTCGTAGTTCGTCAATCACTGTCGCCCGACCGGGCGGTTTCTTGAGACGAGTTTATTTGCTTTTTTTAGCCGGTTTTGTAAAAAGTATAAATAGGTTTTTAGTATTTTCAATTAGACTATCTTATTTTCTACGTTTTAAGGGCTAAACACTTAGTTTTCCTCTCTCTAGTTTTGTATGAACTTTTACCTTTGAAGATTATAAAGATCGTTGTTTTTGTTTTCATTGTTCCTCAATCATTCGGTATTCCTCTTTACTTTGTTTAATTTAATGAATTCTTTTACTTTGATTATGTTTATTGAGTTTCTTATTATCATGAGTGAGTAGACTTTTTCTAGGGCTTAGAGAGGGAAGCCATGTTTATACCTTTTTTGATTGTGGTTTAAAGTTCTTCGTTATTTGGATTGAATTAGAATAATTCCTATTGATTTGTTATGCTTGTTTAATTCATGTAATTGCGCAATATCATGAGTTATGTTTAGCTAATAAGAATTAGAATCGAAAGATCGTATTCATTAGAGGCGTGTTACAATAGGTAGGTTTAATTATGTTCAGCGACCGTACTGGCATATGTTAATCTACGAGTTGTTAATGCCTGACCAAGGACTAACGAAATACTTTATTTATTCGAACCTCAATCCAAGTATTGTCGAACTATATTGTAGTGATTAAATTGGTATAAGCATGGTGGACCGATTGATTGCCCTAGGTTTTTAATTATTTGATAAATTTCCATCTTTTTTTTGTTATAGTTTATTCTAGTTTAGCTATTAATTCTTCAATCAATTTCCTCTCTTGAAGTAGTTAGATAATTGAGCATAAAACTGTAGAACTCCTCTCCCTGTGGATCCACCCGTATTTGTCAGTTTCTACTAGACAGACACTGTGCACTTGCGGTATATTTTAAAACCCATCAAGTTTTTGGCGCCGTTGCCGGGGAGACGACTAGTTTCTATAGCTTTCTGATTAATTATTTGAACTATTTCTGCTGTCTCATTGGAACTTCAAGTTCCAATTGAGGCCATCTCACTGCACATTTTTCTTTGTTTCTTTTATGCCCAGGTCTAAAAGAACAGGTATTCCAGTTCCAACTGATCCTGATCTTGAAAAAACCCTCCGGCAACTCAAGAAGACACAAAAGAAGAAAAAGCGGTCTGCTCATCAGGGAAAAACCACGGAAGAACCAACAGAACCAATCATGCCTCCTAAGTCATTGAAGTCTTATGGGGTACCTTCTCCCGGCAATGTTCCCACAGGCCCTACTATGCCTAATAAACAAGCCGCCAACCTCGAAATCAAGCCTGCTCTCATTAATATGATCCAACAGAATCAGTTTGGCGGGCATCCATCTGAAGACCCTGCAAATCATTTACAACGGTTTCAACAACTTTGTCGTACCGTTAAGCACCAAGGGGTCACTCCTGATCAGCTGAAGGTCATGGTCTTCGAATTCTCATTAAAGGACAAGGCACAGAAATGGCTGAACGATGTTAATGAAACTGAGTGGAGTGCTATTTCTAAAGCATTCCTGAAAGAGTACTACCCTCCTACCAAGACTGCAGAAATCAAACATAAACTTGCTACTTTCCAATAAGAACCCAATGAAACACTGAAGGAAGCATGGAATAGGTTCACGGACCTACAGAGAGAATGCCCACACAACAATCTTGACAAGTGGTTCATCACCCAAGCATTCTATAATGGTCTACAACCCCATATCAAGAGTACAATTGATTCATCTGCAGGGGGAGTCTTCTTAGATAAGGAGGTGGATGAAGGGTATAATTTTTTGGCCAACTTAGAAGCGAATGATCATAGTTCTTCCAGGACTATTACAAAGAAAAAGTTGGATGCCGATGCATATGCCTTGTTGTCTTCACAAGTAGCCCAGTTGAGCATGAAGATGGACTCACTGAAATCTTCGCAGTCTAGTACTCCTCCTATGAGTATTAATGCGATGTCTTCCATGGCTCCTATTACTTCTTCCTTTTGTGAAGTGTGTGGTGTTCAAGGTCACTTTGGTCATGATTGTTGCTACAGTTAACCTGATCTGAATCAGATGGAGCATGCAAATGCTTTTCAGCAGAGACCTCCACACAACCCCTATTCTAACACTTACAACCCAGGTTGGAGAGATCATCCTAATTTTTCCTACAAAAACAATAATATTCAGAACCCTCAACATATGCCGCAAACATCCTACCAACCACCTCATCAAAACCCACCACCACATGCTGCTAGACAACAATATTATCAAGGGGCTCCTCAGAACCCCACTCCTGGTTTCATTAGGCCTTCACACCAAGGCTATCAGCAGCAAGCTTCTCAGAATGCTAGCTCTCAAGAGCCTACTATGTCTGATTTAATGAAAATGATGGTTTCTGTATGAATAAAAACTAGTACCGCAAGTGCACGGTGTACAATATAGTATCACTAGCAAATACGGGTCGAACCCACAAGGATGTTAATATTATTTCCTATTACCCACTTAATTATATGAATTTAGTCGAAAATGATTACTTTTATACTACTAGCAAAAGATTAATTATAACAAGACATAAAAAATCAAGAATATCAAGTAGCTTAAGATCCACATAGATTAGAAAAGAGAACAAAATAAATTAACACAAATTACTAATAATGGCAGTAACAATGTCTAGGATGATTTGAACTAAGTATCAACTAGTGAGCACTTAAACTATAATACAGCTAATGTAATCTAACGTTTTAGTCAACTAAGAACAATAAAGAAAAAAAAATAGAAATCAATGAAGACTTGCCAGATATAACATGGGAATCATGAATCATGTAAGCTATAGTTAAATATTATTCGTGACTCACAAGATATTGGAATTATAAAAGACAGAGCATGTTTTACTGAAATCAGATGAAATCATAGAGAAAACAAGAAAACGATGCAAAACAACAAATAAAGAAAATAGAAACTAATATGAAGAAAAACAACTCTTATCAAATAAATGAGAACGAAATTACCAATATCTTGCAATCGAACTAATAACAAAGAAGAACAGTAAACCGGACCACTTGTAATTCCGCCGCTGTCACCGACGAATTGACAAAAACGAACTATATTGTATCCCACAACTAAACCCTAGAATTATTGTCGGTATTTGTTGGTGTTTTTCGCCCCCCCTTTTATACCCAATTCCACAAACCCCAATTTACATCATTCAAGAGATTCCTTTTGGAGAGGAAATCAAAATCTAGTCTTTCTCCAAATTCCCTAAATCATCCTTCGCCATATGGTGTAGGATCTTCATTACTGCTTTTGCGTGTAGGTGTAAATGGAAATTTTCCTATTCTTTTTGTCATCAACTCATCGCTGACTTGCTGTAGGAGTGTGGGTCTTTTTTTTTTTTCTTTCGTTCTCTTTGGCTGCATCATGTGATGCGTGCCTTCCTTGTTTTAGTTCAACATTGGGCTTTGGCCCACTTTCTTTCTAATTGATACAAGTCACTCCCTTTGCTTGTTATTTGGGTCGATATTCTCTTATTTCGCAAACTGAATACCTATCATAAGATAAAAGACTAATTAAGCTCAACAGGTGATAAAAGTAATAACTACAAATGGAATAAGTATGCAATAATAAAAGTCATCCGAAAAACCCATATATAGATATAAAATATATTCAAATAACCAAAATATAAGGGTAAAAGTATGCAATAAAATAGGCTAATCAAACTCCCCCACACTTAGTCTTTGGTCGACCTCGAGCAAAATAATATTATCAAACCAAGTGTATTATAAAAACAAAACAGTAGTTAACTACCCAACCTCAAATGAAACTAAACTAATAAGCATGACAATAGACTAAAACATTTTTTATTCATTTATTTGAGAAATCATACGTTAGTCATGAAAACGTTTTCGTTAGGTTAGCAAGGTATGAACACAATAGAGCTATTATACTCAAGCACCATTTTATAATTAGTTTGATCTCATATGTAATCTAGGTGCTCAAGTGCAAGTGTATTGACTTTCGAATACGAGGTACTTTAGTCGGACTTGATTATTGTTCCAGTTGATTTCCCTCACTTTCCTGTACATTAGCACTTAGTACCCGTACAAGGATCGTTCCTTTTCATATGACATTGCACTTGCCACTCATTGGTCTCAAAGGAGTACTCGATACTTTGCTTTTTGCTTTGCTTTTTAGGCTTTTTAATTTGCTCTTCCAAGTTCTTTTATTTCAAGAACTGATTAATATCACTCTGTTTTTACAATGGTTCAACATCTCACCTTTTTGGGATTACTAATCCATTTTTTTTCAAACCATTGTTCTTTCGTTTATTTAACAAAGTCAAGTAATTCTCCAGTAACCAAGAGCAGTGAAAAAGTCACCAAGGAAAGTAAGAGGTACTAGTTAAGTAGATTAAATTATAAAAGTCTTTCCTCCATACCCCGCATCTAAGCTAATAAAGATAGTGTGCTAGATTACATATAAGCATAGCATTATTAAGGTATATTTAGGAGTTGCTAGAGATATAATCATGAGGTTCATAACTTCAAAAACATTGTTTTTTTCAATTAGTTAAGAAATAAAACTTTTTTTTTTTATGAAAACAAAGTTAGATTAGAGTCTACCACATACTTTCTTATTAGTTAGTCCCTTAAAGAGGTGGAGAGGTGGCTAACTTGCTATTTGCACTCATATTTCTCATGGATATTATGAAATTGCAGCATACTAGTGCCAAAAGACAGCAACAACAGGCAGCCATAAATATAGGTAAATTATGCTTAAACAAAAGTAGTATGCAGGCCTATTTTGCAGAAATTTCGGCAGCATTTCCCCATAAAATTGACTAATCCAAATTTCTAAATAACCTGTAAATTATCTATATAATTTCCAACAAGCATAACCAGCACAATCCAAGATAATTCCAGCTAATATTGGCTCAAACAAACAGAGCAAATATTTCCAACTTTCATAGCATATCCAGTCATAGCAAGCAAAATTTTCAAAAAATTGGCAAATAGTAGTCACTCCCCCACACTTATTTCTTACATTGGCCTCAATGTAAGTTGTAAATGTAGAGATACAAAAAATAAAGTAAAATAGAAAATGAAAAGACACGAAGTAGTCATAGACTTCATTTATTGTAGTAGAACGAAATAAACTAAAGAAACTTAAAGCATAGAACGAAGTTACCCGGGTTGGATGCTGAGATACATCCAAGCAGCTTGCATAGGTCCATTAATCATCATAGTCAGGTTCGTAGAGTAGCAAACACTCCACATTTTCTTCTATATTCTCTTCGGCAACTCAAGATATAGTTTAAGCCTTTGTCCATTCACTTTGAAACGCGACCCTCCATTAGGATTCTCGATCTCTACTGCACCATGAGGAAATACGTGAGTAATAATATACGGACCAGTCCAGCGAGATCGTAACTTACCTGGGAAAAGATGTAGCTGGGAGTCGTATAATAGAACTTTTTGACCTGCAGCAAAGTCTTTTCTATGAATATGCTTATCATGAATTAGTTTCGCTCTTTCTTTGTGTAATCTAGAGCTCTCATAAGCTTCTGCTCTAATCTCTTCTAACTCATTTATTTGTAACTTTCTCTCTATTCCAGCAGCATCTAAATCAGTGTTTAGCATCTTAATAGCCCACAAAGCACGGTGTTCTAACTCTACTGGTAAATGGCAGGCTTTACCATACACTACTCTATAAGGAGACATGCCTAACGGAGTCTTATAAGCTGTCCTATATGCCCACAATGCATCAGTAAGTTTATCAGACCAATCCTTCCGATTTTTATGCACTGTTTTCTCTAAAATCTGCTTGATTTGCCTATTTGAAACCTCAACTTGACCGCTAGTTTGAGGGTGATATGGAGTAGCTAGCCTATGAACAATCGAATATTTTTTCAATAATGCCTCAAAACTGCGATTTGTAAAGTGAGTACCACGATCACTAATTATAGCTCTAGGCATACCAAATCTAGCAAAAATATTTTCCCTAAGGAATCTCACGACCACTTGGCTTCCATTACTCCTAGTAGCTATAGCCTCGACCCATTTTGATACATAATCTACAGCAAGAAGGATGTATTCATTACCAAAAGATGAGGGAAAGGGGCCCATAAAGTCTATACCCCAAATATCAAACACTTCGACAACAATGATTGGAGTTAACGGCATCATATCTCTTCTACTTATCTTTCCTAATTGTTGACACCTAGAACAGTGTTGACAATAAATATGAGCATCTTTAAATAAAGTAGGTCAATATAGACCTGATTGAAGAACTTTAGCTGCTGTTTTCTTACCACTGAAATGTCCCCCACAAGCTTGATCATGGCAAAAAGAAAGAACATTCTTAATTTTAGAATCGGGGACACATCTCCTAATAATCTGATCAGGGCAATATTTAAATAAATAAGGATCATCCCAAATAAAATACTTCACATATGATAGAAAGCGAGATGTGTCATGCTTATTCCAGTGCAATGGGCAACTCTCTAGTCACTAAATAATTAACTATGTCGGCATACCATGGTTCGGCTTGCACCATAAAAAGTTGCTCATCGGGAAAACACTCAGAAATAGGAGACTCACTTTGCTTGACAAGTATACGAGACAAATGATCTGCTACGGGGTTTTCAGAACCTTTTCTATCCTTAATTTCACAATCAAATTCTTGTAAAAGCAATATCCACCTAAGTAGTCTAGGCTTGGCATCTTTTTTATTAAGGAGATATCTTATAGCAGCATGATCACTATAAACAATAACATGAGAACCAATCAAATATGATCTAAACTTTTCAAAAGCAAAGACAATAGCAAGAAACTCCTTTTCGCCATCGTATAATTAAGTTGTGCCTCATTTAAAGTGTGACTAGCATAATATATTACATGAGGTTTCTTATCAACTCGTTGTCCTAACACAACACCTACTGCATAATCAGATGCATCACACATAAGTTCAAAGGGTTCACCCCAAATAGGAGGATGAAGAATAGGAGCAGAAGTTAATGAATTTTTCAACTTGTTAAAAGCTTCTGAACATTCAGCAGAAAAATTAAAAGGGACATCCTTCGCTAGTAATTGAGACAAGGGTTTAGCAATCTTACTAAAGTCTTGTATAAATCGTCTATAAAACCCTGCATGGCCTAAGAATGATCGAACATCTTTAACAGAAGAGGGAGGCAGCAAGTTGGAAATCAAATCAATCTTGGCTTTGTCAACTTCTATACCATCATTTGACACAATATGACCAAGCACTATACCTTTCTTAACCATAAAATGACATTTCTCCCAGTTTAGAACTAAATTTTTCTCAATACATCTTTCTAGGACCTTAGATAAATTAGCTAAGCAATTTTCAAATGAATTACCAAACACAGAAAAATCATCCATGAATATTTCAATACACTGCTCAACCATATCAGAAAATAGAGAGATCATACATCGCTGAAAAGTTGCAGGCGCATTACATAAACCAAAAGGCATTTTTCTAAAAGCATATGTGCCAAAAGGACAAGTAAATGTAGTCTTATCTTGGTCTCCAGGAGCAATAGACACTTGAGTGTAACCAGAATACCCATCAAGAAAACAGTAATAACTATGTCCAGCTAGTCTCTCGAGCATTTGGTCCATAAACGGAAGCGGAAAATGGTCTTTCCTAGTGGCAGCATTAAGTTTTCTGTAATCTATGCAAACTCGCCAACCAGATTGGACTCTTGTAGGAACTAACTCATTTTTATCATTCTTAACCACAGTGATACCGGTCTTTTTAGGAACAACTTGCACGGGACTCACCCACTCACTATCAGAAATTGGATATATTATACCGTGATCTAACCACTTAATCACTTCTTTCTTTACTACTTCTTGTAATGTAGGATTCAAACGTCTTTGATGGTCTCTATGGGGTTTAGTATTTTCTTCAAGATGAATTCTATGTTGAACAATAGAAGGACTAATCCCTTTTATATCACTAAGACTCCATCCTATAGCATTCTTGTACTTTTTAAGCATTTCCATCAGTTTAGTCTCCTGCAAAACATCTAAGTCAGATGCAATGATGACTGGACAGCTGCGATCTTGTCCTAGAAAAGCATATTTCAAAGACTCGGGAAGTGGTTTAAGCTCTAAGGAAGAGGTAGACTTAGGGGCAGCAGGTTGAGAAGACAAAACAGAACTTTCAGACTCAGTAGAACCAGCAAACAGAACACGTTCAAGGTCTAAATCAGGAGACTCGATGTCTATAGGTTCACTAGCATCTATAACACCAGTAGGATAGGAATCTAACCAGTTAACCGTATCATAATACTCTTCATCAGATGGTTGTTTATAAAGATTAAATATGTTCAGATCTATTGTCATGTTTCCAAAAGAGATTTTCATCATACCATTACGACAATTAATTAATGCATTAGAAGTGGCTAAGAAAGGTCGTCCTAGAATGACTGGAATTTGATTTTCAGGATTAGGAATGTATTCAGTTTCAAGAACAACAAAATCTACAGGAAAAATAAATTCACCTACCTTAATTAAGACATCTTCCACCACTCCCTTAGGTACCTTAACAGATCTATCAGCTAATTGAAGGGTTACCTTAGTGGGTTTCAGTTCACCTAGGCCAAGTTGCTCATAAACAACAAGTGGAAGCAGGTTGACACTAGCACCCAAGTCTAAGAGTGCTCTATGAATGGTTTTATCACCTATAACAATTGAAATAGTAGGGCAGCCAGGGTCTTTATACTTCACTAGAATCTGATTAGAAATAATAGAACTCACATTAGAGGCTAAGAATGCTTTCTTAGGAACGTTAGTCGCTCTCTTTGTGCATAGTTCTTTTAGGAATTTGGCATAAGGTGGCATTTGATTAATGGCATCAAGAAGAGGGATATTAATTTTAACTTGTGAAAACGTTTCCCTTATCTTTTCAAATTGACCTTCATCTTTCTTTTTAGTGAGCCTATGAGGAAAAGGTGCTTTAGGCTTGTAAATCTGGTCATTAACAGTAGGTATAGACTTGTTCTTATCTATTTTATTAGCTTCTTTTTCACTAGATTCTTCTAAATTATCAGTGGCAGGTTCATTGTTACTCTTCTTCTCACTATTTATGAAAGGCGAACTAGGTATAGAAGTAGAAGAAGAAGGATTAAGAGTATCATCAGATGTGTCACCTATGTGATTATTAATTTGTTTACCTGACCGTAAAGAAATCACAGCATTAACTCTTTTCAAATTATCATTTTGAACTTGTGAATTAGAACTCACATTCCTAGGATTAATTTCAGGTTGACTAGGGAATGTTCCTTTCTCTCTATTCTGAGAAACCAACTGAGCAACAGTGTCCGTTAATGTTTTAAGAGTTCTTTCTAAACTACTTATCTTTTTATCAGTTTCAGAATATCCAGGAGGAGGCTGTGTTTGAGAAATTGGTGGCCTTGGATTACCTTGAAAATTCTGATTTGGAAACATAGAAGATTGAGGTATTGAACTGTTATTAAAATTTCCCACTTGACTATTAGTGCCTCCTAAGTGTTGACCTTGACTCCAAGAGAAGTTAGGGTGATTACGCCAACCTGGGTTATAGGTATTAGAGTATGGGTCATTTCTAGGTCGCTGGAAGGCCATATTAGCTTGTTCTATATTATTATGACTTTGTGGAGTAATGTATGGGCAAGAATTAGAAATATGATCTAAACCATGGCAATGAGTACAGGAAAAAGATGCAATTTGGTGAGCTTGGGATTGTGGGACAGATAACCCTTTTAACTGATTTTCTAACAAAGTTAGTCTAGACTCAAGATACGTGTTATCTGAAACATTATACAAGCCATTTTTAGCACCGGGAGATCTTGGCGGGAAGGCTACTACTATCGGATCTAGTGGTCTCCCATTGTAATGTCTTATCGCCTAAATCTTCTAAAAATTCCCATGCTTCATCAATAGTTTTACCCAAAAAGTTTCCCTGACACATAGATTCAAGCATAGTTCTAGAGTTAGGATCTAACCCTTCATACACAATTTGACACAATCTCGACTTTTCAAATCCATGGTGAGGGCATTGAGCAAGTAAATCCTTAAATCTATCTAAATATTTCCAGAAACTTTCACGTTCTAATTGAATGAATTGGTTAATTTCATTTCTAAGTCTTACGGTCTTACCATTAGGAAAATATTTTTTTAAGAAGACGAATACAAAAGCATCCCATGAGTCGATTGAATTAGGTGGAAGACTATACATCCACTTTTTAGCATCAGTTTTAAGAGCAAAAGGAACAGCCCTTAATCTTAGACCGTCATCAGTTACTCCAGGGTACTGCATTGTAGCACAAATTTCATCAAATTCTCTAAGAAACAAATAAGGGTCTTCAACACCAGAAAACTTAGGGAGTAGGACAATATTGTGATGTTTAAGCTCAAAATTAACATTACCACGTATAGCAGGAAGTACAAAACAAGATGGTTGAGATGACCTAACTGGATAAAAGATGTCATTTAAAGTACGAGGGGGTGTCTCGTCTCCCATTTTACCGTTTCTTAAGTCACAAAAAAATTTATCTAAGTCTTTATCCAGTTCGGTACTAAATAAACGACGGGTCTGAGGGTCGATACTCCAAACCTTCATAAACTAAATAAAGCAAAGTAACACAAATTAAACTTTTTTTTTTTTTTTTTTTTTTGAAAGATAAAAATAGCACTGATATGTAATAAAACAAATTAAACTAAATTTAAACAAGACGGAATGAAATTACTAAATAAGTAATAGAGCTAGAACTCACGCAAACAAACAACTTATATCAAATAGGTAATATAACTCAATACACAACATCCCCGGCAACGGCGCCAAAAACTTGTATGAATAAAAACTAGTACCGCAAGTGCACGGTGTACAATATAGTATCACTAGCAAATACGGGTCGAACCCACAAGGATGTTAATATTATTTCCTATTACCCACTTAATTATATGAATTTAGTCGAAAATGATTACTTTTATACTACTAGCAAAAGATTAATTATAACAAGACATAAAAAATCAAGAATATCAAGTAGCTTAAGATCCACATAGATTAGAAAAGAGAACAAAATAAATTAACACAAATTACTAATAATGGCAGTAACAATGTCTAGGATGATTTGAACTAAGTATCAACTAGTGAGCACTTAAACTATGATACAGCTAATGTAATCTAACGTTTTAGTCAACTAAGAACAATAAAGAAAAAAAAATAGAAATCAATGAAGACTTGCCAGATATAACATGGGAATCATGAATCATGTAAGCTATAGTTAAATATTATTCGTGACTCACAAGATATTGGAATTATAAAAGACAGAGCATGTTTTACTGAAATCAGATGAAATCATAGAGAAAACAAGAAAACGATGCAAAACAACAAATAAAGAAAATAGAAACTAATATGAAGAAAAACAACTCTTATCAAATAAATGAGAACGAAATTACCAATATCTTGCAATCGAACTAATAACAAAGAAGAACAGTAAACCGGACCACTTGTAATTCCGCCGCTGTCACCGACGAATTGACAAAAACGAACTATATTGTATCCCACAACTAAACCCTAGAATTATTGTCGGTATTTGTTGGTGTTTTTCGCCCCCCCTTTTATACCCAATTCCACAAACCCCAATTTACATCATTCAAGAGATTCCTTTTGGAGAGGAAATCAAAATCTAGTCTTTCTCCAAATTCCCTAAATCATCCTTCGCCATATGGTGTAGGATCTTCATTACTGCTTTTGCGTGTAGGTGTAAATGGAAATTTTCCTATTCTTTTTGTCATCAACTCATCGCTGACTTGCTGTAGGAGTGTGGGTCTTTTTTTTTTTCCTTTCGTTCTCTTTGGCTGCATCATGTGATGCGTGCCTTCCTTGTTTTAGTTCAACATTGGGCTTTGGCCCACTTTCTTTCTAATTGATACAAGTCACTCCCTTTGCTTGTTATTTGGGTCGATATTCTCTTATTTCGCAAACTGAATACCTATCATAAGATAAAAGACTAATTAAGCTCAACAGGTGATAAAAGTAATAACTACAAATGGAATAAGTATGCAATAATAAAAGTCATCCGAAAAACCCATATATAGATATAAAATATATTCAAATAACCAAAATATAAGGGTAAAAGTATGCAATAAAATAGGCTAATCAGTTTCCATGCAGTCAAATCATGAGGAGAGCATCAAGGAGTTGAAGAACACTACCAAACACTTGGAGACTCAACTTGGTCAGGTGGCCGAAAATAATGCACAGAGGCAACCAGGTCATCTGCCGGGGCAACCCATCCCCAAGGAGACTGTCAATGCCGTTACACTTCGTAGCGGCACTGTTTATGATGCTCCTCCCACGCCCATTGATGATGCTGCTCCTAGCAAGGAGAAGGAGGTGGTAGAGGAAGAAGCGGAGAAGGGTTCGATGTCTGAGGCCGAACTAGCTAAGGAGGATCGGACAGGAAAGCGGAAGGAGAAGGTTTCTGAAACGCCTATTTCACCAAGACTACCTTTTCCCTATAGGATGCAGAAGTCGAAGATCGATCAACAACTTGGTAAGTTCTTGACTATGGTCAAGAACCTTGAGGTAACAATTCCTTTTACTGAACTTATTTCTCAAGTGCCTGTTTATGCTAACTTTTTGAAAGACATGATTACTAAAAAGAAAGACTTTGATGGGGTAGATCGAGTCGCTCTAACTGAAGAGTGTAGTGTTGTTTTACAAAATAGAGCCCCACCTAAGTTGAAGGATCCTGGTAGTTTTTCCATCCCTTGTCATGTAGGTGCATTATTTATAGATAAGGCATTGTGTGATTTAGGTGCATCTGTGTCTGTCATGCCTTTGTCTGTTTGTAAGAAACTGAATATGGGAGCACTTAAGTGCACTCAAATTACTTTGCAAATGGCCGATCGTTCTATAAAATACCCTCTAGGTGTTTTAGAAGACGTTCCGGTTAGGGTGGGAAAGTTTTATATTCTTGTTGATTTTGTTGTGCTTGATATGGAGGAGGATGCCCAAATTCCTATTATTCTTGGTAGGCCGTTTTTGTGTACTACTGTTGCTGTTATAGATGTCAAGTCTGGGTCTTTAACTTTGAGTGTTGGTGATGATAATGTCACTTTTAAACTAACCAATGCTGTTAAGTCTCCTATGCTTGAGCAAACTTGCTGCAGGATGGATATTCTTGAGGAGACTGTTCTATCTGCACTCCTGCAGATGCTTTCTGCTGACCTTCTAGAGGTTGCACTTACTATGGATGTTTCCTCAGGCATCAATGTTGAAGTTGATGCCTGCATTATCGATTTGGAGGGACCTCAGGTTGAAAAGGGAAAAAGATCGGTGGTTATGGAAAATGCGCATTCTACCTATGCACCTGAGGTAACATGCCTGACTGCAAGCCAGAGTGGCAGTCTTTTATGGAGGAAAATGTTTGATGAGGGGGGAACTCATTGCCAAGCCCCTCCGATTTCAGATTGAGGAGGTAATATGGTCGTGCAGGACCTTTATAAACCAGCGCTGTGCGGGAGGCAACCCGTAGTTTTTTTTTTCTTAATTTTTTTTTAGAGAGTGAGAGAGCGGGAGAGTACTAACGTTAATTTATCCTTTGAGCATCGTCCTATAGTTCATCTTGCGGCACTGAGGACATTGCCACGTTCAGCTTGGGGGAGGATTTTTGTATGTATTTTCTCTCTCTTTTACTGCCTTTTTGAGTAGATTTTTTTTTTGCTTTCTTAGGCTAGATTAATTTGCTTCCAAAAAAAAAAAATCAAATATTGCTGAAAAAATACCAAAAATACAATTTGACTGGATTGGTTTGATTGCTTTCCTATGCCCCATGATGTTCTTTGAAAGTATATTTGGGCTCTGTATCTGGATAGCTGGGCACTTGAGATTGTGATGCTGGAATGTGAACTTTAAATGCCTTGACCTTAAGTGAGTTTTGACGATAACACGCTTATCTTGACTGCAAGCTTGAACTGGTTAGACTGTGAGGACTCATTGTTGCCAATGGATTTATTTCTATATCCATTCTGTTTCTTGTGTGTTAGTTCCTCATTAATTGACTGATCTTGACTTTGACAACGTACTTATTGATATCTGATGACTTGTGGCAATTGCTATGATAGAGGCGTCCTTTTGTCTAATTCTTGAGCCTCAAAGTGATTTTTTTATTGATATACTATTATCCTCCTTAGCCCCGCTGAGCCTAATGACTATTTCATGTTATTAAACCTCATTACATGCCTACATGCCCATGGCCCTTATTTTGATATTAATCCAAGCCTAGCTTGGGGGAGCATCTGTCGAAGTTAGTATCTGAAATGGTTTATATGAGTTACTTTGGGTGGAGATGATTGTATTTTGTAAGGTTCAAAGTTCGAGAAAAAGAAAAGAATAAGCAAAGTGAAATAAATGTGATTGTTGGTTCGAAAAGATGCAAAGAAAAAGAAAAGAAAGATTGAAAAAATGAATAAAAGGTTAAAAATTCTTTCCTTCACAATCGCTTGCAAAGAAAAATTTATTACACTGCTTCAAGGATGGGTTTATTGAAAATTTTGGTGATTCATAGAGTTGGGACACTGTTATTGGTTGTGTTTTAGTTGATGCTTCTACTGACTTTTGCTCCCCCATTCTTGGGTTTTTCCACCACATTTCCTATACATATTCCCTACCCTTACCTAAGCCCCATTACAATCCTGAAAAAGTCCTCTTGAGCTTGTGTTTACATTGTTTATTGGATTGATGTGTAGTTAGTTTATCAAGGTTAAAGAGTACGTTCGCTACTTGAGTCGACATGATTAGGATGAGTGGCATTATTACCTTTCTAAACACATGAGAGTGTGAGTGGGAAGGGTTGTTATGGTTGGGATGGTGAGTGATCGGGCACATCTATTGCCTGCCACAAAAATGTTGAGAGGAGTGACACCCTAGTGAGTGCCTTTTCGAGATTTGCATGTCATATTAGGCAGCCGCATTTGATTTCTTTTTTGGGCGATTGGTGGATAGAGTAATTTGAACAACTGAACTTGAATTTTGCCTTCTTGAACGGTTCTTAGTCATGAAAATGTTTTGAACTGTGATTTTCTTATCTGAGGGGTGAGGCAATTATTTCCATGTTCATGTCTTGTTTGCTTGAGGACAAGCAAAGGTTTAACTTGGGGGAGTTTGATATGTCACTTTTATATATAGATTTTAGATGCATTTAGATTGCATTTAGAACTCCTTTTAGAGCATTTAAATGCATAATGGCATGAATTACGTAAGTTGTGCTCTACTACTCCCCGTTTGCGTGTTTCGATGATTTTCAGGTTATTTTGATGCAAATTGATTATGATTATCTAAGATCAAGCCTTTTAATCATTGAGGATGAAGATAGCTTGCACAAGGATCACAATGCATCCGTTTGGGACAATCTCGAGTTAGAATGAAGCAAAGAGTTAGTGAAAGAAGTGCCAAAACTGACACCTGTTTACTATTTTGATAATAACTTTTGATATAATGAAGATAATTAAGAAATTCCAGTTGGATTGGAAACTATACTTCAAGAGCTTTCCAACGATAGGTCACACGCCCCAAATGGACTTCTGGTTCGAGAGATACAACCTTCGCAAATTGACGCAAAATAACAGTTTTCCCGCCCGGTCGACCGGGCGAAATGAAATTTTCACAGGAAGCAAGGCATGTTAGCCCGGTCAACTGAGCGAGAAAGGAGCCAAAATCGCTTGCGCACCCGACCGGGCGGGCTCACCCGGTTGACCGGGCGGATTTGCTGTTCTGTCGTAGTTCGTCAATCACCGTCGCCCGACCGGGCGGTTTCTTGAGACGAGTTTATTTGCTTTTTTTAGCCGGTTTTGTAAAAAGTATAAATAGGTTTTTAGTATTTTCAATTAGACTATCTTATTTTCTACGTTTTAAGGGCTAAACACTTAGTTTTTCTGTTTCTAGTTTTGTATGAACTTTTACCTTTTAAGATTATAGAGATCGTTGTTTTTGTTTTCATTGTTCCTCAATCATTCGGTATTCCTCTTTACTTTGTTTAATTTAATGAATTCTTTTACTTTGATTATGTTTATTGAGTTTCTTATTATCATGAGTGAGTAGACTTTTTCTAGGGCTTAGAGAGGGAAGCCATGTTTATACCATTTTTGATTGTGGATTAAAGTTCTTCATTATTTGGATTGAATTAGAATAATTCCTATTGATTTGTTATGCTTGTTTAATTCATATAATTGCGCAATATCATGAGTTATATTTTGCTAATAAGAATTAGAATCGAACGATCGTATTCATTAGAGGTGTGTTACAATAGGTAGGTTTGATTATATTCAGCGACCGTACTGGCATATGTTAATCTAAGAGTTGTTAATGCCTGACCAAAGACTAACGAAATACTTTATTTATTCGAACCTCAATCCAAGTATTGTCGAACTATATTGTAGTGATTAAATTGGTATAAGCATGGTGGACCGATCGATTGCACTAGGTTTTTTAATATTTGATAAATTTCCATCTTTTTTGTGTTATAGTTTATTCTAGTTTAGCTATTAATTCTTCAATCAATTTCCTCTCTTGAAGTAGTTAGATAATTGAGCATAAATCTGTAGAACTCCTCTCCATGTGGATCGACCCGTATTTGCCAGTTTCTGCTAGACAGACACCGTGCACTTGCGGTATATTTTAAAACCCATCACAAACCTTTTTTGTCCCCTCACAATTCTTTAGAAGATGGCCAACAGATTCCTCCGCTAAGCCACACAGAGGACATATTACATCAACTCGCAAGCCTCTATATGACAAAACACACAGTGCCACACGACGCTCCCAAATAAATATTTTCCCACTCATTTTTCGATACTAATGAGATAAATATCGTGAAAAAATGTCAATAGTTATCCAAATTTCTTTAAGGGGATTTCATATCCCATCAATACATACATCCTCAAATACTCATCTCCTTCGAAATTCAATGATTCTTCAAGAACTCAAAGTAAAGGTTGCTTCCAACAAAAGCAAGCATATACCAAATATTCACAAAGATATGAATTGCTTTCTGGGTCTTTTTTTTTTCCTTTCAAGTAACAGAATTTTTTTTTAAAAAAAAAGGTAAAGAAGAACTAAACTAATATTATTAACAAGCTAAATGCAAAGTGAAAACAATGTAATGCAAAGCATGATCCCCAAGGCCAATCTAAGGATTGTCCTTCGGACTTGGCCAAGGACAAAGATGGAAAATGGGGGAGAGAGGAAAGAAATCTAGCCATCTAATGGCCTTCAGTACCACCCTCTGGAGGAGGGGGATAAGAAGGTTCTTGAAAGGGGTCGGGGCCATCATCAAAAGACGGTGAGTAAAGGGGGTGATTAGGGAAAGGGGGAGCACGGTTAGCCTCGACATTGGCCAAATTATTGTGTCATGCCACCCTTGACACAACTCGCAACTCTTGTTGCATGTGGTGAAGCATAGACATGGTGGATTGTAGAGTGGGAGAGGGGAAGGGGCAAATGGAAGAGCTAGGCACGCTTTCCTCTGTGGTGACGGGATGAGATTATAAGGAAGAGGGATGGACCTGAGGCAGTGAAGAGGAAACCTTGTTATCCTGAAGATGATCAGAAGCATTAGGCTCTTGAGGGACTAACCAAGGGTTGTCACAATCTCTGGGTGGTTGGCTCAAAAAGGGATTTGAAAGATAGTACCAAGGAATGTCCTTGAAAAACCAAAGAACATTACGTGTACCACGAGATAGAGAAAGCTTGCTGAGCATTGATTGTTGTTGGAGAGAGCCAAGGTGAAGATAAGGATGCTCATCAATTGGAGTGAGCTTTGCTAACTCTTCCACAAAGTTGAGCTTGAGGGCAATCCAAGTTATCATATCACCAAATTGTATTTCACCTTTGTTATGGATGCCTAGCTTAATCTCATATAAACGTTTGGCTAGGAAATGGCCTAAGTTAAAACATTCCGCAACCTCAGCTCCATCTGATGCAATCCATAAGAGAGTGAGTTCGTTCTTTGACAATTGACTGAGTTTGTTCTTAGAAAAAAAAGCATAAACGAGGAGGCGATGAAAGTACTGAAGAGCTGGATGGAGAATGTGTGACGCCTTACAATGACTTGACAAAAATTTCTTGTCAATTCCAGAGATGTGCTTCCACCAATCATTTACATTGAAACCGCTCAGATTGGTTTGGTCACCGTCCGTCAGTGTATAGGAAGTGCTCCACCCAAACATCTCGTTTAACTCACTCACTTTCACTTGTCGCTTCTTGTTGAAAATCTGAAAATGCAACTCAAGTTCTTGGCTAACATCTTTGGAAGTGTGAAGTGTGAAGGAGGAGAGGAACTCGAGAGTAAGCTCCTTATAGGTGCAAGGCGGTCGGCGAGATTGGGGTTAGAAAAATTCTTGGGTACTCTTGCATCAATCCATGTACCCCAACCAATTTCGGCGGCCAAGGCTCTTACATGCTCGGTGATGCCCAATTTGTCGCAAGTAGTGGGCTCATGATAGAAGCGGGTACTCGCAATAGGGCACCTAGATAAAACATCATGATATGCTTTGTGAGCAGCGAAAAGGCGCTCTGTCGAATTGTGAGGATGAGAGTTGGAATGAGTAGATGATTGATGTGATTTTTGTTGGCGGTTCGAACTCTTTTTGTGTTTTTATGAATTTATGGACGAACAACAATAAAATAAAAGGGATAGGCTCTTAAATCTAGGTTTAAGAGGTTCTCTTGTGAGTCGCGGCTCCAAGATCACACAAATCTCGATTTGTGTATTTGAACACTTAGTTCTTATGCAAGCAAACAAGCTTCACACGTTTTCTTAAACTCAAAACAACAACCACTGATTTTATTAATGAATAACCAGCCTTTAAATAGGCGTGTAATACCTACAAATAGAAACAAACCCTAGTCCTACTAAGGCTAGGTAAACTAAGAAAAAAATAAGAAAGAAATCAAACACTCCTAATCCAATTGGAACAAGCTCCAACTTGGATAGCAAGCAAGCCACGCCTACCATACTTCTAGGCGTGTACTAGAACTCGAATGCTACTAAACTCCTACTCCAAGTAGGAATCCTAACCCAATTAGGACTTAGACTTCTAACTCAACTAGAATTCCAAACAAACTAAAACATTAAAAAGACTCCTAACAGAACTAGGAGTTCTAATCCTACTAGAATTAGGAAAATTAATCCTACTAGAACTAGGAAATAACCAAATCCTAACAGAACTAGGATTGTAGGAAACGAGCCATCTCTCACATGCATCATACCCTCTCTCTTGAAAACATCCCTTGTCCTCAAGGGTCTTCCAAGCACGACACCAAATCAACTCCCCCAAGTGTTGCACAGATGCCACGCCCCAATAAAACCTTGTATGTGTCGAACCCAAGCTTCTTAACAACCTTGAAAGGACCCTCATCCATAGGCGCATCATTCTTATGATCAATATGCAGCTTTTGAGCACTAAGAGAAAGCCACACATAGTCCCCTTCAGTTAGGCGTGAGTCTCGTCGAAGATGCAGCAAATTAGCCCTTCTTTCCTTCTTGTTGCTTGCGGTTTCTAGCATCTCTTCTCCGCACGAGCTTAGACAAACATGACCACCACCATCTCGTACACTTGATGCACTCTCCTTAGGCACAGGCAGCACGCTTCTCTTTGGTGGCAACGGTTTGAGGCCAAAACGCTCCCCATCCTTTAGCACGGAGTACACATTCTCTCGGCCATTATGTATCACTTGGCGATCTGATTGCCAAGGTCTTCCAAACAGCAAGTCACAAGCACTCATAGGCAACACATCAAACCACAACTGATCCATGTAATTGCCAACTCTAAACCCCACCAATGCTTGCTGATTCACCCATACACCCCCATCATCATTTAACCAGCTCAATTTATACGATTTAGGATGCACTTGCGTAGGCAATTTCAAAGCACTAACAACAGTTCTAGCAATCGCATTAGTACAAGACCCCGAATCAATAATAAAAGAGTAAGTATTACCATTGATTAAGCACCTTGATTGAAACAAGTTTTCACGCTGCTCATGTTGACGATCTTCAACTTGTTGTGCTACTAATGCACGCCTAAGTATCATGCTCTTCCATTCAACTTCTGGTTCAACAATATTGGTAGCCCAAAACTTAGGATCAGCCATATCATGGACACTAGTTTCGGGTGTCTCCTCAATCTCCACAAACCTTGCTGCCTCGGCTTCCTCTAGTTACTTGGATAGTAGGATATAACGCTCTTCCATTGAAATCAGCATGCGGTTAGGACATTGCTTGGCCACATGTCCTTGGCCTTGACACTTGAAACACACCACCTCCCTCATCCCCTTTTGACCAGACGTGAGAGTTGAAGGTGTTTTAGGGCCCTCCACCATCGGTACACTACTCCCCATCTCCTTGTCAGTCATCTCCACCTTAGGACTAGATGAAGATTCAATCTTGCGCGAAAAAGGAACCCTAAACAGTTTGCCCTTGGCCTCCCTTTGCTGCCTTTCTACTTTACTTGCTAATTGACACGACTCATCAAACGTGTTATAAGTTTGCAATTCAACAAGATTAGCAATAGGTTTATTCATGCCAAACATAAATTTAGCCTTCTTTTGTTCCTCTTCTTCCTTGCATCCACACGCCAAGTACAATTTCTCAAACTCAATCACATATTCAGCTATGGACAGATGACAGGCTAAAGTCGTATCACCTTATCAAAAATAACCTAAGGTCCACTAACAAGTAGTCAGGGAAGTCAGGATCGAATCCACAGGGAGAAAGTTATATTATTGTATCTGAATTCTAATATTATACTAACTAAATCTGATGAAAATTGGTGTGTGACTAAACTAATAGGCAAATGATAGAACTAAATATGAAGATAATAATCAATTAATAAAGAACTAGGATTATGGATCACTATGCATACAATTCGGGAAATCAGAGACGAATAATAATCACCCAATAAGTCAATTTATCTAGGGCACATGTAATTTCTCTCGAACATTACCTCCCTCAAAGATCACCTAGCCGCTCTCGCATGGTCAAGGATCACTATGCCTAATGATTGAAAGCCTATACAAAATCTCTCCTCTCGAAGCAGATTCAATATTGCGGTAGTAGAAATACAAATCAGGCTTAATTCATAAATCTAGCATGAACGATTCAATCACAGGAAACAATTGAAATAAAGGGTAATTATACTAATCTATCAATCCTTCATTGCATAAATAGATCCCCACAATCCTAGAAATAAAACTACTCACTCATGCTTGAGAAAACAATAAGAAATTTCATATAAAAATCCATACTTTGAACTATTGCAAAATAACTAAGAAACTAATCTAATCAATAATAGCAAAAGCAAATAATAATGAAGAGAACAAGGAAGAAGATTACCAAATTAATGAACTATATTAAACTTGCGAATAATCCAAAGGTTCAATCTTGAATCACAATGAAAAGTATTAAAATCTAGGGTTCTTGAGAGAGTCTATGAGAAAATAAGAGCTAAAACAAAGATGAATAAAAGATGCAATGATTTTCCTATTTATACTAAGTAGCCCGACATTCATTAAATGAGCGCGCGGAACAGTCGCCCGATCGGGCCAAGTCAGCCCGATCAAATCGGGCTCAATAAACGCATCAGCGCCCAAAATGACCATCGCCCGATGCAATCGGGCGGACACGCCCGATCCAATCGGGCGAGATCCTTTTCCTCTTGTTTTCAACTCTAGAACGCCACCAGGTCAATTTGTTCTCGGGCCCGATCGGGCTGAGCCGCCCGATCCTATCGGGCGAGAAAACTGCTACTTTGCGTCAACTTGCGAAGGCTGTATCTCTCAAACCAGAAGTCCGTTTGGGGCGTGTGACCTATCATTGGAAAGATCTTTAAGTCTAGTTTCCAACCCAACTGGAATTTCTTGATTATCAATTTTGTATCAAAAGTTACGATCAAAATGGTGAACAAGTGTCAGTTTTGGCACTTTTTTCACTAACTCTTTGCTTCATTCCAACTCGAAATTGTCCCAAACGGATGCATTGTGATCCTTGTGCAAGCTATCTCCATCCTCAATGATTAAAAGACTTGATCTTAGATAATCATAATCAATTTGCATCAAAATAACCTGAAAATCATCGAAACACGCAAACGGGGAGTAGTAGAGCAAAACTTGAGTAAATCATGCAAATATGCACCTAAATGATCTAATATGAACTAGAAATGCAACCTAAATGCACCTAAATATCTATATAAAACCATATCATCAAACTCCCCCAAGCTATACCTTTGCTTGTCCTCAAGCAATAAGACATAGACATTAGAAAAGAAAGACAACCTACAATAAAGGACTACAATATGGCCATAGACTCAACTGAAAACACAAGAGATATAATCACTACACAAACCAAGAATCGAAACAATCTCGAACAAAGCCGCATAGCATGTCACGTATCGCAATCGAACTCTCCAATCATACCACATACCATCTCTCCCAAGCTGGATTTAACCAAACCTAGCAGACCTCACTATAGTTATGCGCGCTCAAGTCTCTCATGTGTTTAAAGGATAAATGATGACACTCAGCCTAATCAAGTCGACTCAGATGAAACATGTACTCTTTAACTTTGACTTTTTGACTCACTTAATACTCAACAATACAATACATAATGATCAAGAGGACTTTTAAGGGTTGTAATGGGGCTGAGGTTAAAGGTATGGAGAATAATTTGGGAATTGTGGTGGAAAAACCAATGAGGGGGAGCATCATATAACTGAAAACATGACCATGAAAAGTCACAACAACTCCACGCAACAACCAACAAACTCCAAAAAATATAACCAACACTTTTTCCATTCATCAAGAAATTCAATAATAACGCTTTTTATTTTACTTTATTCTCATCTCTTTTTTTTTCACTTCTTTATCATTTCATTTTCATTTTTTTTTTTTTTTTTTTTTTTTTCTTTCAAACTTTCAATTCAATTTCAAAGCTCACTAAACATATTTTCCATCCATCTAAACCACAAATAGAGCACTTCAATTCAATACAAACCAAACCAAAACTAATACTCGCTCCCCCAAGCTAGGCTTAGGACAAGAATCAAATGAGACTAATGGCTTGTAATATAGGTAAATAATCAAGCATAGTTAGGAAGGCTCAACGGGGCTAGAGAAAGGATAATATGAAAAAAAAAGAATAACTCGGAGCTAAGATCATGAAATGAAACGCCTCAATCATATCAAAATGTATGCAGTATCAAATATCAAGGAGTACCAAGTCAAAGTCAAGATCAATGCGACAACTAAGGAACTAATCACACATGAAAGAACATAACTGACACAGATACGTCAGTTTATAGGCACAGAAGCTCACTTAGATTAGGGTGTCTGCATAGTAAAGTTAAAATCGAGCCAGAGAGAGATCAAACAATCTTACCACAAACGATCAATTGCAAAACAATAGTGCTATGAAGAATCGTGAACAAGATGGATGACACTTAGGAAGTGTAGTGAAATATCAACAAGGTTCTCAAAAAGTGCTAGCAATAGTCCCATAGATGCAAACTAAAATGATATGAAATCTAATATGGAAAAAAAAAAAAAAAAAATTCTAATGCAACTAAGAAAGCAGTACATTTTTTTTCGTTACATGTAAACTCCCACCCCTAATGAGCGGTACAAACCACGTAACAATCCTACTAAAGCAATAAATCTAATTCTAATATGCAACTAACATGCACGAAGTGACATCCTTCCCCAATCCGAACTTTACATTGTCCTCAATGTGAACACCAAGAAGAACAACGAAGCAAAAAAAAAAAGGGAAGGGGACAACTCACAGAAAAGGTGGACAATGAACATATAGTGTGCCAAATAGTATTGACACTTCCACCACAACCAAGAGCACGCCACTAGAACACATATTAGCAAAGTAGTCATAAAGTAGAAATAAAGATAACAACTAAAGGTTAGAAAGTCGGGTTGCCTCCCGATAAGCGCTGGTTTTTTAGGGTCCCGCACGACCGAAATACGTTTTACATTATGAAGAATCCAATGCCTTCAGTAACTTATCAAATTCCCCTGCAAACATGTTATTGAACACTCGATATGGCTTGACAGCAAGCATAATTATATTCACTAATAGGGGGTTAGAGGTACCAGAAGACAAAGAATCATAAGAAAAAGAAAAAAATGTACAACTATCTTGCAATTCCTCAGGTTTCACAGGATGAACATGAACATTTACTTGGTCAAAATTATCATGCGACAATTGATCTTTAAGAAAACAAGGAGGATATAACACAGGGGATGAAGGTATAAGATCAAGCTTCCGTGAAAACGGAATATGAGTGCTATGCAGGTTAGGCTCAACATCGAATTTTTGTATGCTTTCAACATATTCAAACTCTTTACCTAAAACTTCACTCTCATCAATAAGCTTGTCAACAAAGGAGTTTTCATTCAAAAGTTCAATAACAAATGGTTTTTCAATCATTGATTCTATAACTAATGATTTTTCCTCCTCAAAAACATCCATTATATCCATCTTTTCCTTATTTAAACTACCACCAAGAGTCAAATGATAACCTTCTTCTAATGAACTAGCATTCTCAACCAACACATCATCATAATACAAATGTTGCTCAATAGGTTGGCTAATAGATTTTAGTCTAGATGCTATTGATCTTTGACTTTCTGCAATTTTTGCTAGTTGCAACATGTAATCCTCCTGAACCTTATTTAATTCATTCATGAAATCATAAAGAAAATCTTTGAGATTATTAGATTCAGATGGAGCATTAGACAAATTAAACTCAGGGATAGGGTTATTGACATGCATATATGACTCATTATGTGGACAAAGAGAAATATCATGATCATAAGAGTGACAACAAGAACAAAAATCAGATGGAGAGGTAAGAGTTTGAGAATCATAGATAGATGAATTTTCTAGGGTTGGAGTAACAAATCTTGTCATCTCCCGCTCAAAGGTTTCCCTAGCTAATTGCTCAAACAAATTACAACCCACTTCAGGTGTCATATCCATGAATTTACCATCACTCATGGAATCTACAACTACCCTCGTATCATCATTCAAACCCTCATAGATCACTAAACCAATTTCCCATTGTTCAAATAAATGGTCGGGACCAAGAAAGTTCTCAAATCTAAGCTTATATCTCCAAACACTTCATGTTCAAATTGGGGAAAAGAGATAGACGTCATTAAAAAAAAAAATTATTTACAAAATAATATATACAATTAGTCTAATATTTGACAGTTCAGATATAATAGTAATAAACCGTCTTCCCGGCAACTGGAAATATGATTCTTAGAAAATCGGGCCCGCAACTGGAAATCTGATTCTTAGAAAAAAATTCCGCCCGATCGGGCTTCGTGCCGGAATGCTCATTAAACACGGGATTTCTCACTCACTTTCCCGATTCACTCCCAATCTCTTTCTCTCTCTTCTTCAAGCCCTAACCCAACTCTCTCATCTTCTTCCCCAAATTCTCCATCCACCATTAACAACCTCCAATCCAAGCTACTTAGCTCTCCACAAAATCAATCCTCTCATCTCCCCTATCAATTACCCACTCCATCATCTTCATTTTTTTCTCTTCCACTCCATCATCTTCATTTTTTTTCTCTTTCACTCCATCTCTCTCATCCACCCTTTTCCACATTCAATCCCCCATTAAAGTGAGTGTGAAATTATGTTGAAAATGACAATTATTGGTTGGTTCGTGAAATTTCAAGAGTTGGTTATTATCTTGGTTATGTTGTTGTTGCCATGGGAGTTGTTTCGACCACACTTAGTCCTACTAGTGTTTTTTTTTTGCTCCCCTTTCTTGGCTTTTCCACCACATTTCCTAAATAATTTCTGTACCTTTACCCGAGCCCCATTACAACCCTGAAAAAGACCTTTTGAGCACGTGTTTGATTGTTTATTGGAATAATACTGAGTCAATATGCCAAAGTCGAAGATTAAGTTTGTTATTTGAGTCGACCTGATTAGGATGAGCGATATTACACCTTTCTAAACACATGAGAGTGTGAGTGGGAAGGGCTATTATGGTTGGGTTGGTGAGAGATCGGGCACATATTTTGCCTGCCACAAAATTGAGAGGAGTGACACCTCGGTGAGCACCTTTTCAAGATTTGCATGATATGTAGGGTGGCTACGTTTGATGGTTTACTTAAGTGATTGGTAGTCAGGTGATCCGAGCAACTGAACTTGAATTTTGCTTGCTTGAATGATTTTGAGTTGGAAATAATTGAGTTTAAACTTTTCCATCTGAGGGGTGAAGCAATCCTATTCTTATTCCTGTTGTACTTTGCTTGAGGATAAGCAAAGGTTTAGCTTGGGGGAGTTTGATGTGATGGTTTAATATAGTGTTTTTCCCCCTGTATTTGAGCAAAAATGTGTATCAATGGTGCTCTTAGGAGCCATTTTATGCTAACTCTCTCCATCTAGTTGTGGTTTTCTGTTCTGTGTCAGATTGCAGGTTTTAGGGAGTTATCTCTCTATTCTCTACCACTATCTGACTATTTCACTGGACTGGAGAGATTCGAAGACATATTTGATGAGTTCCAAAGTCCTGAGGACACTTTTCGGGATCTTTGAGCGAAGAAGCATTGAAACCTTGGCGTTTGAAGCCAAAGAATGAGTATCAGACCTGAGCCCGATCGGGTCGGGCGCTACACGCCCGATCGGGCGGTCATCGTCAGGGGATACAGAAGATAAGAGTCGTTGCGGGCCCGATCGGGCAACGTTGCCCGATCGTTATTACGGTGAGGAGCCCGATCGGGCGGTTAGGCCCGATCTCATCGGGCGTCCTTGGCATGTTCTGCGCCTGTCCCTGGAACCGTTGGTGTGCGGCCCGACTCCATCAGGCGGGTCGGCCCGATGTCATCGGGCGAGGTCCTGTTTTGATCTCAGCTGCTGCGTTTGAGCCCGATCTCATCGGGCTTAGTTGGCCCGATCGGGCTACTGACTCCGCGCACTCATTTAATGATTTTCGGGCACTAAGTATAAATAGGAAAGTTAGAACATTTATTAGGGATCTTTGTTTTATCTTTGTTTTTAGTCTTTATTTTCTCATAGACTCTCTCAAGAACCCTAAATTTTAATACTTTTCATTGTGATTCAAGATTGAACCTTTGGATTATTCGCAAGTTTAATATAGCTCATTAATTTGGCAATCTTCTTCCTTTATTTCTCAAGCATGAGTGAGTAGTTTTATTTCTAGGATTGTGGGGATCTATGTATGC
Organism: Beta lomatogona; assembly: GCA_947646795.1. Classification (NCBI taxonomy): domain Eukaryota; kingdom Viridiplantae; phylum Streptophyta; class Magnoliopsida; order Caryophyllales; family Amaranthaceae; genus Beta; species Beta lomatogona. Next base: position 421,415 of record CANSNZ010001135.1, read on the forward strand.
AATGAAGGATTGATAGATTAGTATAATTACCCTTTATTTCAATTGTTTCCTGTGATTGAATCGTTCATGCTAGATTTATGAATTAGGCCTGATTTGTATTTCTACTACCGCAATATTGAATCTGCTTCGAGAGGAGAGATTTTGTATAGGCTTTCAATCATTAGGCATAGTGATCCTTGACCATGCGAGAGCGGCTAGGTGATCTTTGAGGGAGGTAATGTTCGAGAGAAATTACATGTGCCCTAGATAAATTGACTTATTGGGTGATTATTATTCGTCTCTGATTTCCCGAATTGTATGCATAGTGATCCATAATCCTAGTTCTTTATTAATTGATTATTATCTTCATATTTAGTTCTATCATTTGCCTATTAGTTTAGTCACACACCAATTTTCATCAGATTTAGTTAGTATAATATTAGAATTCAGATACAATAATATAACTTTCTCCCTGTGGATTCGATCCTGACTTCCCTGACTACTTGTTAGTGGACTTTAGGTTATTTTTGATAAGGTGATATGACTTTAGCCTGTCAAATTTTGGCGCCGTTCAGATAAAATTTGACAGGCTAAAGTCGTATCACCTTATCAAAAATAACCTAAGGTCCACTAACAAGTAGTCAGGGAAGTCAGGATCGAATCCACAGGGAGAAAGTTATATTATTGTATCTGAATTCTAATATTATACTAACTAAATCTGATGAAAATTGGTGTGTGACTAAACTAATAGGCAAATGATAGAACTAAATATGAAGATAATAATCAATTAATAAAGAACTAGGATTATGGATCACTATGCATACAATTCGGGAAATCAGAGACGAATAATAATCACCTAATAAGTCAATTTATCTAGGGCACATGTAATTTCTCTCGAACATTACCTCCCTCAAAGATCACCTAGCCGCTCTCGCATGGTCAAGGATCACTATGCCTAATGATTGAAAGCCTATACAAAATCTCTCCTCTCGAAGCAGATTCAATATTGCGGTAGTAGAAATACAAAATCGGGCCTAATTCATAAATCTAGCATGAACGATTCAATCACAGGAAACAATTGAGATAAAGGGTAATTATACTAATCTATCAATCCTTCATTGCATACATAGATCCCCACAATCCTAGAAATAAAACTACTCACTCATGCTTGAGAAAACAATAACAAATTTCATATAAAAATCCATACTTTGAACTATTGCAAATAACTAAGAAACTAATCTAATCAATAATAGCAAAAGCAAATAATAATGAAGAGAACAAGGAAGAAGATTACCAAATTAATGAACTATATTAAACTTGCGAATAATCCAAAGGTTCAATCTTGAATCACAATGAAAAGTATTAAAATCTAGGGTTCTTGAGAGAGTCTATGAGAAAATAAGAGCTAAAACAAAGATGAATAAAAGATGCAATGATTTTCCTATTTATACTAAGTAGCCCGACATTCATTAAATGAGCGCGCGGAACAGTCGCCCGATCGGGCCAAGTCAGCCCGATCAAATCGGGCTCAATAAACGCATCAGCGCCCAAAATGACCATCGCCCGATGCAATCGGGCGTGTCCGCCCGATCCAATCGGGCGAGATCCTTTTCCTCTTGTTTTCAACTCTAGAACGCCACCAGGTCAATTTGTTCTCGGGCCCGATCGGGCTGAGCCGCCCGATCCTATCGGGCGAGAAAACTGCTACTTTGCGTCAACTTGCGAAGGCTGTATCTCTCAAACCAGAAGTCCGTTTGGGGCGTGTGACCTATCATTGGAAAGATCTTTAAGTCTAGTTTCCAACCCAACTGGAGTTTCTTGATTATCAATTTTGTATCAAAAGTTATGATCAAAATGGTGAACAAGTGTCAGTTTTGGCACTTCTTTCACTAACTCTTTGCTTCATTCCAACTCGAAATTGTCCCAAACGGATGCATTGTGATCCTTGTGCAAGCTATATCCATCCTCAATGATTAAAAGGCTTGATCTTAGATAATCATAATCAATTTGCATCAAAATAACCTGAAAATCATCGAAACACGCAAACGGGGAGTAGTAGAGCAAAACTTGAGTAAATCATGCAAATATGCACCTAAATGATCTAATATGAACTAGAAATGCAACTTAAATGCACCTAAATATCTATATAAAACCATATCATCAACATATGATCTTGTTGAAAAGAATTTAGTCTAAGGTACAACTCTTGCTTATAGGACTTGGGAACAAACCGTTTTCGCAATTTCAGTTTTAATGAGGTCTAAGTTTTAATCTTTTCCTTCCCATCCCCCACTCTTTGTACTTGAATCATACCAATCGGGAGCATAATCAGTAAATTTAAGTATAGCATGATTAAAACGTTGAGTATCATCCATACCTTTTTGATCAAACATTCTCTCAACCCTCCTCTCCCAATTCAATTAAGCTTGAGGGTCCTTCAAGCCATTGAATTCCGGAAGATCTCCAAGTTTCAGTTCAGATTCCTTATGGTTCTTCTTTCCTCTCCTTTCGGCCGTGAGTTTAGCTAGGATGGCGGAATTGTCATTAGCCTGCTTCTCATAGTCCTCCAGTCGTCCATCAAGAAGCTCGGCCACTTGCGCAGTCATCTTATCCATCATAGTTGTCATCCTAGCCTTAAGTGCCTCGGATTCTCCCATGTCGATTGAAACTGCCAGGAATTTTTGTCCAAAAGGCTCTACTCGCTGCGACTTCGTTCCAAATCGGAACGGACTGAAATTTTGGCACAATGTAGCCCTGTATGTTAGCTTCCAATAGAGCCAAAAAAATCAGGATTTGGACAATGGACGCGCCCTCACGCGCCGTCGCACTGAACCCTGCTCTGATACCACTTGATGTGATTTTTGTTGGCGGTTCGAACTCTTTTTGTGTTTTTATGAATTTATGGACGAACAACAATAAAATAAAAGGGATAGGCTCTTAAATCTAGGTTTAAGAGGTTCTCTTGTGAGTCGCGGCTCCAAGATCACACAAATCTCGGTTTGTGTATTTGAACAATCAGTTCTTATGCAAGCAAACAAGCTTCACACGTTTTCTTAAACTCAATAACCAGCCTTTAAATAGGCGTGTAATACCTACAAATAGAAACAAACCCTAGTCCTACTAAGGCTAGGTAAACTAAGAAAAAAATAAGAAAGAAATCAAACACTCCTAATCCAATTGGAACAAGCTCCAACTTGGACAGCAAGCAAGCCACGCCTACCATACTTCTAGGCGTGTACTAGAACTCGAATGCTACTAAACTCCTACTCCAAGTAGGAATCCTAACCCAATTAGGACATAGACTTCTAACTCAACTAGAATTCCAAACGAACTAAAACATTAAAAAGACTCCTAATAGAACTAGGAGTTCTAATCCTACTAGAATTAGGAAAACTAATCCTACTAGAACTAAGCTAGGAAATAACCAAATCCTAACAGAACTAGGATTGTAGGAAATGAGTCATCTCTCACATGCATCAATGATGATGGTGTTGCAGTGTGAGATGGTTTTTGAGTGAGAAGTGGAATAATGCTTGAGCTTTTTTGAAGTCATTGTCATTGTAACTGCATTGTAAAAAGTACAAAAGAACATAAGATTGTGATCATGAAATGAGTTGAACACAACAATGTAAAGAACGTACAGAATGATGGAATTGTTATTAAGGCATTTCATCAAACAGTTGGCGAGCAACATAAACCGGAATAAATGGAGTTTCAAATGAGTAAACAAAGCCACTACAAACAGTAATCACTAGTAGAAAAAAGCTGATGTGCTGCTGTTTTTGAGGCCCTATGTGCTGCGGAATTGGCCCGCAACACATAGCCCGGCAGCACATTCAATTTGGCTATGTGTTGCGGTTCTGACCGCATCACATAATATTATGTGTTGCGGTTATTTAGAAAACTGCAGCACATAGTCATTTAAAAAAAAAAAAAAAGCCACACTATGTGCTGCGGTTTTATGGATAACCGCAGCAAATACTATGAGTATGTGCTGCGGTTTTATGGCACATAGTGTGACAAATTTTTTTTTTTGGGTAGAATTGAGTATAAATTGCAACATTATAAATTGTGATTATATAAATGAATTAAAATTGCAACAATATTATAAATGACATATATTACAATAAAATTGTAATAAAATGGCAAAATTATAAATTGTGATTATATAAATGAATTAAAATTACAACAATATTTAAATGACATATATTACAATAAATTATAAATCTCATCAATATTACAATAATAATATATTATAAATCTGTTAAATACAATTTTGCTAAACCTAATAATTAATAAAAAAAAAACTCCAAAATATTCAGTCATCTTCATTCATCATCTTTATTCATCATTCAACCTGAAAAAGCAAAAAAATCAAATTCATGAAATCCCAGAATAATATTACAACCAAAATTAATCAAAATCTTAAAACATAATTAAAAAAAATAATTCAATTTACCCAACCCTAACCCAGAACCCTAACCAAAAACCATAACCAGAACCCCAAACCGAAACCCACGCCAAAGCGGAACCCACCCCAAACCGAACCCCACCCCAAATTCGAACCCCACCCAAACCACGTAACCAACCCAGAACCCGACACCCACCAACCCAGAACCCGACCCTCGAAATTCGAACCCAAACCCCTAAAAACCCATAACCCAGAAACCGACCCCCACCAACCCAGTTGCCGACCCCCCAAATTTGAACCCAACCCCCCAAAAAATCCTTAAACTAAGAACCCCAATTCCATCCCACCAAAAACCATCCAAATTACCAGAAAAAAGCCCCAAAAATTAGCCCCAAAAATTTCCAGAAAAAAGCCTCAAAATTGATATTCGAAAATCACCAAAAATTTGGATGTTTGATATTCGAAAAAAGCCCCAAAATTTTCCAGATCCAATACGCTCAAAAAAAAAAACCCCAAATTTTTGCCCAAAAACGCCCAAATTATCACCCAAAACAAGCCCCAAATTAAACCCTAAAATAGAACTAAAGCCCACAAAAATTCCCAAATCTAAAGCTGGAAAATTGAAGAAAAAAACCCCCAAAACGAAGAACAAAAAACCCCCAAATCGAAGAACAAAAGGCACCAAATCGAAGAAAAAAAAACCCCAAATCTAAACCCCAAAAAACCCCCAAATCGAAAAAACAAAAATAACCCCCAAATGTAAATTCGCGGCCCAGATGAATGAGAGGAGGTTGAGAGATATGAGATGAAAGAGAGGAGGTTGAGAAAGATGAGATGAGAGAGGAGGTGAGAGGGAGGCGAATGAGAGGTGATGGGATGAGAGAGAAAGAAAGTGACGGGGTAGAGAGATGTGAGATAGAATTAGGGTTTGGGGGGTCATGTTTGAGGGGGGTTATATTTGGGGATGGGGGGCGGGTTAATTTCAGGATTACTGGCGACCATTCATTCAACCACTAGAACATGGCAACCAAAAGCACCTTAATGCAGGCATAAGAAACCACCTGAAACTGCTGTAAAAGAGCCATGAAAAAGAATCTTAGCTGAGCAGCAAAAGGAGCACCCTCTCACGCACTCACATGTCATACAAGCAAAAGCCTCCAATCCACGCAAACAAGCAGCACCACTGGGGAAGAGAAAACGAACAGAAATAGCACATAATAATAATAATAATAATAATAATAATAATAATAATAATAATAATAATAATAATAATAATAATAATAATAATAATAATAATAATAATAATAATAATAATAATAATAATAATAATAATAATAATAATAATAATAATAATAATAATAATAATAATAATAATAATAATAATAATAATAAAAATAATAATAATAATAATAGTAGGGCAACAAAATGACAGCACAACTGCACAAGGAACACGAAGCAGACAAATAGGAAACAAAGCAAAAGAATTGCGACAATTACAGCAAATTAAAAAGCAACACTTGATTGAATGGATACACCGCAAAACGAAAATTATCATGAATTTAAAGAGAGAGAAAAAAAATTGCGGAGAAAATTACATAGCGAAGTAGTAAGAAAATGGCGATGTTCGAAATTCTTTGGAAAATTCGAACTATATGAGCAGCACCTTGAGTTGAGTAAAGTTGAGGAGTGTGTTTTGATTTGATGATGAGAGTGATCGAAATTGAAGATAGGAGCAACTAAGTAGGGGTTGGGTTAAATGAAGAAGATGAATGAGAATTGAGGAGAGTAGTAAGTATTGTCGTGCGTGCTGTTCTGTTTCTTCCTTTTTAAAAAAATATAAATAAAAAATTAAAACGAATACTTCATGAAAAGTTGATTGGGGGCAGTAAGCGATATGCGGACGCATGGGTGAAAGCGTGTGGACGCATGGTTTGAAATTAAAACTCAGAACTTACAGGAACTCTTATGCGCCCGCATGGAGAAAGTCATGCGCCTGCATAAAACTCTCAGGAATGTGGCAACATTGTGCAGCAACACACTATGCGGCCGCATGGGATAGGGCATGCGGCTGCATAACCGAAACTAAAACACTCCTAAATCGGGATCAACTACCAAATTTGGCAAGAGCATGAAAAAGGACACCTCAAGCTCCAACATAATTCAGTAAGAAAGACAAACAAATAAGAAAGAAAGAAAAAAGCAATAATCGCAATCGAAAGGGAAACAAGAAAATTAAATAAGCCATGAAAAACCAAAGCTTACAAGGGATTTGAACCCACAACTTTGCATTCATAGATGTTTTTCCATACATGATCTTTAATGCTACAAATAACAAGTCATATAATATGTTTCAACTCACAATACTGTGCCATCAAAACCCACTAACTTAACCTTGCTATAAGCAAAGTGGAAGTTACATTGGTTACATTCAGGATAACAAAATTCTCATCATCTAATATCATCTATTCTATCATTTGTATTTTCTTCTTGATCTCTTCTATGCGATAATCATGATCCTTTTGCAACTTAAGAGCACATTCAACCCTTTCGTAAGCATTCTGAGCATCTTCTCCATTGAGGAACACCCGATACTTGAAGCACCTTCCACACCCCCATATCTAAAGATGAAAGGCTAAATCTCACTCACAATATCATTAACTACACCACTCCAAAGAAAAACATTATCCAGTGTCTCTTTCGATTCTTCAATCTTGTTATCCATATAAAGCATTGTCACTTATTTCTTCAAGTGGTTGTTTTTCCAAGTTTTTCAATTAATACCGAAAACTTATTAAAAACACCTAGAAATTGCATCCGTTGGTTCATAGATTGCAGAACAGGGGGAGGATGCACCGGGGGGATCGAAAGTCCATAGCGAATCTCTTTTATGGTTTCGAACCGCAACAACGACACGCTATTAGACCACATGCTTAGATCGGAATCACCATATGAATTCTGATAAGCTACATATGTGGCTCCATCATAATCGCAGATGTCGAGCAACGCAACTGCATGCGTTGCCTGAACGATTGATTTAAACCCCTTATCATCAACTATCTCCTCTTCTTTCACTTCCATCCAACTCTCGTAGACATACTCGCCATTCAATGGGTAATCCTCTGTGATTTGAATCACACCGACAACACGAAATTCGGCAAGAAGCTTTTTCAAACGATTTAAATCCACATGATGCCTATAGTGACTTTCATAATATTGAATTTTGTGTCTATCCTGGTTATAGAGAGGCACACCAAACTTTTTAGCAATATCCAATAATTGAACTGCATTCCATCTACAATCCGGATCACGATTTGGATTGCTGCGCATAAGCTCATCTTGCCACTCTTCATGATTGATATAGCATATCCCTTAATGCAATGAGATCGGAACCTCTGTCTCAGCATACACAATTTGCAATTGATATTCAAGTTGCCTAGCAACTGCAGTAAAAGCACAACCATCTTGACACTGTTAACAACCCCGTTTCTGAGATTTTGAAGGCCTGAGGGCGAACCGATATATTAGGGCCCTAATTAGGTCCAAGTTTTTTAAATGTTTGATTTTTTAGTCCAGACCAAAAAATAAACAGTTGTATGGTCCGAATTTTTTGAAGTTTTTATTTTCGGTCTGGACCGTGAATAATTTTCTTTTTTGGCTTTTACATAACTACTAACATAAAATTTAATTTTACAATATTTTTATGTACTTTTTATGGATATTATATCAAAAATTTATTATTATATTATTAATAGCTATATTTTTTATATATTAGAGAGAATGGAGATGTGAGAGAGACAGATAGAGATTTGGTGTAATAGAGGAGATGATGGGACGAGAGAATTGAAGAAAGAGAATGAAGAGTTGAGAAAATTTTGCAATCCCATTGACATGATTTGATTTATAATATCAAATCCCCTATGTAATATGTAGTTTTAAGATGACCAATAATTGTGGGTCAATTCCAGATTTCACATTCTTAATCATCCAAATATATTATATAGGATTAGAGAGAAGCCAAAGAGAAACAAAGTTAACAAAAATTAAACAACACATCAGTCACATTTTATTATTACTTAATCAGTTTTAATTACTGGTATTTATGGGTGGCTAACCTGTCCGTAACTACATTTTCGGTTCGGTAACCTGAAGTTTCGGTTCGCCATTTTTGTTAACCGTAACCGTTGGCGGTTAACCTGTTCTTCGGTACGGTTTTTCGGTTAACCATTCACTATTGCTCTAAGTTTTATTAATTTATATATTAGATTTTCACTGCCAACATAAAAGTTTAGAAGTTGGTGATCGAAAAGTTCACTGGCAACATTTTGATTATTCAACTTTTTTATTTTATTTTGGAGACAAAAGTTAGTGAAAAGTGAGTCAAATTTTAGTTGCTAATTGTAATGGTGTTGCAAGCTTTTGTATATAGAACATTCCATTTCAACGTTAGAACTTCAATTTATATATGAAAATAAATAGAGGTATCGATTTAGCCCGTTAGTTTATTTCTGGTTCGAACCAAATAATTCAGTTTAATTCAATTCATTTGACTTTCATTATTTTTTTCCCTAAATTGATTATGTTACAACTTTTTCATTTTCAGATTCTATCTAATGTAGTTGATTAAAATTTTAGATTAGCTTAGTTCAGCTGCATTTGTCTTAAGGTATTTTAGTTTAACCAATATCAAATAAAATTAAAAATTAACAATAGAGGTCTGAACTTTGGGCGATAATTTTTAAAAGGTCTGAACTATTGCAGGTTTTAGGGAGTTATCTCTCTATTCTCTACCACTATCTGACTATTTCACTGGACTGGAGAGATTCGAAGACATATTTGATGAGTTCCAAAGTCCTGAGGATACTTTTAGGGATCTCTGAGCGAAGAAGCATTGAAACCTTGGCGTTTGAAGCCAAGGATTGAGTATCGGACCTGAGCCCGATCGGGTCGGGCGCCACACGCCCGATCGGGCGGTCATCGTCAGGGATATAGAAGACAAGAGTCGTTGCGGGCCCGATCGGGCAACGGTGCCCGATCGTTATTACGTTGAGGAGCCCGATCGGGCGGTTAGGCCCGATCTCATCGGGTGTCCTTGGCATGTTCTGCGCCTGTCCCTGGAACCGTTGGTGTGCGGCCCGACTCCATCGGGCGGGTCGGCCCGATGTCATCGGGCGATGTCCTGTTTTGATCCCAGCTGCTGCGTTTGAGCCCGATCTCATCGGGCTTATTTAGCCCGATCGGGCGGCAGCCTCCGCGCACTCATTTAATGATTTCGGGCACTAAGTATAAAGAGAAAAATTAGAACATTTATTAGGGATCTTTTGTTTTAGCTCTTATTTTCTCATAGACTCTCTCAAGAACCCTAGCTTTTTACTACTCTTCATTGTGATTCAAGATTGAACCTTTGGATTATTCGCAAGTTTAATATAGTTCATTAATTTGGTAATCTTCTTCCTTGTTCTCTTCATTATTATTTGCTTTCTCTATTATTGATTAGATTAGTTTCTTAGTTATTTGCAATAGTTCAAAGCATGGATTTTTATATGAAATTTGTTATTGTTTTCTTAAGCATGAGTGAGTAGTTTTATTTCTAGGATTGTGGGGATCTATGTATGCAATGAGGGATTGATAGATTAGTATAATTACCCCTATATTTCAATTGTTTCCTGTGATTGAATCGTTCATGCTAGATTTATGAATTAGGCCTGATTTGTATTTCTATTATCGCAATATTGAATCTGCTTCGAGAGGAGAGATTTAGTATAGGCTTTCAATCATTAGGCATAGTGATCCTTGACCATGCGAGAGCGGCTAGGTGATCTTTGAGGGAGGTAATGTTCGAGAGAAATTACATGTACCCTAGATAAATTGATTTATTGGGTAGTTATTATTCGTCTCTGATTTTCTGAATTGTATGCATAGTGATCCATAGTCCTAGTTCTTTATTAATTGATTCTTACATTCATATTTAGTTCTATCATTTGCCTATTAGTTTAGTCACAGACCCATTTTCAACTGATTTAGTTAGTATAATATTAGAATTTAAATACAATAATATAACTTTCTCCCTGTGGATTCGATCCTGACTTCCCTGACTACCTGTTAGTGGACTTTAGGTTATTTTTGATAAGGTGATACGACTTTAGCCTGTCAAATTTTGGCGCCGTTGCCGGGGAGACGGTTTATTTTTATTTTGTCTGAATTATAGTATTACACTAACCTCTACTCTGAAGAACACCTGTTCTTTGGAGCATCTCACGTTTGTTTTAGTGTTTTTTGTGTATGAGCAGGAAATTGAAATCCTCAAATCTCATTCCATTTGATCCGGAGATTGAAAAGACTGCTCGTAGACTCCGAAAGCAAGCTAAGCAAGCAAAGTTGGCTGCAGGGACACCTTCCCAAAAGACAACTACTCCACCATCTTCACCTATTACTGCTATAATGGGTGACGAAGCTAAACCAACCTTCAGAGATTATGCACAACCTTCGCCTGACAATGTACCCACTGGGGTCCGGATGCCTACCATTGCTGCTACAAACATTGAAATCAAGTCTCATGTTCTGAATATGGTTCAAAATAATCAGTTTGCTGGGTTACCATCTGAAGACCCAAATCAGCATCTGCAGCGGTTTTTACAATGTTGTGCTACTCAGAAGCAAGCTGGTGTTACTGCTGATGATATGAAACTCATCCTATTTGGGTTCTCTCTGCGCGACAAAGCTCTATTTTGGTATAATAAGCTGCCTTCCACCATTATCACCTGGGCGTAACTATCCAAAATCTTCCTCATCAAGTGGTATCCTTACCAAAAGACTCAGAGATATGCGTCATGCCATAGTAACTTTCACCCAAGACCCTGGAGAATCTTTATATGAAGCTTGGGAGAGGTTCAAGGATCTGCAACGCCTTTGCCCTCATCATGGTTTAGACCAATGGTATTTGTGTCAGATTTTCTACACTAGAGTTGATGCGGATACAAGGAGGGTAATTGATGGAGCCTCTGGTGGATTTTTCATGGATAAAGCCATTGATGAGGGGTATGAACTTCTAGAGAAACTCGCTTCTAATCAAGCCTCTACCATTCGTTCCTCCATGAAGAAGGGAGGGAAACATGATGTCGAAGCTATTTCTTTATTGTCCGGGCAACTAGCTGCTCTCAACCAGAAGATTGATTCCTTGAAGCTAGGTAATGACTCCTCCCATATGAGTGTTAATGCGATGGCTAGTGCTTCTAATTATATTGCTCCCATTTGTGATGCTTGTGGGATACCTGGGCACAACTATCAAGAGTGCCCTGCACTCCTATCTTCTAATGTCGGGAGCAACTGTGAGGCGGTTAATGCGTTTCAGTCACAACCTAGGGCCCAGTTCAATCCATATTCTAACACTTACAACCCCGGGTACAGAAATCACCCCAACCTCTCATATCGGAGCAATAATGTGTTGAATCCTCAACCTCAACAACCATATGTCCCACATAATCAGGTTCAACAATATCAACCTCAACAACAAGCTCCTCCCGGCTTTCGGAGAAATCAAGCTCCACAACCACCGCTCCTCCTACCGACCCCGCCATGACAGAGTTGAAGAATATGATGTTTCGGATGCGTAAAGGTTTTAATGCCTTTCAAGCCGACACAAAGGCTCGGTTGGAAAACTTGGGTACGCATAACAAGATGTTGGAGACTCAACTAGCTCGGTTGGCTAGTTCTTCGCTAGTAGGCCACCCGGATCATTACCTTCGCAGCCTATGCAACCAAGAGATACTGCCAATGCCATCACTCTTAGGAGTGGAGCGCAGTATGATAGTCCAGAGATGCCTAAAGATGATCCGGTTAGCTCCGACAAGGATGAAGCTGTCACTGACAATTCTACAGCTCCTAAGGATGTCAGCCATGCAGAGAAGCATACAGTAGCTGAAAAAGTTTCACCTCCCACTCCTGTGATCAAGGTACCGTTCCCCAATAGACTATTGAAGACTAAGCTTGATCATCAGCTCGGTAAGTTTTTGGAGATAGTGAAACATCTGCAGGTAACTGTTCCTTTTACTGAACTTATTACTCAAGTTCCTGCATATGCTAAATTTTTGAAAGAAATTCGACTAGGAAAAGAGCCTTTAATGAAATTGAGATCGTAGCTTTCATCGAAGAATGTAGTGCTCTTTTGCAAAACCAATCCCCACCTAAATTGAAAGACCCGGGGAGTTTCTCTATCCCTTGTAACATTGGCACCATTTTTATCGATAAGGCTTTATGTGATTTGGGTGCTAGTGTTAGTGTCATGCCCCTTACTGTATGCAAAAAACTTGACATGGGAGATTTAAAATGCATCAATATTACTCTTCAAATGGCTAACCGTTCTGTCAAATACCCCTTAGGTATCTTAGAGGACGTCCCTGTGAGAGTAGGTAAATTTTTTATTCCTGTGGATTTTGTTGTGCTTGACATGGAAGAGGATACTCAGATCCCAATCATTTTAGGGAGACCATTTCTTCATACTCTGAGTCAGTCATAGATGTCAAGAATGGTAAATTAACTTTGACTGTGGGGGATGACAAGGTGACCTTTAGTTTAACCAATGCCTTGAAAAGTCCCATGCTAGAGGAAGCCTGTTATAGAATTGATGTCATTGATGTGCTAGTTAACGATGACATGCCTCAATCCCTTCTGCGGGATCCTCTGGAGGCTTTGCTTTGTTTTGCATCTTCTACAGGTGATGGTAATCCCTTGAGTGCTGCCGCGGACGACTGGGAAGCGGTTCTAGAGCTTGACAGTATTACCACTCATGACCAGGAACGGTTAGTATATGATACTCAACCGGTAGAGGTAAAGAAACCTGAACTGAAACCCCTTCCCTCTTCTCTGCGCTATGCTTTTCTGGATGAATCTGAAAACTATCCTGTGATTGTTAGTGCTTCATTGAATGATGGTCAAATGTCTCAACTTTTGTCTGTTTTGAAAAAACATAAACAAGCCATTGGATATAATATTGATGATTTGAAAGGCATAAGCCCTGACTTCTGCATGCATAGAATTCACTTAGAGGATGATCATCGTCCTAGTATACAAGGCCAACGTCGTTTGAACCCCAATATGCAGGAAGTGGTTAAGAAGGAGGTCATGAAATTGCTTGATGCTGGAATCATCTACCCCATTGCTGATTCTAAGTGGGTGAGTCCAGTTCAAGTAGTTCCTAAAAAGGGAGGTACTACGGTTGTTAAAAATGAAAAAAAATGAATTAATTGCTACAAGAGTAGTAACTGGTTGGCGTATGTGCATTGACTATAGGAAATTAAATGTTGCCACCAAGAAGGATCACTTTCCCCTCCCCTTCATTGACCAAATGTTGGAAAGGCTAGCTTGTCATTCTTATTTTTGTTATCTAGATGGGTATTCCGGTTTCTTCCAAATCCCTATCCACCCAGATGACCAGGAGAAGACCACATTTACCTGCCCTTATGGTACCTTTGCCTATCGAAGGATGCCATTTGGATTATGCAATGCCCCCGCCACCTTCCAACGTTGTATGATGGCCATTTTTTCTGAGTTCATTGAGTCCATTATGGAAGTGTTTATGGATGACTTTAGCGTGTATGGAATTGATTTTGATGCATGTTTGCTAAATCTGGCTAAAGTTTTGAAAAGGTGTGAAGATGTCAATCTTGTCCTGAACTGGGAGAAGTGCCACTTCATGGTTACTGAAGGAGTGGTACTTGGTCATATTATCTCTGAACGTGACATTCAGGTGGATAAAGCAAAAATTCAAGTGATTGAGCAATTACCCCCTCCTGTGAATGTAAAAGGGGTGCGAGGTTTCCTTGGTCATGCGGGGTTTTATCGCCGCTTCATCAAGGATTTCTCTAAAATTGCTAAACCACTTACTCGGTTGCTCCTCAAGGATGCCTCGTTCTGTTTGCGATAAGCTGTCTTATATCTTTCAACAGGATCAAGCAAGCTTTGACTTGCTCCGATCATTCGATCTCCGGATTGGAACCTTCCTTTCGAGATTATGTGTGATGCTAGCGACTATGCTGTGGGAGCTGTGCTTGGTCAGAGGAAGGGCAACATTCTTCATGCGATATACTACGCTAGTAAGACCCTAGATGAAGCTCAAGTTAACTATGCCACAACTGAGAAAAAGCTTCTAGGCGTGGTCTATGCACCTGGACAAGTTCGAACTTATTTGTTGGGGTCTAAGGTCATTGTTTATACTGACCATGCTGCATTGAAGTATCTCCTAGCCAAAAAGGAGGCCAAACCTAGACTCATTCGGTGGATTTTGCTGCTCCAAGAATTCGATTTAGAGATCAGAGACAAAAAAGGAGCAGAAAATGTAGTGGCTGATCATCTGTCCAGATTGCAGTATGAAGACATGGAAGAAGGTCTACCCATTGATGACTCATTTCCTGATGATAAGCTCCTGGCAGTCACTTCTGTCACCCCGTGGTATGCCGACTTCGCCAACTTTTGTGTAAGTGGCCAGACTCCCCCAGAGCTGAGTTACCAGCAGAGGAAGAAATTCCTCCATGAGGCTAAAAATTATTTCTGGGACGACCCTCTACTGTACAAGCTTTGCGCTGACACCATTTATAGGAGATGTATTCCAGAATGGGAGGTGCATGACATTCTGAAGCACTCCCACTCCCTGCCATGTGGAGGCCATGCTGGGCCCTCCAAAACTGTTGCTAAGGTACTTCAATCTGGTTTTTACTGGCCTACTTTATTTCATGATGCTAGTACCTTTATTAAGTCCTGTGATGCATGCCAACGAACGGGAAATATTTCCCGAAGACATGAGATGCCTCAAACCCCCATTTTGGAAGTTGAATTATTTGATGTATGGGGTATTGATTTTATGGGCCCCTTTCCCTCTTCATCTGGCAATAATTTCATACTTGTTGCTGTTGATTATGTGTCTAAATGGGTAGAAGCCCTTGCATCACCAACTAACGACTCTAAAGTCGTTATGAAAATGTTTAAAAAGATTATCTTTCCAAGGTTTGGGGTACCAAGGGTTGTCATAAGTGATGGTGGATCTCATTTTCATAAACGCACTTTCGAGGCTCTGCTTAAGAAGTATGGTGTCTACCATTGGACTGGCCTAGCTTATCACCCTCAGACAAGTGGGCAGGTAGAAGTGTCTAATCGTGAGATAAAGACTATTTTGGAGAAAGTGGTAGCTAAATCTAGGAAGGATTGGAGTGACAAATTAGATGACACCTTATGGGCTTACAGAACTGCTTTTAAGACCCCTATTGGCACCACCCCTTACAGGTTAGTTTATGGGAAAGCATGTCACCTACCTGTTGAGCTAGAGTACAAGGCTTTTTGGGCTGTTAAGGAGCTGAATTTTGATGCTAAGTTAGCAGGAGAAAAACGCCTTTTGCAGATTAATGAACTTGATGAACTCCGGCTGAATGCTTATGATAGTTCGCGTCACTACAAAGAGCGCACTAAGAGATGGCACGATAAGAAAATTTTGAGTAGAGAGTTCTCAATTGGTGACAAGGTCTTATTGTACAACTCTATATTAAAACTTTTTCCTGGAAAGTTGAAGTCTAGATGGTCTGGTCCATTTTCTATCACTAATGTTAACAAGTTTGGTTCTATTGAGGTGATGAATGCAACAGGTGAAAAATTCAAGGTTAATGGCCAACGCTTAAAGCTTTATCATACAGGAGCTCTTGCTGGATCTGTGGAGGAATTATACCTCCAACCCCCTTCCCCTTCTGTTTGAGGGATGCAACATTATGGTCGTGCGGGACCCTCATAAACCAGCGCTAATCGGGAGGCAACCCGATTTTCCCTTTCTTTTTCTTCTTTTTCCTTAGTATAGTTTTGTTTTTAGTTTTCTCGTTTTGTAGTTTAGGTGAGAGAGTGTGAGGGTATTGATCATTACATTGAGGTTATATGTGTGCAGGATTTTTGGTTTCCGATGATAGCGAGGCTCATTTTTCATGGAAAATATTGCAAACTTCCGAAAAGTGCACGTTCCGGCATCGCCCGGTGATATCGGGCTCCCCCGCCCGATCGGGCCCGCGAAGACCACATGACAGCAATCAAAAAGAAAACCGCCCGATGGAATCGGGCCCGCAACAGGGAGTTGGCAAAAGCGAAAAAAAATACCGCCCGATCGGGCATTCCACCGTCAGCGAAAATCGTCGCCCGATGAAAACGGGCAGAATCCGCTCGATCGGGCTCAGCACCGTCAATGCCTGGCACAAAAACTCAGCCGCCCGATACAATCGGGCGAAGCCGCCCGATCGGGCCCGCAACTGGAACCATGATTCTCAGGAAAAAAATTCCGCCCGATCGGGCTTCGTGCCAGAATGCTCATTAAACTTGGGATTTCTCACTCACTTTCCTCATTCACTCCCCATCTCTCTCTCTCTCTTCTTCAAGCCCTAATCCCAACTCTCTCATCTTCTTCCCCAAATTCTCCATCCACCATTAACAACCTCCAATCCAAGCTACTTGGCTCTCCACAAAAATCAATCCTCCCATCCTCCCTACCAATTACCCACTACATCCTCTTCATTTTTTTTCTTTCACTCCATCTATCTCATCCATCCTCTTCCACATCCATTCCACCATTGAAGTAAGAGAAAAGCCCCTTTCACAACATCCCCATTAAAGTGAGTGTGACATCTCTACATTTTTTTTTCTTTTTCAAGCATCATGACTTCTAGGAGGCGTCGCGGATCCGGCACTGGGCCACCACAACCACCACCACCACCACCACCACGGGACGAGACTTTTCCGGATGTCATCTTTTCGTCGCCGGAGCAACGTGAACGGTTTCAGCGCCTAAAAGGGCGCGAGGTGAGTCCTACCCATTTCCTTGATATTGAGTTTTTAACTAAATTGGGTATTGCTTCTGAGTTTAAAGATTTCATGAAAATAATCGGCATGGAATCTTTCTTTTCCGTCCATGTTAATACCTATCCTGTACTGGTCTATGAATTTTATAGCAGTCTTAAGGTTACCAAACCCCGAACTGGACCTGTATCATATGTATCCTTTAGACTGCTCAATCAGGATTTTCACCTCACTTTGCCGGAAATTGCACGGGTACTACGAGTACAATGTGGTGGGGAGATTGGGCACCCCCCTAACTACCACCATCGTAGCACGTATTTTGCCATCACAGGTGATGGTAATGACTTCACCCTGCAACACTGCAAGGGTAAATTCATCCACCAACCCATCTTTAAAATGTGGGTTCGATTTATGTCGCAGACACTATTTGGGAGGGTGGAAGGACAATTGATAAGGGGGGATGAACTGTACCTAATTGGCAGCTACATGCTTAAAGGGACGCCCGACCATTTTCAATATAACATCCATCATCATGTTGCGCTCCAGATGGAGCGTATTGCCACCACTTACCCCAAGAGGAGAGCGGACGGTACTTTGACCTCTCGGGCTATTGTAAATGGGGGGTTAGTGACTCTTTTTGCTAGGAAAATTCCTGGTTTTGATGAGTCTCGCTTCCAGCCAGCCCTAGGACCCACCCTCCTGGATTATGTTTTCTTCGATCGCCTCCATTGGTTAGCGAGGGCTGGGGATAAATATCAATGGCGCATCAACGGGAGGCGCTCTATTGAGTTGCCTAGTCCCTTAGCCAAAATTCGACCAGGGCAGCCCCATTACCACCTTCCCATAGCTGGTTCCGACTTTCCCACCCCCATCCCCGACATTCCCCAACGCACATTTCACCGTCGCCCCCCTCATCCTGCTGATATTGCCTCTACTTCTGATGCTCCCCCTCCCCTACATTCTACTGCTCCTGCTCCTTCTTTTGATTTTCAGGGAATGATGAGCATGCTCCAGCGGATGGAGTCTGGTATCACTGCCAACTCTACCGCTATTCAGAACATCGGTCAGCAGGTTGATGCCAACTCCGTCCTTCTCCAGAGCCTCAGCCAGCGTGTTGATACATTGGCCAATGATCAACACCTAGCTCTGTATCCCCTGTACGACGACTACTGCAGACAACATACGATTGCAGAAACCGATGCCCACCCATCCTGGTACTCTTGGAACCCGAATTACAGCCAGCCAGGGTCCAGTAGTAGGGGTGGCGGAGGTGAGGATGGTGGAGGTGAGGATGATGGAGGTGAGGATGATGGAGATGCGGATGATGATGGTGAGGACATTTCTATGGATGGCTGATATCCATGCGTTCCTTTCCCTTGTTGCACTGAGGCCATTGCCACGTTCAGCTTGGGGGAGGACTTTTTGTTTTTTACTGCATTTTAGGATAGTTAAGGTAGGTTATTTGCTTTGAAAAAATGAAAAAATCACAAAAAAATGAAATATTGCTGAAAAAACACAAAAATACGAGTTGAATTCGAATAGTTTGATTGCTTCCCTGTGCCCCGAACTTTGCTTTGAAAAAAATGATTTAACTCATTATACTGGATAGTTGGGCATTTGTGATTGGGACGTTGTGATGTGATCTTTGACTGCCTTGATCTTGAGTGAATTTTGATGATAAAGTGCCTATTTTAACTGCATGCTTGAATTGGTTAGATTGTGAGGATTCATTCTAGCCCTCGGATTTATCTCTATATCCGATATATTCTTGTGTGTTAGTTCCTCGTAGCATTCTTATCTTGGTTTTGGCATTGTACTCGTTGAGTGCTGATAACTTTAGGCATGTGCTGTGATAGAGGCGTTCATTTGTCTAATTTTAAGCCTCAGAGTTGTTTAATGAATTTTCCCCCCTAGCCCCGCTGAGCCTAATGACTTCTTTTTGGATCTATATTAAACCACATTACACACCTTGAGCCTTTACATTGACTATTGTCCCAAGCCTAGCTTGGGGGAGCATTTGTTAAGTTTATATCATATTGTGTGGTTGATTCCGTAGGGCGGTTGGAAAATAATGATATGGTTGTACAAAGAAAAGAAAGAAAAAGAGAAATAAAGTGAAAAAAAAAAGAAAGAAAAAAAATTTGATAGTGAAAAATCTGAAAAATTTCTATGATCTTCACTCGTTAACTATCAAAAGTGTTAGAAATTATGTTGAAAATGACAATTATTGGTTGGTTCGTGAAATTTCAAGAGTTGGTTATTATCTTGGTTATGTTGTTGTTGCCATGGGAGTTGTTTCGACCACACTTAGTCCTACTAGTGTTTCTTGCTCCCCTTTCTTGGCTTTTCCACCACATTTCCTAAATAATTTCTGTACCTTTACCCGAGCTCCATTACAACCCTGAAAAAGACCTTTTGAGCACGTGTTTGATTGTTTATTGGAATAATACTGAGTCAATATGCCAAAGTCGAAGATTAAGTTTGTTATTTGAGTCGACCTGATTAGGATGAGCGATATTACACCTTTCTAAACACATGAGAGTGTGAGTGGGAAGGGCTATTATGGTTGGGTTGGTGAGAGATCGGGCACATATTTTGCCTGCCACAAAATTGAGAGGAGTGACACCTCGGTGAGCACCTTTTCAAGATTTGCATGATATGTAGGGCGGCTACGTTTGATGGTTTACTTAAGTGATTGGTAGTCAGGTGATCTGAGCAACTGAACTTGAATTTTGCTTGCTTGAATGATTTTGAGTTGGAAATAATTGAGTTTAAACTTTTCCATCTGAGGGGTGAAGCAATCCTATTCTTATTCCTGTTGTGCTTTGCTTGAGGACAAGCAAAGGTTTAGCTTGGGGGAGTTTGATGTGATGGTTTAATATAGTGTTTTTCCCCCTGTATTTGAGCTAAAATGTGTATCAATGGTGCTCTTAGGAGCCATTTTATGCTAACTCTCTCCATCTAGTTGTGGTTTTCTGTTCTGTGCCTGATTGCAGGTTTTAGGGAGTTATCTCTCTATTCTCTACCACTATCTGACTATTTCACTGGACTGGAGAGATTCGAAGACATATTTGATGAGTTCCAAAGTCCTGAGAATACTTTTAGGGATCTCTGAGCGAAGAAGCATTGAAACCTTGGCGTTTGAAGCAAAGGATTGAGTATCGGACCTGAGCCCGATCGGGTCGGGCGCCACACGCCCGATCGGGCGGTCATCGTCAGGGATACAGAAGACAAGAGTCGTTGCGGGCCCAATCGGGCAACGGTGCCCGATCGTTATTACGTTGAGGAGCCCGATCGGGCGGTTAGGCCCGATCTCATCGGGCGTCCTTGGCATGTTCTGCGCCTGTCCCTGGAACCGTTGGTGTGCGGCCCGACTTCATTGCGCGGGTCGGCCCGATGTCATCGGGCGATGTCCTGTTTTGATCCCAGCTGCTGCGTTTGAGCCCGATCTCATCGGGCTTATTTAGCCCGATCGGGCGGCAGCCTCCGCGCACTCATTTAATGATTTCGGGCACTAAGTATAAAGAGAAAAATTAGAACATTTATTAGGGATCTTTTGTTTTAGCTCTTATTTTCTCATAGACTCTCTCAAGAACCCTAGCTTTTTACTACTCTTCATTGTGATTCAAGATTGAACCTTTGGATTATTCGCAAGTTTAATATAGTTCATTAATTTGGTAATCTTCTTCCTTGTTCTCTTCATTATTATTTGCTTTCTCTATTATTGATTAGATTAGTTTCTTAGTTATTTGCAATAGTTCAAAGCATGGATTTTTATATGAAATTTGTTATTGTTTTCTTAAGCATGAGTGAGTAGTTTTTTTTCTAGGATTGTGGGGATCTATGTATGCAATGAGGGATTGATAGATTAGTATAATTACCCCTATATTTCAATTGTTTCCTGTGATTGAATCGTTCATGCTAGATTTATGAATTAGGTCTGATTTGTATTTCTATTATCGCAATATTGAATCTGCTTCGAGAGGAGAGATTTAGTATGGGCTTTCAATCATTAGGCATAGTGATCCTTGACCATGCGAGAGCGGCTAGGTGATCTTTGAGGGAGGTAATGTTCGAGAGAAATTACATGTACCCTAGATAAATTGATTTATTGGGTAGTTATTATTCGTCTCTGATTTTCTGAATTGTATGCATAGTGATCCATAGTCCTAGTTCTTTATTAATTGATTCTTACATTCATATTTAGTTCTATCATTTGCCTATTAGTTTAGTCACACACCCATTTTCAACTGATTTAGTTAGTATAATATTAGAATTTAGATACAATAATATAACTTTCTCCCTGTGGATTCGATCCTGACTTCCCTGACTACCTGTTAGTGGACTTTAGGTTATTTTTGATAAGGTGATACGACTTTAGCCTGTCAGAGACTAATTTATTAAACAAAACAAGAAAATGAATTAAAAACTGAAAATAAAAGGGGAAAACGGGCTTACCATGGATGAAATCATCGATGGCAACCCCTAACTGATGAAGAAGGGGTAGAGGAGGCTAGGGTTTGAGAGAGAAAGAGAGAGGGGGGGTTTTCAGAGTTATTTAATATGTGCGTCTTCACAAATCCTAAACTTAATCTTAAACAATCTAGTAGACAAGCGTTAAAAGACATAAACAATGACATTTGTTTCTGCTAAGAAAGTAAGGATTGTAATTGGTTAGGAGATTTAATGTGGGCCCCAAGAGCGATTGCCTGAGCTCCGATATCTGTACGAAGGAATCCTGCAAAATAATCGCCCCTCCGACACTCAAGTCAGATGAGATTGAGGTAGAGAGAGAAAGTTTAGAGAGAGATGCTCTAGTTTGTTATGTGAGAATTGAATACCTGTTCATTGATGAGGCAGTTGGTTTTTATAGTGTTGGGGATTTCCCAGACAGGAAACATTGTTCAGATGGGCCTTTTTGGTACCAACGGGCATGTTACCTTTTCAGGCAATGATTATTTCACCCCTTTAGAGGTTTCCCAAATACTGGTGATTAGGTCAACCTTCAGGTGGGACCCACATCTGCCACCTGTCCAGTACTTTAGGAGACTTTTATGCTCCTTATTGGGCTGCTGATTAAACGAGCCCAAACAATTAGCCCCACGCCATGGATGGAGATCACGGAAACCTGACTGGAGGGATGCCTGTCTGTGGCGGAATAACAGCCGTCTTATTTCTGACTGGTTAGAGGTCCGATCGAGTCACTCCCTTCTGCAGGGAGAGCGCCGACCCGGTCATCTTCCACTGAACGGGATGAGGCCGACCGGGTCACCCCCTGGTGAAGAGAGTGTGCCGACCCGGTCGTCTTTCATTGAATGGGATTAGGATGACCGGGTCGCTACCTGGTGAAGGAAGAACGCCGACCCGGTCATCTCCCATTGAATAGGATTAGGCCGACCAGGTCACTCCCTGGTGAAGGAAGAACGTCGACCCGGTCATCTCCCATTGAATGGGGTGAGGCCGACCGGGTCACCCCCAAGTGAAGAGAGTGTGCCGACCCGGTCGTCTTTCATTGAATGGGATTAGGCTGACCGGGTCACTGCCTGGTGAAGGGAGAACGCCGACTCGGTCATTTCCCATTGAAATAGGATTAGGCCGACCAGGTCACTCCCTGGTGAAGGGAGAACGCCGACCCGGTCATCTCCCATTGAATGGGGTGAGGCTGACCGGGTCACTCCCTGGTGAGGGGAGAACGTCGACCTGGTCATCTCCCATTGAATGGGAAGAGGCCGACCGGGTCACCCCCTGGTGAAGAGAGTGTACCGACCCGGTCGTCTTTCATGGAATGGGATTAGGCTGACCGGGTCACTCCCTGGTGAAGGGAGAAGGCCGACCCGGTCATCTCCCATTGAAATAGGATTAGGCCGACCAGGTCACTCCCTGGTGAGGGGAGAACGCCGACCCGGTCATCTCCCATTGAATGGGATGAGGCCGACCGGGTCACCCCCTGGTGAAGAGAGTGTGCTGACCCGGTCATCTTTCATTGAATGGGATTAGGATGACCGGGTCACTCCTTGGTGAAGGAAGAACGCCGACTCGGTCATTTCCCATTGAAGAGGATAAGGGCCGACCGGGTTACTCTCTAATGAAGGGAGTAGGCCGACCCGGTCATCTTTCGTTGAATAGGGTACTTCCAGCTGATACTTAGGCCGAGCAAAGGAGGGGGGCTCCTGTTGGCCGAATATGGTACGAGGCCACTCGGATGAGGGGCTAATGAGCCCCCGGATGACTCGAGTGGGTGCTAGCTGATACTTGGCCATACTTGACCAAGTATAGAAGCGACTAGGCAAAGGAGGTGGGCTTCTGTTGGCCGAGTTGGGTATGGAGCCACTCGGATGAGGGGCTAATGAGCCCCAAGATGACCAGAGTGGGTGCTAGCTGATATTTGGCCGTACTTGACCAAGTATAGAAGCGACTCGGCGAAGGAGGAGGGCTCCTGTTGGCCGAGTAGGGTATAGAGCCAATCGGATGAGGGGCTAATGAGCCCCAAGATGACCCGAGTGGGTGCTAGCTGATACTTGGCCATGCTTGACCAAGTATAGAAGCGACTCGGCAAAGGACGGGGGCTTCTGTTGGCCGAGTTGGGTATGGAGCCACTCGGATGAGGGGCTAATGAGCGCCAAGATGACCAGAGTGGGTGCTAGCTGATATTTGGCCATACTTGACCAAGTATAGAAGCGACTCGGCGAAGGAGGAGGGCTCCTGTTGGCCGAGTAGGGTATAGAGCCAATCGGATGAGGGGCTAATGAGCCCCAAGATGGTCCGAGTGGGTGCTAGCTAATACTTGGCCATACTTGACCAAGTATAGAAGCGACTCGGCAAAAGAGGGGGGCTCCTGTTGGCCGAGTAGGGTGTGAGACCACTCGGATGAGGGCCTAATGAGCCCCAAGATGACCCGAGTGGGTGCTAGCTGATACTTGGCCATGCTTGACCAAGTATAGAAGCGACTCGGCAAAGGACGGGGGCTCCTGTTGGCCGAGTAGGGTGTGGAGCCACTCGGATGAGGGGCTAATGAGCGCCAAGATGGTCCGAGAGGGTGCTA
The DNA here is from genome assembly GCA_947646795.1 of Beta lomatogona. NCBI lineage: Eukaryota > Viridiplantae > Streptophyta > Magnoliopsida > Caryophyllales > Amaranthaceae > Beta > Beta lomatogona. Next base: position 445,663 of record CANSNZ010001135.1, read on the forward strand.
GCTGATACTTGGCCATACTTTACTAAGTATAGAAGCGACTCGGCAAAGGAGGGGGGCTCCTGTTAGCCGAGTAGGGTGTGAGACCACTCGGATGAGGGGCTAATGAGCCCCAAGATGGTCCGAGTGGGTTTCGCATTTCGGATGATGGGGCTGCGCCTATTTTGTCCGACCAAGTATGTCCGACCTGAAAAGCCACATGGTCACTCTTGATACTTGGGATGTTTGGGCCTTTGTTACAGGCCGAGCTGAAGTGGCGTCTTTAGGAACCTTTGACGCTTCGACTTCCTCGGGCTCAGGGGGTGTTTTCTTCGAGTTTATCGGACTTTGCATGGAATGGGCTGAGTAGGTCCAATTGGGCCTCTATTGGAAGCCCATTAGAGCGACGCGGGGGGGTTTGCGTTGCATATCCCCCGAGGTACTCCTATATATGTATGAGAGGAGAGAGAAGTTGGGGATCATTTGTTCATTTCCTCATTCTCTCTCTCTCAAAAATCTTCAAATCCTTCTCAATTTTCCCAAGCTCTTCTTCCAGCTTCTTCGTCCGATCGGGTATGCTTTTGTTCTTTTAAGTTTTTCTTTTTCTTTCTTCTTCTTTCGTATAATCTCGGCCGACTCCCTTGTTCATAAATAATGGGAGATTCGTCCGAGTCGTCGACACCTCCAGCTTCGCCTCCCTACAATTTGTCCGAGGAGGTGAGAGGGATGGGAATAACGCTGGTGTCGATGATAATAAACTGTCCCGACCCCTCGGTTGTGACCGACGCGGTTGCTCTCCCGAATCCGTCTTCTTCAGTGGAGGAGGAAGCCGATGGAGTCATTCCCTTCCCTTGGGAGGTTTCATTGGCCTATCCTCCTTCAAGGAGTTACTTAGATAAGTATCTATTGTCTGATGTAGTGAGGGTGGCCATGCCGAGGGGAGCAGGAGAAGCATCCACGTCGGGTCGGGAGTTGGAGTATCCCGACCTTGATCCAAAAGGAGGTCCAGGCTCATCGACAATGGATATGGGGCTTCGGTTTCCCTTGACTCCTTTTGTTAAGGAGCTGCTGAACGCCTATCACTTGGCGATTTGCCAAGTATCTCCCAACTCCTGGGGTGGCATTAATGCCTTCCAAGTTCTATGCCATTTAATGAATGTTCGACCCACCCTCAAGCTATGGAGGCACCTCTACAAGTTGGTCGAGGTTATGGCCGCTAAAAATGGACCTGGTTGGTGGAGCTTTCAAGTCCAACCAAGTTATCGGATGGTCCTCAATCTCCCTACTTCTCAGAAAGGATTTCGTAGGGAGTTTGCTTTCGTTTATTTTGGCGGTGATTGGGGTAATCCCCTGGTTCCGCCTTCGGACGAGCCAGTCCTTGCTCTGAACTACCGAGTGGGGGAGTTGGACGATGAGGAAGGTGCGGCGGCCTGCTATATGCAGACTGAGTCGAGGATCGTCGACGGGGGCGAGGTCTTCGTACCTGGCCAATGGCTGCCCGACTGCAAACTATTCAAGGATGAGCACTTCCTCTCGGCTATGGGCCTGAGTACAACTTTCCCGAAGAGTAATTAGCCGAGGAGGTGGTTTGGGGGTAATTGGTATGACAATTTTTGACTTCAGCTTTTTATTTTGACTAACTCTTTCCTTTGTTTTGTTTTGCAGATCCCGCCCGAGCATATATAGAAGAAGTAGACCCAGTCATGGCTGATAAGCTAAATGTTGCGGCAATGAGAGCGGCTCGGCTGAAGGCCGAGATTGCGGCGAAGACTATGAAGGTCCCCGCCCCTCCCAAGGTAAAAACTCCCCCTCTATTTTAGCCGAGCGGCTTCCCCCTTTTTTACCGAATGGCTGCTTGATCTGTAATTGTTACTTTTTTGCTTTTTCCTCAGGATCCTGCTAAGCCGAAGACCAAGAAGAGGAAGGAGTGGTCTTCTGATAAGGTGGCTCAGACCGAGAAAGCAGTGGCTCGGTCGAAGGCCGAGCGGGAGAGGGCCAAAGCCGAACTTGAGGAGGCCAAGAGGAGCAAGTCGGTTGAGGTTATTAGCCCAAGGGCCTTACGCAGCAGGCCGATGGGGGCGACATCTCCCTTCACTCCTCCGACTTCAGACCAGTCGGGAGCCCCCAATACACTTCTTTGTCTCCATTTAAGGAGCTGCCAGGGGGGGTAGCTCGAGGGGTACGGTGACGCCGACCATTCCTTTCACGGGGCTGAGTAGGAAAGAGAAGGATAGGCGCTGGTCCACGGCCCTCGAACATATATACACTCATGCTGATCGGGAGTACATCGAGATTACTCATGGTCCTAACGAGACCAACGAGCTCTTTCGCTCCTGGCTCGATGTAAGCACTTTTTCTATTTGACCTTTTTTTATTTTACTTCGCTATTTCTAACCCTTTTCTATTGTTTCAGTTCTCCGCTCGGATGGCCAATGTTGCTCAGAATCGGGTGAGCCTGGCCGAGGAAGTTGCCGACCTCAAAGAGAAGGCCAAGAAGCACTTCGATGAGGTGTACCAGGCCAAGGAGGCTCAGCGGATTGCTGAGTCCAAGCTTGAAGATGCGGAGGATGCCATAAAGAAAGATCAGGAGGGCTTTGCCGCGGAGCAGGAAAAGTGGGTGAAGGAGAGGGCCGACCTCATTCTTGCCCGTGATTCGGCTAAGACTGCTAGGAATGATGCCCAGACCAAGTTGACCACGGCCGAGCAGAAGGTGGCCGATCTTGAGGCCAAGTTGGCTGAGTTAGAAGGCCAGGTCAAAACTGAGGAGCAATGGTTCTCCGACTGGGAGAAGTCTGAGGCGACCGAAGTTTATGCCAACGAGGTGGGCAGCGCGGCGCACAAGATGGGGGAGGACGAGGCCCTCGATCGGTTGAAGAAGGTCTTGGCCGAGTCTCACCCTAACTTGGTCTGGGCTGACATCTGGTCAGGCTATCAGATGTCGATTGACGCTGATAACCCCACGATTCTAGCTCAGCTAAAAGCGGAGGGGGCTGGCTCCGATGAAGATGATGAGGTGGAGGATGAGGGCCGAGTGGATGTCAACGTTGTCGATGGTGATGATGTTGATGATGATAACGTTGATGAGGCCGCGAGTGTTGGTCGGGGTGAGGAGCTGGTCGGCGATAATACTGAACCTAATGCTGAGAGCATGACCGATCTTCCTCCTCCTCCTAGTTCTTAGGTTATGCGGCACTTGTACTTACCGTTTTTACATTCTGTATTAGTTGCCTTTGTAATCACTTCTCTTTTTGTAATGCTCGACTCGTTTAATGAAGCTTATCTTTTGGCCTCCGTTTTCTTGTTTGTGGATTGCAATATTGCCCGACTAACTTTATTGATTCCGACGGACTTGTTTGTTAGTCAAAATTTCGACCAACTATAATTTCCAGGAAAAATCCCAACTATTTTGACTGGTTAAGTCTAATAGGTTCGCAATGGTAAAACAAATGCCGACCGGCTGCACTTCATTACAACAAAAAAGAAAGCCGACCGGTTATGATTAAGCTTTTACAATGTATGCCCCTATTGCAAGTAACGAACTTTAAACATAGTATTTTTTAAGGTTATCAGCATTCCAGGGTCGGGCCAAAGGGACGCCCTCGGCGGACTGTAGTCGGAATGCGCTGGGCTTGATGATTTCTGTTACTTTGTATGGGCCATCCCAGTTTGGTCCTAGCTTTCCCTTCAAGTGTGAGAGCCAAGTGGCCTCGACTTTCCGAATGACCCAATCGCCGATTTGGATCGGGCGGGGCCTCACTCGCCGATTAAACATTAGAGTCACTCTCCGCTTGTACTGAATGGACCTTAGCAGTGCATTGCCCCTTGTTTCTGGCAACAAGTCTAAGTTAACCGGTTTTTCTTCCTCGTTCTTCTCGTATTCATAGAAGGTCATTCGAGGAGATGGGATGCCAATCTTTATTGGTAGGACGGCCTCACTTCCATACACGAGGCTGAATGGCGAGTCCCCCGTTGCCTCCTTGGCAGTAGTTCTGGCCGACCAGAGGACCCCGGGTAGGTCATCGACCCATGCTCCTTTGGCAGTCTCCAAGGATTTCTTGATTCCTTTGAGAGCTATTTTGTTAGCCGACTCAGCTTGCCCATTTGTTTGCGGTCGGGATACTGCGGAGAATTTGGTACATATGCCGAAACGGGCACAGTAATCTCGAGTAGCGCCACTGTTAAATTGTCGTACATTGTCGGAGATCAGAACCCTGGCAACGCCGAATCGAGTTATGATGTTCCTCCAAATGAACATTTGAACTTGCTTATCGGTAATAGAGGAGAGTGGCTCGGCCTCGGTCCATTTGGTGAAGTAGTCAATGGCGACTATGATATTTCCTCTGTCCTGAGGCGGGAGGAAATGGTCCGAGTAGATCCATACGCCACTTATCAAATGGCAGAACTGCTTGAATTGATGTTAAGGGGGTGGTTGGTGCCCTGGGGATATCCGAATGGATCTGACAAGATGGGCACCTTTTAACTAGGTCGTGGGCGTCCGTTTTTAGAGTAGGCTAGTAGTAACCTGCCCTGAGGGCCTTCCCGGCTATAGTCCTTCCCCCTTGATGACTTCCACAAGCCCCTTGATGAATCTCCCTGAGGATGTAATTCCCTTCCTCGGGAGTGACGCATTTGAGCAGGGGGTGGGTGAAGGACTTTTTGTAGAGCTGATTCTCGTGCCATAGGAACCATCCGGATTTGTGCTTAACCCGTTCTGCTTCTTTGTGATCTTCGGGAAGCTTCCCATCTCTTAAATATCCGACTACCTCTTCCATCCAGGTAGATGTCCGATTCAACATGTGCTGTTCCGTTGTTAGAGGACTTCCCACATGATTGTCCGAGGGGCTGGCCCTTCCGCCGAGCTGGCCATCCGAGCCAAGGCATCGGCTTGCTGATTCTCTGATCGGGGTATGTGTGTGATTTTGAACTGAGACAACTGTTTGATGATACCCTAGGCCTTAGCCAAATACATTCTCATGCTGTCTTCTTTGGCCTCGTACTCGCCCGATTCTTGACCCACTATCAGCTGTGAGTCGGATTTGGCATTAATCACGGTTGCCCCGGCCAAGATGCATAACTTCAATCTGAGGATCAGGGCTTCATATTCAGCTTCATTGTTGGAGCCTAAGAGCCTAAGAACTCAAATTTGATGGCATATTCCATCTTTTCTCCGACCGGGGGTTTGATAACCAGTCCGGCTCCACAACCTGTTTTGGTAGACAAGCCATCCACTTGCAGCTCCCAGCTGTCTTGTCTGCTGACTGGGGGCCTGGACGTGCACTCTGTTATGAAATCGGCCAAGGCCTGTGCTTTGATCGCCCTTCTGGGTTCATATTCCAATCCAAAGTCCGCCAGCTGATCCGCCCAATCGGTCATCCGACTGGAGTGGTTCCTGCTTTCAATGAGCTTCCTGAGCGGTTGACTGGTGAGGACTTTAATGGGATGGGCTTGGAAGTAAGGTTTGAGCTTCCGACTAGCCATCACTAAGGCAAACACCATTTTCTCTACTTTGCTGTATTTGGCTTCTGCTCCTCGGAATGCATGGCTTATGAAGTAGACTGGGTGTTGTTTTCCTTCTCTCTCGGCTATCAAAACAGCGCTGAGCGCGTATTCTGAAATAGCCAAATAAATGAAAAATGTTTCCCCCGGCAGGGGGGAGATCAACTTCGGGAGGGTCAATAGATGCTCTTTTAGGGAGGTGAAGGCCTGTTCGGCTTCATCATCCCAAGTGAATTCTTTTTTTTTTTCAGAGTTTTAAAGAAGTGCAAGCTCTTATCCGCTGACTGGGACAGGAAGCGGCCGAGGGCGGCCAGACAGCCTGTCAGGCGTTGTACTTCTCTTACATTCCAAGGAGACTTCATTTCCATTACAGCTTTGATTTTATCGGGGTTTGCTTCAATTCCCCTTTCATCAACCAGGAATCCGAGGCACTTACCCCCTTTTACTCCAAAGACGCACTTCTTCGGGTTAAACATCATGCGGAAGCGCCTCAATGTTCTGAGGGTCTCTCTTAAGTCTGAAGAATGATCGCCCTGGACCTTGCTTTTGACGATCATATCGTCAACATATACCTCTATATTCCGACCAAGTTGGTTGCTAAAGATTTTGTTGACGGTGCGCTGATATGTTGCCCCTTCTTTTTTGAGCCCGAAGGGCATCATTTTATAGCAATACACTCCCTGGTTGGTGATGAACGCGGTGTGGACTCGATCCTGCTCAGCCATAGGGATTTGGTGATACCCCGCATTTGCGTCCATGAAGCTTAGGAGGGCGTGGCCTGCGGTTGAGTCGACCAGTCTATCAATCTTGGGCAGAGGATGGTTATCTTTTGGACAGGCCTTGTTTAGATCTGTAAAATCCACGCACATTCTCCATGCCCCCACTCGACTTCTTGACTAGGACAACATTGGCCAGCCATTCTGAGTACTGACACTCTTCAATGAACCCCGCTTCAAGCAATATCTTAACTTCGGCAGCTGCTGCGGCGTTTCTTTCGGGGCCTTGATGCCTCAACTTTTGTTTGACCGGCTTGAACCCCTCTTTGATGTTTAGCTCGTGGCACATCACTTTAGGGTCGAGCCCGGGCATTTCATTTGCTTCGTAGGCAAAGATGTCTCTGTATTTTGTTAGAACCTGAATGATTTCCTTTCTTGTTTGAGGGTCCATGGCCTTGCCCACTCTCAGAGTCCGACTATGTTCCTCATCAATAACGACTTCTTCGTCATCCTCGGCTGGTTGAGGGCGCTCGTATTGCTTGGGATTTTCGGTGATGTAAACCCCGAGGCCACTTGAGCGCTGACCATCCTCTCGCTTTCTTTTTTTCGAGTCCTCTTGGACGTCGACCTTGCTCTTCAAGCTGTTCACATAACACTCTCTAGCTGCCTGCTGATCCCCTTGGATCTTTCCGACTTTACCCTCGTCGGTTTCGAACTGCATGAGGAGCTGATAAATGGAAATTGCTGCCTTGACCTTGTTCAGAGTTGGTCTTCCCATTATGATGTTGTATGGCAGGGGGATGTCTACCACTAGGAAGTCAATCGGTAGGCTCCTTCCCTTGCCCTTCTCTCCCATCCGAGTAGGCAACTTTATAGAGCCGACAGGGTGTACCGAGTTTCCCCCGAAGCCTATGAGTGGCTGATTGAGTGGGGTTACATCCCTTTCATTGTACTTCAGTTTCCTGAGGCACTCTAGCGTGATTATGTCAGCTGAGGATCCACTATCCACTAACACCCTTTTCACTCTTGCATTGGCCACCTTGAGCTCAATGACCAGGGGGTCGTCATTAGGAGTATGTAGAGCCCGACTGGATTCCCCGAACGTCATGACGGGGCAATCGGGGGGGGATGGTTGACATCGAGCACTTGCTGCTTAAGATTTTGGAGGTGGGCTTTGCGTGATCGGCAGGTTAGGCCTCCCGACGCGAAGCCACCTGCTATGACTCCGATGAACCCCTCCGTGTCTCTACTGTTGGATTGACCAACCTTTTGCTTGCCCTTCTCTTCACTGGAGTGCTTGAGGTATCGGTTCAGCTTCTCCTGGTCAGCTAGGTTGTCGAGGAATTTCTTGAGTTCCCTACAATCTTTAGTGGTGTGCCCGCATTCCTTGTGATATTCGCACCACAGGCTCTTATCTCTTCGAGCAGCCGACGTTTTGATGGAGGGTGGGCGGGGGAGTGTGACTTTGTCTTTTATATCTAAGTATATCTCTTTTCTGTTTTTGCTGAACCGGGGGTCGATGCCATGGTCGTTAAACCTGTCTGACCGACCGCCTGTCTTCTGTTGTTTCGGTTGGTCCCTGTGATTTCCCTCTTCCTTCCTCTTCTTGCTCCCGTCGTCTGAGTGACGACATATGTCTGTCGAATGGATGAATCTTTGAGCCCGAGTCATCGCTTAAGAGAAGGTCTTGACTTCGTTCTCGGCCAGGGACCATCTTAGCCGACCGGGCTGAAGTCCGGACATTAGGGCGGCGAACGCCACCACATCTTGTGGGTCTGAGATTCTCAATGACTCCTCATTGAATCTTTTAATGTAGTCGGTCATGCTCTCATTCTTCTCCTGCTTGACCCCCATCAAGTGGAGACTTGTTTTCTTTTGCCTTTTTCCCGCAACAAACTGGTGAATGAATTAGGTCTTCGAGGACCGAGAAATCAGTTATGATCCCCGCGGGAAGCTCTTGAAACCAACTCAGGCCAAACCTTTGAGTGTTGTGGGAAGAAATGGCACCAGGTGGCTTCGCAGCTAGTCTGAACACTCATTTGAGCTTTGTACGTTGCCACATGGTCGTCCGGGTAGGTTAGACATGCAAATGACTCAACAGATGGTGTTTTGATCTTCCCCGGGCTGGGCGTCTCGAGTATGGCCTGACTGAATGGGACCATGAACTTGAGCGCCCCGCTGTTAATTCGAATGGGGTTCGACTGAGCAGAATCAGCATGACCCTCGCGCTGAGCGGCCTTTTTGTTTAATATGTGCCTCGCATCGTAACCTTTGCTGAGGTGCTTCTCGTTGAGGAAGTGTCGGGCATCGTTGTGCTTGTGACCCCCGTTGCCCCGAGGGGACTTGGATATGTGGGTCTCTTCAGCATGCCTAGCTGATTTTCCTTTAGACTCGTGTCGGTCTTCCTCCCCTTGCTTTGATCGACGCCGACCAAGCTGACTATATTACTTCCCCCCGACTGCTGCCGGCTAGGCTGACCGTGGTTCTCCGCCCGAAGGGAAGGGACCAGTGCTTGGTCTTTAGGGGGCTGGAGGAGGCGCCCTTGCTGTAGGTTGGCCAACATATCTATCAGGCTCTGCTGCAAGGTTTGCTGGAGCTGAGCGGCTATCATGTTTATATCCGCTTTTGATATAGGATGGGGGTCAGCGTGCTGCAGCTGATGGGAGGGGCCCTGCCCGTTTTCTATGGACTGTTCCTCTTCTTCATGGTCAAGGGTTTGAACGGTCGGTGTTTTGGGCCGTTCAGACCTTCGCTGATGGGATGGGGACGGATCCCTTTCGGATCTCTGAGCCTGTGTTGAGGGCTGTCGAGTGCGAGTGCTCTTAGCTGGGGCCATTGCGGAGCGGATCTTACTGAGTGGTGGCGAAGCGATTTTGATTGTAACTTCCCCAAAGATGGCGCCAAACTGTTTCTGCTAAGAAATTAAGGATTGTAATTGGTTAGGAGATCTGATGTGGGCCCCAAGAGCGATTGCCTGAGCTCCGATATCCGTACGCCGGAATCCTGCAAAATAAGGTTAGACTACCCCGGGGTGGCTCCGGGATCGCCCCTCCGACGCTCAAGTCAGATGAGATTGAGGTAGAGAGAGAAAGTCTAGAGAGAGATGCTCTAGTTTGTTAGGTGAGAATTGAATACCTGTTCATTGATGAGGCAGTTGGTTTTTATAGTGTTGGGGATTTCCCAGACAGGAAACATTGTTCAGATGGGCCTTTTTGGTACCAATGGGCATGTTACCTTTTCAGGCAATGATTATTTCACCCCTTTATAGGTTTCCCAAATACTAGTGATTAGGTCAACTTTCAGGTGGGACCCACCGCTGCCACCTGTCCCGTACTTTAGGAGACTTTTATGCTCCTTATTGGGTTGCTGATGAAATGAGCCCAAACAACATTTTATCTCTTAGTATTTACTTAACGACATCTCTCTAGTTATTAATACATACTATAAAGAAAAGATTGAGCATCTTATATAGTCATGCATCCCCAAAGTAGTGATAGTCATTCTCTTTTCTTGTGTAGAAGAAATGTCTCTGATGGGTTCCACAATCATCTGCATTAAATTTGAAGAAAAAAAACAAAAGGATTAAATGCTCATTGTTTTTCAGATATACATTATTATTACTAATGACTAAGGCTAGACAAAAAAAAGATGGGAGAAGAATAGCTTAGTCATTCTATATCATTTATTTATGGATTTTTTAACCAAAACTACCCCACTTACACCCACTTTTGCGAAAAACTACCCATATTAGAATTTTTTTTAACAAAACTACCCAAGTTACACTTTTCATTGTTGACCACTACCCTTCTCAACTTTCCGGCGTTGACTCATCAGTTCCGGCCATTAAGTGACCACGTGACTTGCACGTGTGTCATATTTTTGATACTTTAAGCCTCTTACTACCCAATCGAAGTCTGAAACTGCTCATTAGTCATTAGTGTTTCTTTTTGTAATAGGGTGTTATTGGAGGGAATAGGTAGAAAGAGGGCTTTAAATATCAAAAATACAATGAAAAGTACAATGAATCAACGCTAGAAAGTTGAGAAGGGTAGTGGTCAACAATGAAAAGTGTAACTTTGATAGTTTTGTTAAAAAAATTCTAATATGGGTAGTTTTTCGCAAAAGTGGATGTAAGTGGGGTAGTTTTAGTTAAAAAATCCTTTATTTATTTGTAGGATTCACCATTATAATGCAACTACTTTGATATCTACCAAAACGAGGACAATCAACTCCGACTAACCTGTTCAGTGTATGGTGAATGTTTCCCCTTTAAGGAAATGACAACGCTGTCCTTTCCATCTACACCTTCGACCTTATCAACCGAGCAAGCCAAATCTGCGCCTAACAAGCTTAGCAAGAAATAATTGCACAATCAGAAATAACAAGCCTACAGAGAAAACGACTAAGTTATAACCCCAGACATAGTGAGAGCAAGCGTAACCAGTTTCATGCATCATAGACTTTGAGTGTAGCTGCTCAATTAGCATAGCTAGCAGAAGGGGAATATCTTACAAATGAAATTGATTGTATGAGATGATATGAGACCATCAATATGCGTTATCTGCAGTCTATATATGAGTGTCCCTTTAAACAATAATATCTAATACACAAGTTCCACAAGCAATATCCAACTAAAGTGCAAACTTCAGAGGCAACCTCAATTGCGCCAACAGGGGTTAAAACTGATGTCAAGTGAAGAATAGTTCGTTCTAGCTTCGACTTTGGTTTGGTCTATAAAACTGTAACTCTTATACAGGAGGAACTTATACCTCTGTGTAGCTGACTAATAGGGTTTAGTATTCCGATACGTGGTCGGTACCTTGTCATTACTCATTAATATTTTATTAACGCCACATAAAAAAGATGAACATTTAAATTATACACAATCACCACAATTTACAGAGTTGGACAAAGCAAATAGTAACTAGCAATTAAATTGAAGGAAGATAGAGAATTAGTGTACCATATAAGCTAAGAGCAAATCAGAGCAAGGTAAGATCCTTACATGCTATCACCAAAATCCTCTTGGATAATTTCTTTGATGCTCTCACCAAAATGCATTGCTGCTTCATGCAATCTGTGGACAAAGTAGAAATTAAAGGAAGAAATTAGAACAAATAATGTCAAAATTTATGATAAGATTAATATGACTGAAAATGGGCTTGGGCAACCCAGTACGGAGGAGGAGAATTCGGTCCACATACAAGCCCAATGAAGGTTCCATACTAAAACCAATTGGCAATAGTAGGAGTAGCTCCTATAGCTTATATTGTGGTACTTTCTCTCCTCTTTCTCCAATGTGGGACAACTCACATGTGCACAACATATATGGGGTTCAACACTCCCCCTCACATGTGAGAGTCCTTAGAATTATAGCATACTGGTAAGGCAATCCTCATTGGGAATGATCGTCCAATAGAGGGACTTATCCAGTTGCATGACAAATGCCCAATATGAAAGGCCCAACAACCTGGGCTCTGATACCATGAAAAGATTATATTTTGAGGAAAAAGCCTGCTGTGATTTCATTCAGTATTGGCATATATATCACGTACAAGCATAGGAAAATAAGGCAAATTCTATCTTAGAGGAAACTCTATATTTTGGAAACAATCTTCCAAATCATATGCCTAAAATATATCCTTAACACCCCCCCTCAAGTTGGAGCATGGGGTTCGAAAATGCCCAACTTGGACATAAGAGCATCAAATGAAGCTTTGCCGATATGCCTAAAATATATCCTTAACAATTTATCATCAATTACAATATTTTTGAGTTGAGTTTCAATCTTATTATTACAAAAAATCATAAATCAGATTCAGGAAAATCAACCGTTAGACATGATCATGTATAAATCCATACAGAAAGATCTTAAACTTATAACATGCAATTTTAGACAAGGGGAAAAGACCTAATATTCACGGGTTCTTCAATCTTTTTCAATTGTTCAACAAGTTCATTTGTTAGACAAGCTCTTCGTTGAGCTTTAACTGGGTTTGCCCTCGAAGAAGCTGGGCTACATAGACATTGGTGAGACCAGTTTCTTGAGCAATTTGAGTGTAGGATTTATTAGAGTCTATTTTGGCTTGTTGAAGCTTCGCCACCACCAAATCTGACGCCATTGTTTCCTTGTGTAACCTGCTGAATTCGTATGTAAGAGCCAACTTAATACTTCGAAAGTTAATAAACAAGGTAAAATGCTCTCTTCAGCCCCAAAAGAAAGGACACTATTTGGTATTCAGCCCTAAAAGAAAGGACACACTTTAGCATTCATCCCTAAAATAAAAGAAAGGACACTGTTTAGCATTCATCCCTAAAATAAAAGAAAGGACACATGTGAATTATTGAAGTTATATTTCACTCCCATCCCAACCTCCAACACTAACCCCCCGGCTCCCTCCTCTGTATCATTTCAACTTTTTCTAATGTCTTGAAGGGACCTCTTTCCCTCACAGTTATGAAAATAGAAATGCTGAAATACATATAACACATGATATTATTAATAATGCCGGAAAAATATCATATCCATAGAGTAGAAACATAGAAGGACTCCTCATGAATGTGGAAGATATGTCGAATTAGTAAATTCAATAGGGAATTGCCAACTTAAACCTTAACTCTTTATAAGTATGTTGGCTTATGTAGAGTAATGATATCATTAACAAAACACATTCTTAAGCACATACACAACTTCACAATCATTATGATGAGATGACACACATAACATACTTAATTAGTATCAACTCAACCTGTAACACCCTAGAATTTCAAAGCGGAAAAGAAAGAAATAATAATAGTATTAATAGGATGATGGCGGAAACATCGTCTTCTGGGAATGTCAATACTACAAGAATAGTATTTAAATAACTAAGTGATAAAAACAAACATAAGTAAGTACTATAAGTAAATTAATTACTTAGATTAAAATCGAAATGAGAAAACTATCTCAAACTAAAGAGAAGTCTAGAACTAAAACCCCTAATAGATTATTTCTCGCATCTCAACCCGAGCCCGAAATCAAAGAAAATCCCCATCAACAAAACCTGCAAAATATACAACAAATATCCACAATCAGTGGGGAGTAACTAGCAGTTCTCCCAGAACAAAAGCAATCAAAGTACGATTCAGAGATAGATTAATAAGAAAGGAAATCATAAAGTCAAGTCAACTACAATATGCATCCACTTCCATATAACTCACAAATAACGCAAATGAATAATAAATAGCAAGTGAGTTGGATAAAAATAAATAAATCATCTCAAGAGTACTTTTATAAAAATAAAATATAGGTAAAACAAGTTATTGAGTCAGAAACCGAACGCCAGTGAATCGCACTTCACTTCCTAAGGTTTGTCATATCGCAATCTCCAGGTCAGTCTATGGGCTTACGTTCCCCACTGCCTGTGTCTAAGAATGGCCAAACTCCCGATGCAGGGAAGAACACGCAGAACTCCATGACCTCACGGACGACAACAATTAACCCAGGTGTACCCCTAGTTCGCAAACCAGGTGGTTGGCATGTTCTTCACCGGGGACTACATCTATCCCACCGGATGTTCTTTTCTCAAAAAATAAAATCATTATTCATAAATATCATCAAAGTATCATTCAGCTCAAAAATATTTGCCAAAAGGGATGCCACCGGCCTTATACCCATAATTCATCAAAAGTAATTTTTCAAAAATCTTCAAAGTAGTAACTTACAAATTTACAACAAATATCTCCAACCACAATACTTTAAACATCACTAAGCATCAACAATGATAGTGAAATGGTTTTTACATCACTAACAATATCAATAAAAAATGCATCACCAATTAACTCCAAGGCTTATTAAATAAATGAATAGTACACAATTAATCATTTTTACATAAATCAAACATAAACATAATGATACCAATAATACTTACAGCAACCTACTAAACACCAGCATCCAAGAACATAAAAGATCACAAATTATTTCTGATTAACAAGCTCTCAAATAATTTAAAAGAGTATCCTCAATTTCACAACAAAAACCCAATAATAATTATTAAACTAATAAGTTCGAGCAGTAAAATCACACAAAAATTATCATATGACCCTAATGTCTCTACTGACATGGTACAAACTTTATTTATAATTTTCGGACTCCAAAAGTAATTTTAAATGTTAATATACAGATTACTCAATAAAGCCAATATAATAACTAAAAATATAAATAAATGCCCAAAAATTACCAAAAATTTTGCACAACATGCATAAACTCACGGAAATACATATTATACAAAGAAATGAATTTTTCAGCCTCCAGAAATAATTTTCATTATTTATATACTGACAGAAACGAAATTGCAAAAACAGATATATCAATTAAATAAACCAGTACACAGTAGGAAAAAATTATTCTAAGGCATGGAATACATACTACGCATACAACATGATCTAAGAAAAATAATTTCAGCAATTTTAACATCCGTTTAATAATTATTATGCAATTTAGCTAAAACGCACAAAACACCAATTAAATCAAATAAATACCAAAAATCATACGAAAATTATTTTTACTCTTTACAGTACTCACACAGCATGCATCAAGTATATTCATGTCAAATTTCGTCAATAATTGCATTCAAAAAGTATTTTAAATAATTCCTAGCGTAATAATCTAATACCGAAAAATACTCTAATTACTATGGTTCTAAGATAACTACTAGTTACCTGGGACGTCGGGAGGAGAGCTGAGTCTAAAGAGATAGTTAAGAGCTACGCATAAAATCCAATTCCTCTTCTAACCCCAAGGCACAACGAACGAGAATTGAAGCAACCAGTCACTAGGCATTTTCTTCTTGAACGTTGATAAATCTCATGTCACACTGCTCTGTTCCGACCATGATTTCCGGTGATCAAAAGCTCATATTCCAAATTATTCTGGTCAGAGTGTAGAACAAGATGTTATAAACATTGTCTCCAAATTTGAAGACGATCCAACGGTTAGATCTCCGGCTACGGTTATTTTCGTGAAGGTGTGACAGGAAAAACCGGGTTGAAACTTTCTATCCTTTTCCTCTTCCTTTTCTCTCTTTCTTTTCTTGAAAAATGGTGAGGGTTAAATGAGAATGTTGCTGAACCTCTTTTAATAAAAATCAGAATTTTATGGCAAGGAAAAATGAAGGGTTTAGGAGAATTGATTAGAGGGGTTAAGGGGGTTACAAAGTACCAAGAGTCACAAGGAAAAAAATAAAAAGAAAAGAAAGAAGAGGAGGCTCCCTTCTCCTTCACTTGGCCGGCTGTCCAAGCCCACAACCAAACAAAAATTTCGGCCCAAGTCAACAATAATCCATGCTTCAAAAGTTCGCCACGCGAAAAATCGATAAATTCCTAAATCGCGCCTAAACTTTGAAAATACTTATTAATGAAAATAACTCTAATAAATTATATTATAAATATAAATATAATAAACACATTAGCACGCCACATGCGATGCAACATTTCATCACCCAAGTCGGTCCAACAACGTTACAAAAACGCTACGCGACAAAACAGCATCCTAAACGCCTAAACAAATAACGAAATTAATATAACCTTTAAAATAAATAACTAACTTAAAAATAAATATATATATATATATATATATATATATATATATATATATATATATATATATATATATATATATATATATAAATATATCACAACATATAAATATATACACACATTTTCACAACACGTTCCAAAATAATCTAAATAATAAATTATTTATTTTTACGAAAAAAATTATTTTAATGTAAACAAACACCAAAAATAAAAGAGTGAAAATTACGGGGTGTTACACAACCGGTCTCTTACGTATATATTAAATGCTATACAAAAGTAGCAAGCATGTATGTTACTGTTCCAAGTCACTTTGTCGATTATAAGTGCTTATATACTTCTTCCCTTCAGGGTCGTATTTGTGAGATACAAAATAGTCCTTGTTACATTTAAAGTGAAAAGGCCGGAGGAAGTAACAATTTTGTCATACATATTAATAATCACTACTACCATGCAACTTCTAATATCTGTCTTCCATGGCCATGAATTAATTGCTTCTTCTTAACAATAAGAAACATCATCTAATTCCTGATTTCAATTTATCATATCATTATACGTTCCAAATGTCATAATTAAGGCCCTGTTCTTTTGAACTTATTTTGGCTGAACTGAACTGAACTTATTTTATTTTTGCTGAACTGAACTTATATTTGCTGAACTTAACTTATTTTTACTTATTTTTGCTTAACTGAACTTGTTTTTACTTATTTTTGCTAAACTGAACTTATTTTAACTTATTTTTGCCGAACTGAACTTATTTTTGCTGAACTGAACTTATTTTTGCTAAATAATAATAATAAATAATAAATAATAATAAATAGTAATAATAAATAATAAATAATAATAATAATCAATAATAATAATAATTAATAATTAAAATTAATAATTAAAATAATAAATAATAATAATAATAAATCATAATAATAAATAAATAAATAATAATAGATAATAATATAATAATAAATAATAATAAAAAATAATAATAAAAAATAAAAAATAATAATATTAATAATAATAAATAATAATAATAATAATAATGAATAATAAATAATAATAAATAATAATAAATATTAATAATAATAAATAATAAATAATAAATAATAAATAATAAATAATAAATAATAAATAATAAATAATAAATAATAAATAATAAATAATAAATAATAAATAATAAATAATAAATAATAAATAATAGATAATAAATAATAAATAATAAATAATAAATAATAAATAATAAATAATAAATAATAAATAATAAATAATAAATAATAAATAATAAATAATAAATAAATAATAAACAAAATAATAAATAATCAATAATCAATAATAAATAATATATAATCAATAATAAATAATCAATAATAAATAATAATAATTATAATTATAATAAATAATAAATAATAATAATAATAATAATAAATAATATTATTAATAATAAATAATAAAAATATAAAAAGAAAATAATAAAAATAAAAAAAATACAAATTCATCGTTATTATAATTATAATATTAATAATAATAACAATATTAATAGTAATATTGAAAACAAAAATAATAATTACAATGCTAATAGTAATAATGAACTTATTTTTGCTGAACTGAACTTATTTTTACTTATTTTTGCTGAAAATAAGTCCAAAAGAACAGGGCCTAAGTCAGAAATAATTAATATCTTTCCTTCTTTGTTGCACTAATAACTGCTTAAAGTGCCCTACCTTTTACACCATTGGTCATTGGAGCAACTTGGGTTTTATTTTTATTCTTTTTACCAATAATAATTGTAAAAACAAACACAATCACAATCACAATCACAATCACAATCACAATCACATATGTAAAACCCTTATGCGCCAAACTTGAAAAGGTGCCCCCACAATATACAACATTTGTTCTCGATTGGAGTATATAATTGAACAATAGCTAGTTTATAATCAATCCATTTGGCATGTATCTATCTCCATAATTTAATGGAAACCAGCCAAATGTAATAGTCTCCCAAAGCTTTTAAAAACAGAATTATGGGTGAGGATTAAAGAGCCAAATTATGTACTCCATATATATATTGCCGAGCACAATAAACACGTAGCATTGAATTTGCCTAAAATCCCGGCACTATATATATAGCAAATTAATAGCAACACTTGATTGAATGGATACACCGCAAAACGAAAATTGTCATGAATTTGAAGAGAGAAAAGAAAAAAATTGAGGAGAAAATTACCTAGGGAAGTAGTCAGAAAATGGCGATGTTCGAAATTCTTTGGAAAATACGAACTATATGAGCAGCACCTTGAGTTGAATTGAGGAGTGTGTTTCTTAATTTGATGATGAGAGTGATCGAAATTAAAGATGGGAGGAATGAAGAAGATGAATGAGAATTGAGGAGAGTAGTAAGTAATGTCAATGATAGATTAGTGATATATACTTTCCTTGGAGCGTTTATTGGTCAATGTTGCTTGGTGCCATGTTGTTAGGCAAAGGCATGATGCAGCTCATGCTCTTGCGAAGTTGAGTCCATTTAATTTGGGTGAGAGGATATGGGAACAGGGGGTACATGATTTTATTTCTAATATCATTGCAGCTGATGTTTGCGACTCTTTGGCTTTATTAATATATCCCCTTTTCTTTTTGTTCAAAAATAAAATAAAATAAAATAAAATGCTACACATATTCAATTTACTTCAAATGATCGTAGTTATTTATCAGAATCATAGTACTTGTATGATAAATCTATACATTTGTAAAAGGTCAAAACTAGCAAGTATACAATTTATTACCTATAAACTCCATAACCACAGTATGTCAATTGTCCATATATCTATTTCTATCAGTTTCATAACACAAAGTTTGAGTTCCAACAAGTTTTTAAGCCAAAAACAAAATATCATCTCAAACCTATTCGTACGTTATTACTAATAAGGTCCAACTTGCAATGTTGCCGACTTTGCAAATAGCTGTTGCAAAGGTCATTTAGACACAGAATTAAGCCCGGTATTAATCCCTCCTGGACAAGCAGGCAAGATACAGCATAAAGTTCCAAACATAAACAACAACAACATTAGGAAACAAAGGTTTATACCATACTGATCGAGTTAAGCTCACAAACAGGACTACATGAGATAGCATAATTAGGAGGAAGCGCCCAAAATACTTGATTGTACGTCCACAAAATACTAGTACTAATAGTAATGGACAAAGCATCACCACAAGTTCACAACCAAGTTTGCATTCAACCAGATTTAACTAAATATTCTGATATTTAAATATTTCGAAGCCAGTATTCAACAAGCGTCTTCATACCCCCAACTCTGCACCCAAAGCTTCATTGAATCGGGAGGCAGGATGAAGCATATCATCTGGACACATCTCGCAGCCGTACTTGTTTTCACCAATTGTGTAGGAGATAAAAAAATATATTGAGAAACACAATGCTAAGCCATCTCCAACAGCAAAGGGGTAATTTTCTTTGTAGCTCAATTGTCATGATCATCGAAAATTCATACAGCAACCAATCTTTCTGCATGTGCATGAAGAATCACAATTTACGTATTGGATAAAAGAATGAACCATATGTATCGAAACAAGACAGAACTAACAACCTTCTCTATAGAAGATTCCCTTCTTTACAGAATAGAATGAAAAGTGAATTTTTAGAATCAAAACTAGTAAACTTCCACAATATTTTGTAACTAGTCTTTACATAATACTTCCTCCGTATCAAATTAAATGCAACAATTCAGGTTGCACGGTCTCCTAGACAAAATTTCTTAAGGGTTAATTAACAAAAGTGAGGGCAAGTGTTTAGTGTAATTAACCACCACCAAGTACCACCACCACATATTGCCGCCACCACCACCACATACTGCCGCCACCACCACCACCACCGAAACGCCACTACCACCACCACCACCAACACCAACGTAATGCCAGCACCACCACCAACACCACCGAAACACCACAACTATCCTGCTGCCCCCGAAATTCGAATCCAAAATCAACCAAAAACCATCTAAACTACCACTCACCCCCACAAACCCTAGAATATGTGGAAGATTAGAGAGAAAGGGAGGTGCGACAAAAGGTAATGTCCAGCGGCGAGAAGGGGAGGGGGAGGATGCGATAGGGCAATGGGAAAGGGGTGGGCGACGGCGGTGGTGATGCGGGAGGGGTAATGCGATAGGTTTGGGCTATGGTGGACTAATGGGTCGCATTCACACATACTCCCTCACTCACTTTGTATCTAATCGCATTCACGGAAATCTCACAAAGTCACAACCTAATCACCAAAAAAACAAATCTCAGAAAATTTTCCGTCATCTTCTCCAAAAATGGGTCGTAAATTCTTCGTCGGCGGTAACTGGAAATGCGTTAGCTTTCACGAATTTCAACTTATACTGGGTTAAGGGTGGAATTGGGATCGGGAATTGGGGTCAGGAGTTGGGGTCGGGAATTGGGGTCGGGAGTGGCGGCGGCAGTACCGACGAGAATGGTGATGATGATGGTGGTGGTGGAGGATAGAAAATGGTGATGAAGAATGGAGGAGAGAGAAAGAATGATTGAGGATGGAGAAAATGGTGATGGGAGGATGGAGGAGAGAGAAATGGTGGTGGGTTAGATTAATTTAGATAGATTAATTTTGATTAGGTTTGTAATTAATTTGATTTGGGTAGTATAATATGTGTTTTAATTTTTTAATGAGGACATTTTGGTAATTTTATGGGTAAAAATTATACAAAAATAGAAAGAAGGAATGTGTTGCATTTAATTTGAAACATCCATTTTTAGAAACTGTTGCATTTAATTTGATACGGAGGAAGTATAACATTACCATATGTGGTCTTGTTGAATTCATATAAAATTATAAATGTATGCTTCATCCCCAATCGATCATTTGCAACTTTCGAAGTCAAAATCTAAAGATTATTCCAACAGATCTTGTTCAGTTCAAACTAAACATTGAAGCATTTTGGTACGTGCATGAAAATTTACAGTTAACACATGGGTAAGAACATGATGATTGGCAACATGATCATAGAAACAAATGATTAGGTTATTTTAAAAAAAAAAAAAAAACCACTCATTGATACTTCGTATAATCGTATATATTATGAGGTAGCAATCAAAGAGCAAGATACGAGGCTTACAACCTAAGCGAGAGTAAGAGATAAGAATAATGAAGCCATCCATCAACAAAAAAGACTTCTACAAAAAAATTCCCATCCTCGAGGGGTTTTGTTTCTAGCATAGCAATGAAGTTGCAATGGATACGGTAGCATCCCAAATGAAATTTCTCACGAAGACATGCACTGCTAGGACCTTCAGCACGTTTATAGTCCGTGTTCTGCACTCGAGACAATGAAAAAGTTAATCAAACCCTACAAAGTATTAATGAAAATTTGAAAAAACACGAGTTCATCAATTGTAATTACGTGCTTGCTGTTTAAGTCTGCCAATGCTTGATCTGCACAAGGAACAACAAGCTCCTTGACTACATCTGGGCCAATAGCTCGAAAACAGCAAGAACGACCCGTGGGAACTAAAGAGAATCCAGTTCGAGGAGTCGAAGCATATGAATTTGTTCTTGCAAAGACATTAATAACGACCAATAACTTTATGACAAGGAGAAATTGCAAAAGTTCAAGGAAAACATAGGACATACAGGTATCAACAGCGAGCAAACAGAAAGACGGTGTAATAAGACAATTCAGACCATACTAAACCTAAAGTAGGAGTAATAGAGAAAAATTTCTACAAGTTAAAATAAACTATGAAATTGAGAACCCTAACAATCAAACCAAAATGAGAAATTCACACAAAGAGCATGTTTGGTGTGAGTATTTTACCGGTTGGAAACGAAATCATGAATCCACTTCCCTTTTAGCTTCTATAGTTCAAGGCATAGGGAAACAATGCCCCTTACATAGAGGTAATGCATTCGTTCCACCCATTTGTTACATCCTTCGAACCTAAGGTAACAAAAATGATTCCTTCCCTTCTTAAAGTAGGGAACCAAATACAAGTGGTTAATTTCAATAGTTACACCGAATAGCTTACAACTGTAATAGTTTTCATCTGGTTTTCCCTCTCATTGGATTCCATTCCATTATGTTCCCTCCAACCATACCAAACATACCCAAAATTGAACACCAAATATATATTGATAAATCAGACACATAACACAGACCAGCGAAATCATAGACCTGATAAGCGGCAAATTGAACAGCAGAAGCAACAACAACAAAAAAAAAAAATTTGAATAAATGAAATAAAAGGCTACAACAACTATCCATTGAACAGAGTTTACATCAAATGCAAGAAAACATAAAAGCAGACATTATGGCCTGTTTGGACTCAATGATATTTAATTTCATGTTCAGGAATTGGATTAAATCAATTGTTTGGGAATTATATAATTTGAAATGAAGAACTTGGCCCAAATTCAACAGGTAGTCCAAAAGAGTAATTGCACTTTGTCAATGGATGATTTGAAATACCTAACGTCTAGGTTTGCTCTTTCTCTTTCCTATACCCAGGAGACACTTTCCT
The DNA here is from genome assembly GCA_947646795.1 of Beta lomatogona. Taxonomy (NCBI): domain Eukaryota; kingdom Viridiplantae; phylum Streptophyta; class Magnoliopsida; order Caryophyllales; family Amaranthaceae; genus Beta; species Beta lomatogona. The sequence continues at coordinate 467,970 of CANSNZ010001135.1, forward strand.
GTTGCCACCACTACATCTACCACCAAAGCACCGCTGTAACCGTTGTTCCACCACCACCACCACCAAACCTCCCAGCAAAGCCCACTACCTTATAATTAGGATTTGGATTCCCAAACACTACCTTATATTCAATTCCAATTAGGAGATAAAAGACCTTCTATATGTACTTAAAACTTAAAAGTACCAAAATTGCAAAACATTACATTAACATGGTTTTATTATAAATTGAAAACCCTAGCAGACAAATCCACACCAACTATGCGTAATTTAAGCAATTTAACCATGTATATTTAACCATGAATATTCCCTAGTCCCTACCACTTAAGCATCCAGATTTACAACATTCTTTCCACCCAAGGAGTCCGCTTTAGTTCAGCAATCATTCCAAAATCAACAGATATAGAAAAGGAGGGACAGAGAGCCTGGAACTGGAAATCTGGGATGTGGAAGAAAAAATAAAGTGAAATTACCTGCATAAGCCACACAGCATGCTTATCACCTTTGGTCATTGGCTCATTGCCTCATAAACAGCAGCCCCGAGTGATGAAATATAACTCGGATCACCAGTGGGTGGAGAGTTTTCATTAAACGTGTCACTGTCCATGTTAGAGCATTAGGAGAGAAACAAATGTGTTTGTACGCATGTGTATAGCCATCATAAACTCACAGTAATAAAATTAATTAGATCTATAATTTAAAAAAACGAATATGACCCTTAACTCTACGTTGGTCAGCTGCATGGATACTTCACCATGAAAGCATGTGGAAACTACATCAGAAAGAACATTTGTAGGCACAAAGCCATAAACTGAAGCAACAGATAGATTTTGCTATGTCAAAGATAAATAATAACACTAAGAGGATGAAGTACTGCAATATTGCAGCTAAAACTCGAGCAAAACAAATCTGCTGCCATCTTAGTCTGAAAGTCATTCAAGATGTTCTCCAAGTGAGCAACAGTCACTGGACGTTCAAGATTTTCCTGAATAACAGGTTCATGGCTCTGATCAGGGACATTAATGATGGACGGAGCTCTATCCCTCCCTCGAGGATGTCTCTCATCATCAATGGTATCCTTAACTCGAATATGAAAACATTGATTTCTTGCCACATTGGACGAGTGACAATCAGTCATCGTTGCGTCTCGCCGCAGATGGCGCCTATTGTTTAGTCTTCTTGGCTGGCAATTAAACTATTATCCTTCAAGATGTTCTTCAAATGGAGACTTGTGCAACGATGTCCTAATCTGGAAATCCGATCCTGAGCTCCGTTCCTAAACCTGTAGAAAAAGGGACCCACCCTAGAGGTTTGGGTGTTGGTTCCCCCTTCGAAGCTTAATTCAGGTATCAGGAGTGAAAAAGGTAAAAGTCAAGATAGAGAGAGAAAGTGAAAGATTATTTTGACAGAGTAAGGGCACACTGTTCAATGACTTCCCTTTCTCTTAATTTCAAGGGGAGTATTTATAGTGTTTGGGATCTGATTGCTGCCTTTTGAGGTCGCCCTAAATTAGTGGCACCTGATGGGCTAGGCAATCCGAACGTGATACGTGGCAGGCAATGATTGGGAGTTGATCATCAACTAATCATATGCAGCCCTTTTTTGGGATTTGGGCCCTGAATATCCTTCAGGCCAAAAGGCCCACCTTTATTCCTTTCACAGTAAAAACCTAGGATTTTAACCATTTGTTTACTCCTTTTGCTGGGACACGTTGATGAACCTGATGGATCCATGTGTCTCTTTGAGAGCTGTCAGTTGTTTAGGCTACAACAATATATATATATACATAGGGGCAGGAATCAGGATCACATGAGAATGCTCCTTACATGAGAAATGAGAATGAATCTCAACCACACGATTGGATAAGAGTTAAAACACTTGTTCATTAGAGTTATACCCCCGAAAAAATTTCGAGCCCAAATTTTTTTTTTCTAAATATTTTTTCTAATTTTATTTTTTTTGGAGTTACATCACTTTTTCATTAGAGTTACATCACTTGTTCATTAGAGTTATAGCGTGTAAAATCCATTCTCATTTCTCATGTAATATATAGAAAATCCAAAAAAAATATATAGGATCACATTTCTCATTTCTCATGTAAAATTCAAAAAAAAAATTAGAAAAAATATATAGAAAAAAAAAGTTTTTTGGGCTCGAAATTTTTTCGGGGGTATAACTCTAATGAACAAGTGTTGTAACTCTAATCTAATCGTGTGGTTGAGATTCATTCTCATTTCTCATGTAAGGAGCATTGTTATGTGATCCTACCCCCTATATATATATATATATATATATATATATATATATATATATATATATATATATATATATATATATATATAGAACTTTTTGTTGGGAAAGACCTATTAAAATAGCTATTTTGTTGGGAAAGACTTAATAAATTTTTTTTGTTGAAAATGACCTAATATAATAATCCCTTTGTTGTTTCATACCAACTCAACATTTTTCCGGCCAAAAAGTCCATTTTTCGACATTGACTTTTTTTCCTTCCTGTCTCGTATAATGGGACCACCCTAATTTGATGTCATTAATACATTTCAATAAAAAAAAAATAAGGTAGCTTATATTCATTAGAATCCCTGCAACAGTGCAATGGCTCAAATTCTTTTTGATGTTCTTCTTTTTCTTTCCAATTCTTTTTCTGTCCCTCCCATTATATTAACTGCTCCCAACCCCAAATAAACTGGAGAATTGGAATGAGATGCGACAACCCCCCCTTGAAGAACTCAAGCTCTCCAACCCAAACAAGCAAAGGTAATATCTATATCTCCTTCATCTTTTTTGATAATTTGAGCAGCAAAGATTCCAAAAAGTTTCACAAGTTTTAATTTTTTTCAATTCCTCAATTTCTTCTCAATCTTATCGAATTTTTAGGGATTTATAATTAATTTTTTTGTTCTTTAATTAGTATGTTGATTTTGGGAAATGATGTCTTAAAATTCCTCATCTTCCACAACTACCTTACCAACCACCTGTAATTGTGGTGATCCTGTTGAAAATCCTATTCAAGGAACGAAAGGTTAGTTGAAAACTATAGGAAAAAACAGATGTTACATTATCTATGACATTTTTCTAATTAAGAAATTGAATTATGATGATAACTGAACGAAGGAAACAAATATATTGTGCAAGATGACAGAGGAGAGAGGGAGGAAGTTCCATGTTCTTCAACTGCTAGTTGGAGGAGTGATGCGCAGTAAATTAGAGATAAGAGGAAAGAGTTTGATATGGTTAAGGGATTAATGAGAAAGAGAAATAGGATGGTCCCATTATATGAGAAAGGAATGAAAAAAAGTCAACGTCGGAAAATGGACTTTTTGGCCGGAAAACGTTGAGTTGGTCTGAAACAACAAAGGGATTATTATATTAGGTCCTTTTCAACAAAAAAAAATTTATTAGGTCTTTCCTAACAAAATAACTATTTTAATAGGTCTTTCCCAACAAAAAGTTCATATATATATATATATATATATATATATATATATATATATATATATATATATATATATATATATATTATTACGGGCTGGATCTGCTGAAAACCAAGACAAAGCTGAAAACTGAAAACTTGAGATCTGGACCGTTGGATCAAACAAACCAAGATCTTTCGGCTGATATGTCTTGTTGTTAGTTTCTTGCACCATACTAAAACTTAGCTCTTTGTTCTTTTCAAGAGCACAAGCACGCTTCTCTCTATCCCTTTCTCTCCCCCTGTCTCTCTCGTGAAATTTGGATCTGCCGCAAGAAAAATCCAAGAATTATGATTCAAAGTCATCCGATTCAATTTAATCGAGATTCAAAGGAGTTTATTTCACTTGCTAGCTTCAATTTTAGTTTTCGAAATCCCTAGCTATCGAAATCCCTAATTTTTCGATTGCTCTTAATTTCGAAATCTGTAATTGATTGAAGATTGTTGAAGATCTGAAGCTATTGATCTAGACTAAGACGGAAAAAAGGTATTTTCGATTTGTATTGGTGTCCGATTATTTTCTTCAAATTATTAACATTCGTGGATTAGTTGTTGCTTTTCGTGGATTTGTTTTTGCTTTTTGTGGATTAATTTGAGTAGTTCGATTTCCTATAATTTCGAATCAAGCTTAGAATTTCGATTTTTCGAGAAACTTCATACTACTTGTAATTTAGTTTGAGTGCTTCAAAGTAGTAAATTTTTGGTTTTTATTATCAGTTTTTGTTATGTTTATAGTTTATATGTGCTGTGATTCTAAATGCTATGAGTTATAGTATGATTAATTTATTGAATTCATGAATTTGTATGTTAGATATAGCTAAGCTATTGAGTTTTGGGTTTAATCAAATTGTAAAGATAACTGTAGTTAGATTTCATCTCCTCGTATAAGAATATGTTCATTTTTCTGGTTATGAAATATATCAGCATATGCAAATTGCTCGCCTTTTTCAGTTTTGTAATTTGGGGAACTTATTTTTTTTGGTAACTTTCAGCTTGATATGGGTAACTTATACGAATAAATGCGTAACTGAGTGTATGCCGTTAATAATCTTATGTTGTAAAACTCTAAGTTCGCTGATGATGATTCTCGTGTACAGGAAACTCTGTATATTTATGCGTGATTTTTGGGGTCTCAACATGTAATCTTGTAATTCCAGTGGAGTAATCTATCTACTTTTAGATTAACTTTAGCATAGTTTGGGATGGCCTATATGATGTTAATAAGACATCAGACAACTAATCTCCTGCGTTGTTTATATTAATGTCATGTCATATGAAGATGTAGTATCACATTGCATGAAGTAGCCAAAGCAGCAGCTTTCGTATATCTTCCTTCATTAACTCATGTAAGGTCAAATTTAGTCCTAGGAAAATACCTTTTACGAAGTAGTTTGTAAGGTTGAATTAGTAGTGTTCATTAGAATTAGGTGCTTCATGTCTAACTTTTTATTACTGATCTATATGCAAGGGATTTATAACTAATTACAATTTACAGCCCCTGACCCACTAGCCATTACTACTAAAATGTCAACACTGGCCCATGATTATTCGGTGTATGTGAAGCGTGTGTCTGGCCAAAGTCACAGTGTGGTGCTGCATCATAACGCAAGGTGGACTCCTCAAATGGTGGTTTTAAAGTCAATGTAGATGCACATGTGATGAAAAATGGTGGTGTTGGCTTGGGTGTTGTGGCTAGAAATTCGCAAGGAGAAATTATGGGAATGGTCGTATGTAGGAAAAACTCTTGTTGGGATCCTCTTATGCTGCAGTTGCGACTTTGAGATTTGGGGTTCTAGTGGCAGGTGGATTGGTTCTACATGATGTCATCATGGAGATTGATTCAGAGCAAGTGGTGAAGCATGTTACAAGTAATGTTGTGGGATATGCACATATCTACTTATTCTATGAAGCGGTGAAGAGAGCTCGGACTTCTTTTAATGTTGTATCTATTGTTCATGTTGAAAGAGTTGGGAATATTGTTGCTCATTTGATTGCTAAATGGAATATTTGTATGGACACTAAAACTGTTTAGTTTGATTTGTTTCCCCTCTGTTAGCTTTGACGGAAATCGACTTGCTATAAAATTTTCTCCACTTTTCTTCTAAAAAAACATAATATGAGCAACTAATGATATCAACTAATGTTGGGCAGGGTGGGTTGCTTGGCGAGGGTACTGTGTGCAAGGGGGATTGTCGTGGGTGGAATATACACATTTGTTTATTTGAAGACTAGACACCACCCTAATAATATCATTCATTACTTGAATTGATTACACAAAGGATAACTTATACATTGGGGTTGTTGTTGGAGGTTCACCGAATTATCATTTGTCGAAGCAGTTCTTTTTTCCTCCAGTTGGAGATGAGTTTCAGGATCAGCCATGTATCTAATTGATGGAGCACTTCTTTCTCGTCTTCCTCTACTTCTCCCTCTCTCTTTAGAGCCCAATTTAGTAGGATCCAAGGATTCGGGAGATGAACTACGTCTTACATTAAGTGGGTTGGTTCGAATGTATACATCAGATGGCTGCTGAATTTTTCTAAGTAGCCGACTTATTAGCTAAGAGTTGTATTAATGAGCACGATCCAAGGAATGTAATTAGACATTTTCCCTTCCCCCCTAATTACTGTCAAAACCTGCTATCTACGGATTGTAATCGGCTTTTTGCCATGGATATTTAGATTATATATTACCTTGTTCACCAAAAAAAAAAAAAGGATAATTTATACTATGAAAAGGGTAGCTAATAAGACAATATGAGGAACTAACGATTTTATATACTTAACAAGTAATCAAGATACAAAAGTAAACTATTACAGAAATGAGGGCAATTTATAAGCGCATACAGGGAATGAATGAACACAAATTATATTTGAACTTTGAAAACAGTAACACACGTTAACTTGACGTTATTAGATAAAGGATGACTTAATGGTATGATAAGGGTAACTAATTAGATAATATGAGGAACCAACAATTTTATATACTTAATAAGTAATTAAGATACAAAAGTAAACTATTAAAGATATAGGGGCAACTTATAAGTTCAGAAAGGTAATAAATGAGCACAAATATATATTTGAACTTTGAAAACAACAATACACATCATTTTGACGTTGATTAGACAACGTATAACTTATAGGTTGATAAGGGTAATTAATAAGATAAATTTAAGCAACAAATGGTTTTATACTTAACTAGTGATTAAAATACAAAAAAGTAAACTATTAAGAAAATACGGGTAACTTATAAGCTCGTAAAGGTGAAAAATGACCATAAAAATATATTTGAACTTTGAAAACAACCATACATTACATTGTCATGATTAGATAATAGATAACTTAAGAATTATGTTTTAATTACCCTTCTCTAGCTAAAAGTTATGTATTGAGTTAGTTTTGTTTTGTCAAAGTGTTACAAATTTAGTTTTTTAGACAAAAGTGAACTATTTAGTAGTATTAGCAACAAAAATTTAGATGAAAAGTTAGTATTAAAAAGATAAAACTATTAAGGTCCACAAAATAGAGATTTCTTTAAATAATTACTTAGTAATCATTTACAAAGTTACTCATATAGTATAAATTGATAAGGATCACTAATTACATAATATGAGCAACTATTAATTACTCAAACTTAACTAATAATTAAAATACAAAGGTAAACTATCAAGGCAATAGGGGTAACTTATAAGCATATAAAGGTAACTATTACGAAAATAGGGGTAACTTATAATCTCATACAGATAAACTCGTTTTTTTTTCCTATCCTCTTCACTTTCTTTTTACTTCCGTTCTCCAAATCAAGCATCTTCTTTCCTATTTGCCTTCTCTTAATTCACGTTCTCCTTCCCACATTAACAACAACCCTCTTCTTGTGGCTCTTACCTCAACATCAAACACATCTTTCTTTTTTTGTTTAAATCATCGAGTTTAGATAGGGTATTAATCCTTGATTCATTCACATCTAACAGAACAAGAGTGTTGAGGTTAAAGAAATCGCCTCCCAAAGCCTGAGTAACGACATAAAGACACAGAACATCACAATTATTAGAATGTATGACAAAAAAAAAGAATGTCACGAGCAAGTTTTAGAGTTAACACCACAAAATAAAAAGAGAAAAGCAGGACTTTGAGAGCATAAAAATTTGCAATAACTAGACAAAGATATCATGTGTAATGCAGACATAATTAGCTTATTGCTAGTAAAGTATTAAGCTGAAAATTCCAGCCAAAATCAAATAGCCTAAAGAAAACAGCTGTAATTCCTTCCTAGTGTCTTAACTTAGGGCCAACCTAGCACTAGACCTAAGTAACATGTAGCAACACGAGCAACCACTCAACACATAAGGATAACTAAAAAGATGACAGGGGTAACTAGTAATAGAAGATGAGCAACTAATGATAATAGAAATTAATCCAACACAATAGGCAAACAAATGTGCACAAGTGTAGCAAATAAGTGAGGAAGTGCAAATCACTCAAAATACAATCAGCAACACCGATTCAATACTTGTTGACAAAAAGTTTCAGCCTAAAAACATATTGAACATATACATGATTAATATACAACAAAAGTAAATACAGGAAAGTAGTGAGCAAATAAAGCCAAGTGAACAAAAAGGTTTAAGATACACATTATACGACAAAACTTAAATGTAACATGACATTCAATCAACAAAACAGAATAAAAAATACTCAACAAAAATTTTGAACACACAAGCAAACACTAGCAAGAAAAAGTATAAACCCTAACATTCATCAATTTGTTTAAATCAAAAATCTAACTAAAATTAAAAATACATGACTAACATCAGGACCGAAAAACATAAAACAAAGTCACAAAGCCACATTCAAAAAACGAAAATCACTTTCCTGTATTTACTTTCCTGTAAGTTGTTAAATCTATTGTTATATGTTAGATGTGATTTTCGTTTTTTGAATGTGGTTTTGTGACTTTGTTTTATGTTTTTCGGTCCTGATGCTAGTCATGTATTTTTAATTTTAGTTAGATTTTTTATTTAAACAAATTGATGAATGTTAGGGTTTATAATTTTTCTTGCTAGTGTTTGCTTGTGTGCTCAAATTTTTTGTTGAGTATTTTTTATTCTGTTTTGTTGATTGAATGTCATGTTACATTTAAGTTTTGTTGTATAATGTGTATCTTAAACCTTTTTGTTCGCTTGGCTTTATTTGCTCACTACTTTCCTGTATTTACTTTTGTTGTATATTAATCATGTATATGTTCAATATGTTTTTAGGCTGAAATTTTTTGTCAACAAGTATTGAATCGGTGTTGCTGATTGTATTTTGAGTGATTTGCACTTCCTCACTTATTTGCTACACTTGTGCACATTTGTTTGCCTATTGTGTTAGATTAATTTCTATTATCATTAGTTGCTCATCTTCTATTACTAGTTACCCCTGTCATCTTTTTAGTTATCCTTATGTGTTGAGTGGTTGCTCGTGTTGTTACATGTTACTTAGGTCTAGTGCTAGGTTGGCCCTAAGTTAAGACACTAGGAAGGAATTCGAGCTGTTTTCTTTAGGCTATTTGATTTTGGCTGGAATTTTCAGCTTAATACTTTACTAGCAATAAGCTAATTATGTCTGCATTACACATGATATCTTTGTCTAGTTATTGCAAATTTTTATGCTCTCAAAGTTTTGCTTTTCTCTTTTTGTTTTGTGGTGTTAACTCTTAAACTTGCTCGTGACATTCTTTTTTTTTGTCATACATTCTAATAATTGTGATGTTCTGTGTCTTTATGTTGTTACTCAGGCTTTGGGAGGCGATTTCTTTAAGCTCAACACTCTTGTTCTGTTAGATGTGAATGAATCAAGGATTAATACCCTATCTAAACTCGGTGATATTAACAAAAAAAGAAAGATGTGTTTGATGTTGAGGTAAGAGCCACAAGAAGAGGGTTGCTGTTAATGTGGGGAGGAGAACGTGAATTAAGAGAAGGCAAATAGGAAAGAAGATGCTTGATTTGGAGAACGAATGTTAAGAAAAAAGTGAAGAGGATAGGAAAAAAAACGAGTTTATCTGTATGAGATTATAAGTTACCCCTATTTTCGTAATCGTTACCTTTATATGCTTATAAGTTACCCCTATTGCCTTGATAGTTTACCTTTGTATTTTAATTATTAGTTAAGTTTGAATAATTAATAGTTGCTCATATTATGTAATTAGTGATCCTTATCAATTTATACTATATGAGTAACTTTGTAAATGATTAGTGAGTAATTATTTACAGAAATCTCTATTTTGTGGACCTTAATAGTTTTATCTTTTTAATACTAACTTTTCATCTAAATTTTTGTTGCTAATACTACTAAATAGTTCACTTTTGTCTAAAAAACTAAATTTGTAACACTTTGACAAAACAAAACTAACTCAATATATAACTTTTAGCTAGAGAAGGGTAATTAAAACATAATTCTTAAGTTATCTATTATCTAATCATGTCAATGTAATGTATGGTTGTTTTCAAAGTTCAAATACATCTTTATGGTCATTTTTCACCTTTACGAGCTTATAAGTTACTCGTATTTTCTTAATAGTTTACTTTTTTGTATTTTAATCACTAGTTAAGTATAAAACCATTTGTTGCTTAAATTATCTTATTAATTACCCTTATCAACCTATACGTTGTCTAATCAACGTCAAAATGACGTGTATTGTTGTTTTCAAAGTTCAAATATATATTTGTGTTCATTTATTACCATTCTGAACTTATAAGTTGCCCCTATTTCTTTAATAGTTTACTTTTGTATCTTAATTACTTATTAAGTATATAAAATCGTTGGTTCCTCATATTATCTAATTAGTTACCCTTATCATACCATTAAGTCATCCTTTATCTAATAACGTCAAGTTAACTTGTGTTATTGTTTTCAAAGTTCAAATATAATTTGTGTTCATTCATTCCCTTTATGAGCTTATAAATTGCCCTCATTTCTGTAATAGTTTACTTTTGTATCTTGATTACTTATTAAGTATATAAAATCGTTAGTTCCTCATATTATCTTATTAGCTACCCTTATCATAGTATAGGTTATATATATATCCTTTTTTTTTTTTGGTGAACAAGGTAATACATAATCTAAATAGTCATGGCAAAAAGCCTATTACAATCCGTAGATAGCAGGTTTTGACAGTAATTAGGGGGGAAGGGAAAATGTCTAATTACATTCCTTGAATCGTGCTCATTAATACAACTCTTAGCTAATAAGTCGGCTACTTAGAAAAATTCAGCAGCCATCTGATGTATACATTCGAACCAACCCACTTAATGCAAGACGTAGTTCATCTCCCAAATCCTTGGATCCTACTAAATTGGGCTCTAAAGAGAGAGGGAGAAGTAGAGGAAGACGAGAAAGAAGTGCTCCATCAATTAGATACATGGTTGATCCTGAAACTCATCTCCAATTGGAGGAAAAAAGAACAGCTTCGACAAATGATAATTCGGTGGACCTCCAACAACAACCCCAATGTATAAGTTATCCTTTGTGTAATCAATTCAAGTAATGTATGATATTATTAGGGTGGTGTCTAGTCTTCAAATAAACAAATGTGTATATTCCACCCACGACAACCCCCCTTGCACACAGTACCCTCGCCCAGCAACCCACCCTGCCCAACATTAGTTGATATCATTAGTTGCTCATACTATGTTTTTTTAGAAGAAAAGTGGAGAAAATTTTATAGCAAGTCGATTTCCGTCAAAGCTAACAGAGGGGAAACAAATCAAACTAAACAGTTTTAGTGTCCATACAAAAATTTCGTTTAGCAATCAAATGAGCAACAATATTCCCAACTCTTTCAACATGAACAATAGATACAACATTAAAAGAAGTCCGAGCTCTCTTCACCGCTTCGTAGAATAAGTAGATATGTGCATATCCCACAACATTACTTGTAACATGCTTCACCACTTGCTCTGAATCACTCTCCATGATGACATTATGTAGAGCCAATCCAACTGCCACTAGAACCCCAAATCTCAAAGTCGCAACTGCAGCATAAGAGGATCCCAACAAGAGCTTTTCCTACATACGACCATTCCCATAATTTCTCCTTGCGAATTTCTAGCCACAACACCCAAACCAACACCACCATTTTTCATCACATGTGCATCTACATTGACTTTAAAACCACCATTTGAGGAGTCCACCTTGCGTTATGATGCAGCACCACACTGTGACTTGGGCCAGACACACGCTTCACATACACCAAATAATCATGGGCCAGTGTTGACATTTTAGTAGTAATGGCTATTGGGTCAGGGGCTGTAAACTGTAATTAGTTATAAATCCCTTGCATATAGATCAGTAATAAAAAGTTAGACATGAAGCACCTAATTCTAATGAACACTACTAATTCAACCTTACAAACTACTTCGTAAAAGGTATTTTCCTAGGACTAAATTTGACCTTACATGAGTTAATGAAGGAAGATATAAGAAAGCTACTACTTTGGCTACTTCATGCAATGTGATACTACATCTTCATATGACATGACATTAATATAAACAACGCAGGAGATTAGTTGTCTGATGCCTTATTAACATCATATAGGCCATCCCAAACTATGTTAAAGTTAATCTAAAAGTAGATAGATTACTCCGCTGGAATTACAAGATTACATGTTGAGACCCCAAAAATCACGCATAAATATACAGAGTTTCCTGTACACGAGAATCATCATCAGCGAACTTAGAGTTTTACAACATAAGATTATTAACGGCATACACTCAGTTACGCATTTATTCGTATAAGTTACCCATATCAAGCTGAGAGTTACCCAAAAAAATAAGTTCCCCAAATTACAAAACTGAAAAAGGCGAGCAATTTGCATATGCTGATATATTTCATAACCAGAAAAATGAACATATTATTATACCAGGAGATGAAATCTAACTACAGTTATCTTTACAATTTGATTAAACCCAAAACTCAATAGCTTAGCTATATCTAACATACAAATTCATGAATTCAATAAATTAATCATACTATAACTCATAGCATTTAGAATCACATCACATATAAACTATAAACATAACAAAAACTGATAATAAAAACCAAAAATCACTACTTTGAAGCACTCGAACTAAATTACAAGTAGTATGAAGTTTCTCGAAAAATCGAAATTCTAAGCTTGATTCGAAATTATAGGAAATCGAACTACTCAAATTAATCCACAAAAAGCAAAAACAAATCCACGAAAAGCAACAACTAATCCACGAATGTTAATAATTTGAAGAAAATAATCGGACACCAATACAAATCGTAAATACCTTTTTTCCGTCTTAGTCTGGATGAATAGCTTCAGATCTTCAACAATCTTCAATCAATTACAGATTTCGAAATTAAGAGCAATCGAAAAATTAGGGATTTCGATAGCTAGGGATTTCGAAAACTAAAATTGAAGCTAGCAAGTGAAATAAACTCCTTTGAATCTCGATTAAATTGAATCAGATGACTTTGAATCATAATTCTTGGATTTTTCTTGCGACAGATCCAAATTTCACGAGAGAGACAGGGGGAGAGAAAGGGATAGAGAGAAGCGTGCTTGTGCTCTTGAAAAGAAAAAAGAGCTAAGTTTCAGTATGGTGCAATAAACTAACAACAAGACATATCAGCCGCGAGATCTTGGTTTGTTTGATCAAACGGTCAATATCTCAAGTTTTCAGTTTTCAGCTTTGTCTTGGTTTTCAGCAGATCCAGCCTGTATATATATATACATATATATATACATATATATATATATAGGAATAGGATCTTGTGAAAACAGCTCTTAATCTGAAAACTGAAAACAGGGTAGCTATTACCACTTTTAGGGCAACTTTATATATTTTAAGGGTAACTTTTACCTGTTTTAGGGTAACTAAATTATATTAAGGATAATTTTATGTATTTCAAGGGCAACTTTATATATTTTAAGGGTAACTTTTACCAGTTTGGGGTAACTATATTATATTAAGGATGACTTTGTATATTCCAAGGGCAACTTTATATATTATAAGAGTAACTTTTACCACTTTTAGGGTAACTTTGAGTATTATAACAGTAACTTTGACTGATATGCAATCAATCTTCTTGCAATTTTAATTTTCAAAATCTTTCGTTTCATGTGGTAATGTCTAGTTTTATGCTTTTGGCGTCCTCTTTGTTATTTTTATCTTGTTCATTATGGTATAGCATAATATGTGTTTTATTAGTTTCCCAAATATTGTTATTAGTTGTTGTTTTAAAGCTATTTGTTACCTCCTCTCTCTCACATATCTTTGGCGAATTTCATACAACCTATTAGCTCAATTGGTAGAGCATTGTGTAATACACAACGATGTAGGTTCGAATCCTGCATAGGTTTAACTATAATCAAAGTTACACTAAAAGAAGTTACCCTTAAAATATATAAAGTTGCCCTAAAAGTGGTAAAAGTTAACCTTAAAATATATAAAGTTACCCTAAAAGTGCTAAAAGTTACCCTTGAACATATATATAAAGTTACCCTAAAAGTGCTAAAAGTTACCCTTGAACATATATATAAAGTTACCCTAAAAGTGCTAAAAGTTACCCTTGAAGTATATATATAAAGTTACACTAAAATTAATAAAAGTTACCCAAAAATTGCTAAAAGTTACCCTGTTTTCAGTTTTCAGATTAACAGTTGTTTTCAGCGGATCCTACCCCTATATATATATATATATATATATATATGAACTTTTTGTTGGGAAAGACCTATTAAAATAGTTATTTTGTTAGGAAAGACCTAATAAAAATTTTTTTGTTGAAAAGGACCTAATATAATAATCCCTTTGTTGTTTCAGACCAACTCAACGTTTTCCGGCCAAAAAGTCCATTTTCCGACGTTGACTTTTTTTCATTCCTTTCTCATATAATGGGACCATCCTATTTCTCTTTCTCATTAATCCCTTAACCATATCAAACTCTTTCCTCTTATCTCTACTTTACTGCGCATCACTCCTCCAACTAGCAGTTGAAGAACTTGGAACTTCCTCCCTCTCTCCTCTGTCATCTTGCACAATATATTTGTTTCCTTCGTTCAGTTATCATCATAATTCAATTTCTTAATTAGAAAAATGTCATAGATAATGTAACATCTGTTGTTCTATAATTTTCACCTAACCTTTCCTTCCTTGAATAGGATTTTAAACAGGAACACCACAATTACAGGTGGTTGGTGAGGTAGTTGTGGAAGATGAGGAATTTTTAGACATCATTTCCCAAAATCTACATACTAAGTAAAGAACAAAAAAATTAATTATAAATCCCTAAAAATTCGACAAGATTGAGAAGAAATTGAGGAATTGAAAAAAATTAAAACTTGTGAGACTTTTTGGAATCTTTGCTGCTCAAATTATCAAAAAAGATGAAGGAGATATAGATATTACCTTTGCTTGTTTGGGTTGGAGAGCTTGAGTTCTTCAAGGGGGGGTTGTCGCATCTCATTCCAATTCTCCAGTTTATTTGGGGTTGGGAGCAGTTGATATAATGGGAGGGAAAGAAAAAGAATTGGAAAGAAAAAGAAGAACATCAAAAAGAATTTGAGCCATTGCACTGTTGCAGGGATTCTAATGAATATAAGCTACCTTATTTTTTTTTTTTTTATTGAAATGTATCAATGACATCAAATTAGGGTGGTCCCATTATACGAGACAGGAAGGAAAAAAAGTCAATGCCGGAAAATGGACTTTTTGGCCGGAAAAATGTTGAGTTGGTATGAAACAACAAAGGGATTATTATATTAGGTCATTTTCAACAAAAAAAATTTATTAAGTCTTTCCCAACAAAATAGCTATTTTAATAGGACTTTCCCAACAAAAAGTTCTATATATATATATATATATATATATATATATAGGGGGCAGGATCACATAAGAATGCACCTTACATGAGAAATGAGAATGAATCTCAACCACACGATTGGATTAGAGTTACAACACTTGTTCATTAGAGTTACATCCCCGAAAACTTTTTTTTTTCTATATATTTTTTCTAATTTTTTTTTTGGATTTTACATGAGAAATGAGAAATGTGATCCTATATATTTTTTTTGGATTTTCTATATATTACATGAGAATGGATTTTACACGCTATAACTCTAATGAACAAGTGATGTAACTCTAATGAAAAAGTGATGTAACTCCAAAAAAAATAAAATTAGAAAAAATATTTAGAAAAAAAAAATTTGGCCTCGAAATTTTTTCGGGGGTAAACAAGTGTTTTAACTCTTATCCAATCGTATGGTTGAGATTCATTCTCATTTCTCATGTAAGGAGCATTCTCATGTGATCCTGATTCCTGCCCCTATGTATATATATATATATATACACATATATATATATATATACACATATATATACATATATACACATATATATACATATTGTTGTAGCCTAAACAATTGACAGCTCTCAAAGAGACACATGGATCCATCAGGTTCATCAACGTATCCCATCAAAAGGAGTAAACAAATGGTTAAAATCCTAGGTTTTTACTGTGAAAGGAATAAAGGTGGGCTTTTTGGCCTGAAGGATATTCAGGGCCCAAATCCCAAAAAAGGGCTGCATATGATTAGTTGATGATCAACTCCCAATCATTGCCTGCCACGTATCACGTTCGGATTGCCTAGCCCATCAGGTGCCACTAATTTAGGGCGACCTCAAAAGGCAGCAATCAGATCCCAAACACTATAAATACTCCCCTTGAAATTAAGAGAAAGGGAAGTCATTGAACAGTGTGCCCTTACTCTGTCAAAATAATCTTTCACTTTCTATCTCTATCTTGACTTTTACCTTTTTCATTCCTGATACCTGAATTAAGCTTCGAAGGGGGAACCACCACCCAAACCTCTAGGGTGGGTCCCTTTTTCTACAGGTTTGGGAACGGAGCTCAAGATCAGATTTCCAGATTAGGACATCGTTGCACAAGTCTCCATTTGAAGAACATCTTGAAGGATAATAGTTTAATTGCCAGCCAAGAAGACAAAACAATAGGCGCCATCTACGGCGAGACGCAAGGATGACTGATTGTCACTCGTCCAATGTGGCAAGAAATCAAAGTTTTTATATTCGAGTTAAGGATACCATTGACGATGAGAGACATCCTCGAGGGAGGGATAGAGCTCCGTCCATCATTAATGTCCCTGGTTAGAGCCATGAACCTGTTATTCAGGAAAATCTTGAACGTCCAGTGACTGCTGCTCACTTGGAGAACATCTTGAATGACTTTCAGACTAAGATGGCAGCAGTCGTCCAGGAACAGATCAAGAAACAATATGCTGTTTTTCCAAGTTAATTCAGATCCAGCTGCTAACAATCCAGTTCCTCTTAGAGGGTGTTCCAGATCCAAGCCAACGTGTTCCTCAGGAGTCCTCTAGGAGAACAGCCAGAAGGTAGTGAGAAGCGAAGGAAGATGGACTGGAACTTATTGGTCAAGACCCTGGATAATGTTCGTCCAAATGGGCATAGGATGGAAACAGATGCCAAGGAATACTTAGAGGCAAAGAAAGCTGCTGCATTACAACGGTCGGCCACAAGGTCTACACCATGTATGAGAGATTCCCCTTTGAGGTTACCATCCAGAACAGAAGGAAAAAGTCTAGGCCCTTCTCTTGTTCTTCCAAGACAAGAGAAAACGGTGGTGTAGCCAATGGTTTATCAGTGTGCAGCACCTACAAACACTTCACCTAATCTCGTGTTGAAAGAGTATCGTAAGGAGTTCATACCCATTGAGGGATAGCAGGGAGCCCTCCGGATCAATTGGCCAACCCGTTTCTCGGTCAGGATCATGGAGGCGCCCCCTTCCCAATGGTTAAACTCCCTACCATAGAGCCGTTTGATGGAACAACTAATCTAGATGATCATCTCTCCGCCTATAAGCATCAAATGTACATCCAAGCAGTAGATGATGCTATTTGGTGCAAGAACTTCTCGGCTACTCTAAAAGGAGTTGCTCATAAGTGGTTTAACAAT
This sequence comes from Beta lomatogona, assembly GCA_947646795.1. NCBI lineage: Eukaryota > Viridiplantae > Streptophyta > Magnoliopsida > Caryophyllales > Amaranthaceae > Beta > Beta lomatogona. Next base: position 485,459 of record CANSNZ010001135.1, read on the forward strand.
CTCCCCCCTAATTCAGTCAAGAATTTCATTGAACTCAGTTACTTATTCACTAGTCACTTTGTAGCCAATCGGCAAGAGCAGAAAACAAGCATGCACTTGGGCAATGTCGTCCAAGGATCAAAAGAAGCCCTTTGAAGTTTTGTTAAGAGGCTCAATCTAGAAGGCTTGCAGATTCAAGATCTTAATGCTGGTGTGGCCTTCGACGCCTTCATCAGGGGGCTACGGCCAGGAAGTTTTAAGTTCGATCTTGTTAAAAAGAAAATCACCACTCTTGCAGAAGCTTTGAAAGAGGACGAGGCATTCATACATGTCACTGAAGTATGTGCTGAGGCGAAACACCAGAGTCCAAGAAGCCTGAAGAAGCGATTCAACCAAAAACGAACAACCCAAAAAAGGTTGAGACTTAGGCAATAACCTCCATAACTACTTCATCCAGGCGAGGTAAGAGGAAAGTATCTGAATCTTCAGTCGATCCCATATAATTTACTAAAGATCAATACTCCATCCTTATGGAGATAAAGGATCAATATGAGCTCAAGGCCCCAGCTGAGATGAAGACACCTTACAGGAATAGAGACAAGAACAAGTACTGTCATTTTCACAAGGACGGTGGTCATGAGACCAACGAATGTAAACACCTTAAAAGGGCTTTGGAAGATTTAGCCCGAAAAGGAAAGATGAATTCATACCTAACCCAAGGGGGAAGGAAGTTTAAGAGGAAAGATGATCGTCAGAACAAAAGAAAGTAAGTGAAAGGACTGACGAATATATTGTTCTCGTTATCTCAGGAGGATTTAGTGCTGGAGGATCAACCAATAGAGGGCACAAAAACTACCTCAGGGAGCTCGACCAAGTCTTACTAACTGATCAGACAAAGGCTGTGCCCTTCCCTACGGTGGTAGTTAGTGAGCAAGATCGGGGGAAGTTGAAAACTCCTCATGATGACCCCTTGTTTGTAGAGATGAAGATAGCAAACTTGAGAGTAAGAAGAATTCTGATTGACATTGGAAGTTCCACGGACATCATTAGTGCAGATTGCTTGTCAGATTGAAGTTTGTTGAGAAGAACTTGATTCTTGTCCACTATCCAACCATTGGGTTTGAGGGAGGAGTTATTCACCCTATGGGGACAATTACTTTGCCCGTCCGAGTTGGAGAGAAGGATGCCTTCTGGACTTTGTTCATCAAGTTCTTGGTCGTCCAAGACTTGACAGCTTACAATGTCATTCTTGGACGGCCAACTCTGAATCATGTTAAAACCGTGATAGTTGCTCACCTTATGCTCATGAAGTTTGAATGTGATGGTGGTCAAATTGGTACCTTGTATGGAGACCAGCAAACGGCCAGAGAATGTTACCTAACCACTTTGAAACCATCATCTTGGAAGGCATAGAAGCAGGGCCAGACGAAGGTCGCTGGCGAAGGGAAAACGGCCGAAATAGTGAAAGACCAGGTGGCCTCTCGAAGAATGACTATTGAGAGTCCTCAGATGCATGTTGCTCCGTCAAGGAAAACCTCCGAAAACCTTCCCATCAAGAAAAGAAAGTATGTGCCCGTCTAAGAAGAGCCATCCTCGTCTGAAGAAGTGATGGCCATCATGGGCGTGGCACTTGAACGTGCAGAGCCTGTGGAGTCCCCAGAAGATATTTGTTTGGATGAGGCTCGTCCAGAAAGAACCTTGAAAATTGGATCCTCTCTCACCCCTGATTTAAGGGGCACTTTGATAAATTTGCTCAAAGAATTTCAAGATGTGTTTGCCTATAATGATGAGGAGATGCCTGGGATTGATCCTGAGATAGCCGTCCACAGGCTAAATGTCGATCCGAGCTCAAAGCCAGTTCGTCAGAAGAAGAGACATTTGAGGCTGGCCAGAATTAAGGCGTCGACCAAGAAGTACAAAAGTTGTTGGAATCTCGATTCATAAGAGAAACTTACTATCCAGAATGGATAGCTAATGTGGTCATGGTACCAAAGCGCAATGGCACATGGAGAATGTGTGTGGACTACACTGATCTCAACAAGGCCAGTCCTAAGGACATTTTTCCTTTGCCTAAGTTAGATCGCCTGGTGGATTCCACGGCTGGTCATGCTTTGCTGAGCTTCATGGATGCCTATTCCGGATTTCATCAAATCCCCATGTGGTCGGAGGACCAGGTTAAGACGTCTTTCATTACAGAGAAGGGGTTGTATGGCTGGCTGAGAATGCCTTTTGGCCTCAAAAATGCGCCAGTGTAGACACATAATCTTGTCTCCCCATTTAGTACCCTATGATGACCAATTCCCTGCTTCAATTGGTCCGGATCGAGGGAAGAATAAAGACCAAGTCTAAAATAAAATGTTTTAAGCTCCAACCATTTTCTCACCGTTTTTATTAACCCATTTCCAATACCCTTTCTATAAATAATTTTATAGAAGCCCATTTTCTACAACATTTTAAAATACCTTTCAAAAAGCCCATCTTCGAAAACCTTTTAGAATTAGTTTTTATGAAAGCCCAATTTTCAAAACCCTTTTCTAAGCCCAATTTAATTAGTAAAATTAATTAATTTTATTGATTATTTCGATTAATAAAAATATCTTGTATAAAAAATAATCTTTCTCCAAATTGTTTTCAAATATCTTTTACTAACTATTTTCTAAAATCTTTTAGAGGCCTACTAGTTTTCGAGAACCTATTGCAACCCAACTACCAAACCTATATATATATTATCTCATAACAATTCATATCTGAACCCCCACCTGATAACTCCCACGGCTAAACTACATCTCACTAACACTCACACGGACATCTCTCCTTTCTAATACTCATCGAAAGCCCACAACTAATTCCCTCACCATCCACAATTCATCACACTCACCAATTCATCAAACCCCCCACGATGCCCCTGCATCTCGCCACATCATCATCAAATGTCATCATTACCCCAAACTTGTCCACTGCCATAATACATAACCCATCTGATTAACATCATCAACGTATTATCATCAACTCATCATATTAATTAGGCCTGTCAATCAGGTCGGGTTGGGTCGGGTTCGTGTTCGGGTCAAGTAATTTTCGGGTCAAGATCATCAACCCTTACCTGATCTGTTTTAATTTTCGGGTCAAGATCATCAACCCTAACCTGATCTGAAAATGATCGGGTCAACCTGACCTGATCTGTTTGACCTGATTTTTTTTAAACGGGTTTTAAATGCGTCAACCTGAACCTGTTTAACCCGCTTTTTTCAGGTTGACCCGACCCATATAACCTGATTTTTTTCCCTTCAAAACAGTACGCATAGTTCATACTTGGCATAAATTGCAGACTTGCAGGCCTTGCAAGTCCTAAAAATTCCAACAAAATTCTAGCTAACCAAGTTTATACTTGGCAATATTACAAACCAAATCAGCTAAGTTTTATAAAATAAAACAATATTAATGTATCCTTAACTCAAACAAACATTGTTGAGGTACTCTCAAGGTCAACAGTTGGCACACTTGCCACTTGGAGAAGGCGATTGTTCAGCACCTCATCCACTTCCTCTTCGACCTTGAGCTTCATGACGGCTCCGCATAACGCCTCAAGTTCATTTTTGCTACACAATTAATAAAAATTCAGATTAAAAACAAAGCAAAGAACAAGGAAACTAGCTGAAATTAGAAAAAACAGAATCAGGCATAAATTAAAAACAATAAAATAGAAAAAATATACAGAATAAAGCATAAATTAAAAATATACAGAATAAGGCATAAATTAAAAACAGCAACATATACTCAATAATTAATGAACAAATTAAAAATGGAAATTATATTTCGAGAAAATATACAGAATAAATGAATAAGGCATAAATAACAGAAAAAAAGGAAAAAAAAAACGAAAAGAGCAAATAACAGAAAAACAGTAGGAAAAAGAACAGAAAAATAGTAGGAAAAAGAACACAACAAGAGCAAAGAAAATAAATGACAAAATAAGATAAAAGGGTCTAAATACGAAAATCACATAAATAACAGAAAAAAAAAAACGAAACAAAATAAATGAGAAAATAAAGGATAAAATTAAAAAAGGAAAAGAAAATAAAAATTGAACTGACCTAAATGTTGTTGGAAGAATTCGAGCAGCGAAGAAGAAGAGTAGAAGACTCAACTGAGAGAGAGAGAGTGGAAGAGAAAGACTGTGAGAGAGAGAGGCATTAGAACTTAGGGTTAGGTCAGTTTATGACTCTTTATATTAGGACTTAGGAGACGTGTTTTTTGGGCTGGACAATTTTTATATTTTTTGGGCTGGGTGAAAGTCAAGACCAACAATTTATTTTTTATATTAGTTCAATTATTCGGGTTGAGTTATACGGGTTGACCCGACCTGATTTTGACCAATTTACAAATCTGGTCAGGCAGGTCATTTTCAGGTCAAAAAATTCGACCTGAATCTGACCCATTTATCTTTCAGGTCGGGTTCAGGTCGACCCATTTAACTAATCAGGTTGAAAACCTCAACCCAAACCCGCTAATTTCAGGTCGGGTTCGGGTCGGGTTATCGGGTTGGGTCAGCTTTTGCCAGGCCTAATATTAATCAAGCGCAATTAATTTCTTTCATTCTAGTTTCACGCAACGTTTGCGAAACAATACAACGCAACAACTTTTTAAGAGTTGTTCGACTTTCAATTTTCCATGATCCGTACATATCAATGACCCCAGACGGTGGTATAATTTATGAGGGTCAACTAAATTAACCACCTTTATTTTATTTCTTTTATTTTCTGTGTTTATTTTTATTGTTTTTTGGAAGTTACTAACCTTCTATTCGTGATGTAGGTTATTAATATATATATTCCTGCGATTGTAAGTATTGTATATATTATACTAACTCCATGAAATAGTTTATTTTCTTATTTTTATTTATTATTCGTGAACATATGATTTATTTATGCCTGATTGCAATATTTATCACCGTGTATTTATTGCTAAACAAGACCTAAAGAATTGTTCTAACTAATTCAGATAAATTGGACAACCTGTTAGGAACCTTGTAATTTGCTTGCATAATAACTTGTCACTAAAAATTTGTCTTGTATGTGTTTCCTGAACCAACCTACACTAAACATTTTTAGGATGCTTAAAACATTATTTGGTTATTCTATTGCATAAAACTTGACATGAATCGATATATAATAGAGTCCAGCAATGGGCGAATGTGGTTCATTATGACCATATTTATACCCTCACCCCTGAACTAAATCTTTGGTTTATTTTGACCATCTATGGAGTCTAGACGGGGAAATCTACATTGGATAAGTCCCACAATTTGTCCGTACAGTTTCCCATATCAAATTAGGTTTATGATTCTTCCTTTAAAGAATGGTTGGCGCCTTCAAAACGTTTTCAATACAAAAACCCTTACAGTGGGGTAGCCAAATACAAATAAACGCGCTCACACCATGTGCAGGATTAATGGAATAAAATCCACGCCTACAATTTGACGACTTCACTGGGAGGATTTTAAAAAATTAATTTTTTTTAAATGAGTGGTGAAACTTAAAAAATACGATTCATTCTCTTTTTATGCCTTAAAATAACATACTGTTTTGCATATGCATGGCTATTGTTCAGCCACCATAATGACAATCTACATGCTAATGTGTGAGGCCATCCCGGGGGGTTTGCGCTTTGTCCTTCCAAAAGGCTTCCTGAGCAATAGTGTTGGATCTTAGTGATAAGCAAACCTACCCAACCATGGCATTGTTCTCTTGTTCCTGACTTGAGAACTGCAGTGCATCTTACACGTGGCCACCTTTTTAAGCAAGGTGCGAAGCGTGGGATCAATCTCTTAGTCATGGTCCCTTTTTCAGACTTAACCTAAACCGGACCATAGTTTCAAACGTAGAACTGTACTATAGGATGATAACTTTGCATATTATTATTATTCTACTTGTGCATATTTGTGTGTGCGTGACAGCAATTGTTTCGTATTATTGGTTTTCGAGTCAAAACTATCGAAGGAATTTGCGTGACGATCAAAAAAATTAAATATCATCTCCACGTCATCTGCGCTCAGCGCACGATTAATGCGTCTGACGCACAGTAATACTGCGTGTTGCTCTTGTTGTCGCGTTCTGCGCAACTCTGATGTTTCGTCTTGCGCTTTCTTATGCGTCTTGCGCTTTCTCTGCGTCTCGCGAGACCACTTTATTCTTCTATCTTTTTTTATAATTTTTATTTTCTTTCTAAAAAAAATTCGTATCAAAAAAATAATCTCAATCTCTAATCTCCTATCTATTTCGAAGATTCAATCCCCATCCTTTACCAAACTATATCTCCCACCTTTTTTGAAAATTCATCCCATCTTTATTTCAAAAATCATTGTCCTATATTCTTTAATCTCCTATCTACTTCAAAACTTCTATCTCCAACTTTTTTTTTTTTTTCAAAAAAATAAAAATCTCCATCTTTTTCCCTATCACATATCTTTTTCAAAAATTCATCCTATATCCTATCTTTTCATGTATATTATCCGTCCTTTATATGTACATCCTTTAGGATTCCTTTTAGTGTCCATCTTGCTGTAAAAGTCTCATTCACCTAGCAATTCTAACTCCATTAGAAGTCCATCTAGCCCATATGTCTAGGTTCATCCAGTTTCACTCCATTTAGAGTTCTTATCCTCATCTAGCTCTATCCATGTTAGGAGTCTTAACCCTCTCTAGATTCACCCACCTAAGAAGTCTAGGGTCGTTAGAAGTCTTGCCATCTTAGAAGTCTATAATCCATAGAAGTCCATCCATTTTAGGAGTCTAAATCCATTAGAATTTCGTTCGTCTTAGGAGTTTTGAGTCCTTTAGAGTTCCTCCCATATTAGGAGTTTGAAACCATTTGAATTCCATTTATTTTAGGAGTCCAGGTTCACTAGAGTTTCATGCATATTAGGAGTCTAGCATCCTTGAAAGTTCACCAAATCTAGAATTCTAACGTCATTAGAAGTCTATCAAGTCTAGGATTCTGAAGTCAATAGAATTACATATCAATTAGGACAACATTGACACTAGAGTCCCCCTACATTGCATAATCCATCTTTCATATAATTCATGCATAATTAGAGTTCTTAGGCATTTAGAGGTCTCATTGCATCCATACTTTTCATATCATTTCATACATTCTGCATTTAGTAGTCCCGAACTACAAGCAATCTGATTCCCTCTATCGGGATATGTAGGCAGCCTTTACAGGTTCAAACGCATAGATTGAGTCATGCATACATGCTTTAGGTCTAGGTGCATCCAAAAATTCATGCATACATAAATCAACTCTAGGTGCATCCAAAAAAAAAATCAAGAGAAAATCATCATGCATTTAGGATATTCAGATTTGTTCCTAGACTCAACTTTTAAACAAGCATACATTCTCCAATTCCATTCCTTTCTTTCCATCATCACTGCATCTCTAATCTCCTGCTGGATGATCCATTGTAGAAATTACGCAACATGTCAAGAACACTTCAAGAGCAGATTGATGAGTTGACGAGTATACTAGTAGATCTTGTAGGACGTGTTGGCAGACTAGAGGCAAACTACACTGTTCTTCATAATAATAGTCGTGCAAATTACAAGGGACTAGTAGCTTTGATACAATGGTAGCTGACCCACAAAAGGATTAATGAACTTAACAACATCATACCACATAGCTCAATTCTAAGGCCTTCGATCAGGTTCGAATTCATTATTACTCTGATTGGAACACCTTCTAAGCACCTTCATGACACTGTCTCACATGAACCTATACTTAATGCCATCTGACCTCGAAGAAAACGCAAGAGAGAATATACCCCACTATGTATAAGTTATGGAATAACTTTTGACCGCCTTCGCGCAAAATGCACACTTTCCCCTCTTAGGCCTACTCCAGATCCAGACGTAGATAAAAGGGGGCCAAATTGTGTCAAAGATGCTTATTGCAAGCACCATAGAGGCCATGGACATAAGACTGACAATTGCTACCCATTGCGAGGCCTTATTCAGAACATGATCGATGATGGGATACTTCCAATTTCTCCTATTACAAAAAGGCCTCAGATTTAAGATCACTTCTCACGTGACATAGGAGTCTAGACTCATGATTTCATTTTCTGTTTCATCTCTCTCATTTTGCCCAGTCTAGTATAGGATTTTCCATTTTTATTGCATGTACTCATAATTTTCAATTAATAAATGAGTATTTCTTTTCTAACCTTGCAATAATGAGCATTAATGGAAATCACGATAGTCGACTTAAAGGAAATAAATTTCTAATTCTCATGACTATTCTAATAAAGGCAATGAACAACTGTCATATATATAAGAAGCATTCCTCCCTTCACTACAACTATTCCTCCATTTAAACCTAAATGCATAACACCCCTCTCCCTTTAACCTACCTCATGGGAAGTACATTAGACAACAATTCAATGTAAAGGGCAATTTAAAAAAAAAAGCAACGAAAAAAAAAAAATTTAAGCCAAAAAAAAAAATAAAAAAAATGATACATAAAGTGCAAAATATATAAAAAAATAAAAGTTGGAAATAAGTCCATCAATAGCTTTGTCAAATGTACTTTCTTTTACCTTCAACCTTTGATTGTAAACCTCCAATTTCATCAAAGGCCTTGACCTCAACAACCAAAAATCTTTACAAGCCAAATCATAAATCTGAGAAACCTTCTCGTAAACATGCATATCACATCCCAACAAGCCATAAAAGACGAACCCAATCCCGCTAGGTCGAAAATCCATAAGGGCGACTTAGGCAAAAGTCAGGGCACCTTCTCATTCATTAGCCTGAACTAGGAATAGTCTGATTCTGCTAAAGATACGTTGGAAACCTCACCCTGAGGTCCGACCGCTTTAAACTAAACCAAGCCTACATCACTATTCGCCCTTGCCAAAGACCTCTTCCAAATCATTGCTTAATTCAATGCCTAATTCATTGTAAATGGCTCCAAAGCAAAATGCTGGCCCACCAAATAAAATGTTAAGAGCTACGATTGGCCTAATTCCATCACGGATACGTAGGCAACCTTTTTTGAGGCCCGACCATTTTAATCTAAAACATAAATTTTATGGCTCGCCTAGGCCCATGAGAAAAGCGCGATCTCCCAAATCATGAATTTTAAATGCTCATCCCTACCCTTAGAACTAGACTGTGATTCGAACCTGCATCATTAGCCTACCTCATCGCGGGAGTCGATTCATTATGACTCTGCCTTTTCTTATTCTAATCACTTCCTTTTCTAAGCCGCATTATCGCTTTTAAGCCAACTTTAGCATAACCTTTCAACACTCAGCGCTATGACCGCGCTTCATCTATTGAGTGTGCCACTAGTATCGAATTGTCAATTTGCGTCGGACCTGGGACCACTATTTGCGTCGGACATTGGTCCGACGGCACGGGTCTCGTCACAGATAAGGGTCCGACACAGTTGAGGAGCTATTTGCATCGCATGTTGGATCATGTGCGACGCAGATCAAGCATTTTTTATTAAAAAAAGGAATTTGCATTGGATTTAAACCAACATCCAACGCAAATGGCAAATTATACATTAAAAAAAAAAATAACCAAACCAACCCAGCAACAAGCACTCCATAGTTCTGCACATACGAAACTCAATAGTTCTGCACATACGCAAATCGCAGATTATTAAAGCATGATTCTTTATTCTCTACAATAGTTTAGTAATCAGAAAACATGAATGAAAATATAAAATTATAAACTTAACAAATCGCACAAAATAAAATGGAATTAAACAAACTTAAACAACGAAAATCTACAATTCTCTACATCCTAATTCTTGTTAGATCGAAATAGAAAGCTTGGCCAGTAATTTATTCTCTTCCTCCACCAGTTTTGCAAAACAAAGAAATTCAGAATAAAATGTGAATTAAAAATACCTGAAAATAGTCGGAATTGGTAGATTGTAGCACTTATTTAAAATGCATGAATATGCGGAGATCCTCTTTACCCGCTTTATTCAGTTTCTTTATCAAAGCAGATGGGTCTACATTTCCTGAAACTGTTACTTTCCCTTGCTCTGCATCTATGCTCAACTTATACACCCCTGTTTCATGTCCAATATCAAATATTTCAATAAACTTCATATATACCAACATCAAAATAAAATGGAATACGGCGAGATCCGAAAATCGTGAACACCGCGAACACCGCCAAGATGAGGAGATCTTCTTTGAGATTTGAAATTCAGAGGTGAGAGAAAATACCCAGAAAAAAATGGCGAAAAAGAGGAAATCTACTGCTTCTAACTATGACTCATTCTCCCTATGGCGAAAAACAGGAAATCTACTGCTTCTAACTATGGCGAAATTCAATTTTTAGGTTTTGTGGTGTTTTCTGATTTGGGTTTTTGTTAATTTTTGAAGATATATTGTGGTTATGATGTTTTCAGTGATGAGGGTTTCATTTGATGATGAATTTTTCCTTGTTTGATTGTTGTTTGAGTGAGTGAGAGAGAAGAGGTGGGAGAGCGGCGATTGGTAATGCATGAGGTTGGAATGAAGTTAGGGTTTGGGAAATGCGGGGAGTGAGATTTTAAAAAGTGATGGCTATCTGCGTCGCGTGTCGTGGAGGTGTGACGCACATGACTTAATGACCATCTGCGTCGCGTGTCATGGCCATTCGACACGCATGACTTAGTCATCAAGCTTTTAGACGAAAACTATTTGTGTCGCATCCCCCAAGCATGCGACGCAAATCATGGGATCCGGCCATCTGCGTCGCACAATAGCTGTGTTTGACGCAAATCATGTTCGTCATCTGCGTCGCGTTCTCAACCCCGTGCGACGCAAATGACCCTACCACCCATTTGCTGTCATTTTGTGCGTCGCACGTTCTGTAATGTGTGACGCAAATAGGCTATTTGCGTCAGTGCTTCTAGCATCCGACGCACATAGACTGACGCAAATTTGCATTTTTCTACTAGTATTCCTCCTTTTTTTTGTCTTTTTCACCTTAGGAACCCAATATGGAATTGTTGGTTGAAACTTCCACTGAGCGTGGCTAGATATCTTCAAAATCAAAAAATCAAGCAATCAAGCTGAGTACTTCATCAACTCCATCTTACTAGGGGCTTCATCACTAGTCCACCCAGAAAATCATAGGCTCCAAGTCAAAGCTTATTGTGATAAAGACTTCATTACGAGTCCATACGTGAAATCTTCGATTTTGAACTCGCATGAATACAAGATCAAACTACTTTATGTGCTCACTTAGGCCCTACGTGAAATCTTGGGTTTTGAACCCGCACGAATGCAAGATTAAACCTACTTTATGGGCTCACTTAGGCCCTTGACATACAAACCTCGAAGCATATACAACTCAAGCGCTACAAAAGCTCATTTTATAACGTATTCGAAATCGAACATAAAATCCATTGATTGCATAAAAGATCATTAGGCTCCATGTATACCTTGATCAGGACTTCATTACAAGTCCATACAAAAGATTGTGGGCTCTAGGCCCATACGAGATCCTAACTATTTTATGGGCTCACATAGACCCGTAACAACTACAACACATTTTGAATCAAACATAACTTACATGAATTATCCTTGGGGGCTTCCTATTTCTCCTCTTTCAAAAACAGTTTTCTAAACGAAAATTTGAGCTTCTAATGGAACGATCAAATCATATCATCTGCATTATCTGCATTAATGTTATATCTCTGCATTAGTGTCACATCTCTGCATTTGCATTACATATCTACATCATCCAATATTGTGTCAAGCATCGCATCGGTCGTCCTTAGCCATAGGATTCTAGCGTCAATCATCGAGTCACACATACACACGCACGTATGCACACCCGATATCACCATTAAGTCTAGAGTATTATAGGTCACTCTTTATAGGTCGAGTCTTTTCCTATCCATACACCAGCACCCACATCACGGGACACATGCATGTCCCCTAGTTATTTGTCTGTATATCTGTTTGTTATTTGTATTCACAGGTACCTAACATTAAACGACTCTATACGAGTTATGTGCCACCAAGGTCTGCAGACCACTACAAATTAACAACAGAAGAAAGCGCTATATACATGGTGCGTCCAGCACACCGACAACGCTGTGCCACAAGCAACAAATTGAGTCCAGCGCAGCATACCACGCCAAGCGCAGGCCTGTGCATCTGGCGCACAATCATGTACATCATGCTTGGGGGCTTCTTAGCCAGGAAATTCAATGACGGGACACAAACTGTCAATAACAGGATGCAAACAGTTAAGTCTGCTGACCACTTCAAATCAACTACACTATTTGCTCTGGAGCGGGACAACCAATAGCTCTACACTATGTGCTCTGGAGCGGAACAACCAATAGATCTACACTATTTGCCCTGGAGCGGGACAACCAATAGTTGTACACTATTTACCCTGGAGTGGGACAGCCAATTGCTCTACACTATTTACCTTGGAGCGGGACAACCAATCGCTCTACACTATTTGCCATGGAGCAGGACAGCCAATAGCTCTACACTACTCCCTCTGTCCTAGAATACTCTTTACACTTTCCTTTTTCATCTGTCCCAGAATACTCTTTACACTTCTATTTTAGGATATGACCCACTATTATTTTAATCCTTCAACCATTTAAGCATTGGCCCATGCTCTCTCCTACAAATAAAATATATTACTCCTACTACCTACCAACTCTAACCATTGGCCCACACACTCTCTCTCCACTAAATAAAAAGATGCTACTTTTACTACCTACTAATTCCAATCACATCTACCTTTTTAATTAAATAACAACTGATAATCAAACAACAACTTATCATCTAAAACTACGTGCCCCGATAAGTGTCAAGATTATTCTGGGACGGAGGGAGTATTTGCCTTGGAGCGGGACGGCCAAAAGCTCTATCATCTCATGATTCCTTATTCCCACCTATCATCTCATTTTTTGCAAATTTACAATTACTTTGCAAATATGTTTAATGCATGTCTGTTCCTGAAACTTTTTCATGTTTTGCGGGTACAGGCGTAAAGGAATGATTTTGGATTGCAGAGCGTCTGAAATCATTCTCCGTCCCGACACGTGTACTTTGACTTTCGGTTTTGCAAACCTCAGTCAAAGTGGGGGCTTGTGCAGACACATAATCGTGTCTCCCCATTTATTACCCTATGATGACCAATACCCTGCTCCAATTGGTCCGGATCGAGGAAAGAATAAAGAACGAGTCTAAAACAAAATGTTTTAAGATCAAACCATTTTCTAACCCTTTTTATTAACCCATTTCCGAAACCTTTTTATAAATAATTTTATAAAAGCCCATTTTCTAAAATGTTTTAAAATACCTTTCAAACCCCCCACGATTCCCCTACATCTCGCCACATCATCATCAATTGTCATCATTACACCAAACTTGTCCACCGCCATAATACATAACCCATCTGATCATCACATCATCCACGCATTATCATCAACTCGTCATATTAGTCGAGCGCAAATAATTTTTTTCGTTCTAGTTTCACGCAAAATTTCCGAAACAATACAACGCAACAACTTTTTAAGACTTGTTCGACTTTCAATTTTCCAAGATCCGTACAGATCAACGACCCCGGACGGTGTTATATTTCCGAGGGTCAACTAAATTAACCACCTTTATTTTATTTTATTTTTTATTTTCTTTGTTAATTTTTTTTTATTTTCTTGAAGTTACTAACCTTCTATTCGTGATATAGGTTATTAATATATTCCTGCGATTGTAAGTATTGTACATATTATACTAACTCCATGCAATAGTTTAGTTTCTTATTTTTATTTATTATTCATGAACATATTATTTTTTATCCCGAACTGCAATATTTATCACCTTGTATTTATTGTTAAACAAGAACTAAAGAATTGTTCTAACTAATTCAGATAAATTGGACAACCTGTTAGGAACCTTGTAATTTGATTGCGTAATAACTTGTCACTAAAAAAATAGTCTTTTATGTGTTTCTTGAACCAACCTAGACTAAATATTTTTAGGGTGCTTAAAGCATTATTTGGTTATTCTATTGCATAAAAGTTGACATGAATCGATATTTAGTAGAGGCCAGCAATGGGCGAATGTGGTTCATTATGACCATATTTGTATCTTCACCCCTGAACTCAATCTTTGGTTCATTTTCACCATCTATGGAGTCTAGATGGGAAATCTACATTGGATAAGTCCCACAATTTGTCCCTACAGTTTCCCATATCCAATTAGGTTTATGATTCTTCCTTTACGAAAACCTTTACAGTGGGGCAGTCAAATACAAATAAACGCGCTCACACCGCGTGCAGGCTTAAAGGAATAAAATCCATGCCTACATCCGGCCAACTTCCAAAGCCTGATCAATACGGTCTTCCAGCAGGAAGTTGTGGTCTTATTTCTTGGCTCACAATATACTAGTCTATACCGATCAACCTTTGAAGCAAGTTTTACAGAAAATGGAAGCTGCTGGACGAATGCTGAAGTGGGATGTTGAGCTAAATATGTTTGACATAACCTTTGAACCAAGGAAAGCCATTAAGGGGCAAGCTTTGGCAGATTTTATAGTTGAGCTCACTCGGCCAACTGTGGAACCAATATCTGATACGGCCGAGGGAAGGAAGCACGGGACGCTCATGGTAGATGGATCGTCTATTGTCAATGGATGTGGGGTAGGAATCATTTTGTCAATCTTCAGAAGGAGATAAATTTGAATATGCTCTAAGGTTCCAGTTCCAAGCGTCCAACAATGAGGCTGAGTATTAAGCTCTTCTGCCTGGGATCAAGATGTGTAAGGGACTGGGGCTTTAGAGATTGAAGCCAAATCAGACTCTCTTAGTCGTCAGTCAAGTCAATGGAGATTTTGAATGTAAAGAAGCATCAATGAGCAAATACATGCGTCTGATCAAGGATGAGATTGAGCCCTTAAAGCGATTTGTTCTCGACCAAGTACCAAGGTCATAAAATCATCAATCTGATGCTCTCTCAGAACTGGCCAGCTCAGCTGACTGTGATGCACCAAGAATAGTATTTTGGGAAATTCAACCAAAAAAGAGTATTCATCAAGAGCAGGTTATGTTTTTTTAGTCGAGGGGAAGTATGGATGGAGCCCATTATAAACTTCAAGAAAATAGGTCAATTACCTTCAGACCCGGTGGAGGCCAAGTACGTTAAGGCCATAGACAAATGGTTTGAGTTGTGGGATGAAACCCTCTACAAGAAATCATTCAATCGTCCTCTTCTGAAGTGTATTACTAAAGAAGATGGACTGGAAGTGCTGAAGGAACTCCATGAAGGAGCTTGTGCATCTCACATTAAGGGAAGAGCCTTAGGAGACAAGGCCTTAAGAACTGGGTATTATTGGCCTACATTAGAAGAAGGTGCTCTTGCTTATGCAGAGAAGTGTGGCAGTTGTCAGAAACATGAAAACTTGCATCAAAAGCCGTCCAATTACCTAACTCCCATCTTGTTCCCACTTCCCTTTGCCAAATGGGGCATGGACATTTTGGGACCTTTCCCCGTGGCCGCTGGGCTGAAGAAGTTTGTAATTATGGTTGTAGACTACTTCACTAAATGGGTAGAAGCTGTGACAGTACGTGGCATAACGACGAATGACGTCAATATTTTATTTAGAAGAATATCATAAACCGGTTCGGCATGCCACATTCCATCGTGTTTGACAATGGTCCACAGTTTGAAACGCCCAAACTGAAAGATTAGCCCACCCTCAAGCCAATGGGCAAGCAGAATCATTCAACAAGATCCTATCAAACGACATCAAAACAAAGCTGGACAATGCCAAGGGACTATGGGTTGAAGAACTAGTGAATTTTATACAAGGGTTTCACTTTCATTTTGTTATTTTGGGTTTAATCAAACCTTTTGATCAATAGCTCTTACTAGAGAATTCATGTTTAGATTTTTCCCATATATTTCATAGCTTTCCTTGAGGCCTCTATCGACACGTGCAACATTCTATTAATTGTGCCATTTTTCTTAATTGGATAAGTGAGACACATATATGAAGAGACTTATTGCATCTTAGAAGGAGAATGTGCAGAGCGGTGCTTCTTTGTATGCTTCGTATCCTGGTAAGTCAGACAATTTGTTAATTTTTCTCCTTGGTTTCGTTTGATTTCAAAGGACAAATATTAGTAATTGATGTGTAACCCTCTAGAAGCTGGTCTTCTTGTCCTTCGAATGAAGGTCGCCATAAAGAGCTGAATATTGCTTGGCGTTATTTGTTATCCTATTTGCTTGGTCCGTATATGGTTTGTTGTTGGTCTCATCAGTATATAGTTTGCTTCCTAGTCATTGTTTAGTTTTCTCATTGCTCTCGTCATCTAGAGGTTAAGGAAATGAAGGGGCCACCATATTGACAGAGTGTGATTATACTTCTATTAATGCATGCAATCATGGTTGGAGTAGCTCCTTTATTTGTTAAGATCATTATGATATTCAGATCTCAGTTTGGTCTTAGTTTGGTTTGTGGTAATCTAATGATTATTTAAAGCTTAATTGCATATGGCATTGAGTCACTGGTGAATGTTTCTGATTTTGGCTGGTTGTTGTTGGTTGTTGTTGCTGAAGTGTGCTGCTAGCTATCGTTGTTCAGCTGTTGTCGCGGCTGTCACGGTCTCCTACTGGCCCTGCTCTTAAACTATGCTTTCTTAATGTAATTAAGGTTGCATATGTTGTTGTAATTAGATACGAATAATATATCTTCTTATTAACTTCAATAGTATCACAAATATTTTATTATTAGTTGATAGCTCCAGGATAATATAAAGAGTTTGTTTGGCTAACGAGGTCCTTTGTCGAAATTCATTTGTTAGGTCGGAGTAACTAGATACTGTATGAGAGCAGACTCCCAATGGTTAATTAGTTTTTAAAAAATAATAAAAAGTATCTTTCGTGTCACCTTTTATTATAACAGAGTAATGATTAATAAATTATTAAAAAATAACTTATAAAATATTTTTGGTGTCGCCTATAAAGTTGAGAGGCAACTTGTAAAGGTTAATTAGTATTTTAAGAAAATAACAAAAAAAAAATCTTTCGTGTCGCCTCTTAGTATATAGGCGACTCGGCATAATTGATAAATTTTTATAAATAATCTGGAAATCTTTTTCGTGCCGCCTGCAAACTTTAGAGATGACACCTAATGGTTAACTAGTTAGTTTTTTGTTAAAAGAATATATATCTTTTGTGTCGCCTCTAAGATAATAGGCGACTTGCGTAATAGCATACGTGTTGCCTCAAAGGGGCGACTCTAAAACTCCAAATAGTTTTAGAGTCGGTAGCTTCAGAGTCACCTCTTAGGCGACACTAAAGACAATTTAGAGGCGACTCACAAATGTGTTTTTGTAGTAGTGCACAAAGATTAAGCATCACCACTAATATGAATTGATCAAAATAAAACTCACACCCTAGATATTTAATTATAGCTTAGGCGAGATTGACCTTCCCATATGACTCAGTAATAAAGCACAGTTGCGAATCGAAACTAAATCCTTAGTCATTGCTCTAGACCTACAATTCACTTTCGTGATAGTAAGAGACCTAACTAACATGCATGTCTCCTATTTCCATGGCTTACACACATAATTAGAAGAATTAAGAACCAATGTGAAACAATTCCCAATTCTAGTTCTCACCTATTTTCATGGGAGAATTCAAATCAATGACAAAGTTATGTAAACTAAGACCCAACTTTCTTTATTGAACTCAATTGTTAAAATAACAATTTAGCAATAAACAAATAGCTTCTAATTTCGACTCCAACTTTCATTGATAATATAAAACTAGGGATAAATCAAGATGCAAAATTGACAACAAAACAATCTTATCAAACACTAAGCATATAATTCAACAACATGGGAATTAGAGAAAATTCATATGATCATTCCATACTAGGGCTCAACTCAATTCTAGATAAAAAAGACTACTTACTAATCATGGCAATAAAAACAACAAACTTAATGGAAAACATAATTAAATAATAAAAAAAGAGAAGGGAAAGAATAAAACTTGATTCATAGTTCTTGAATGGAAGATGAATCTGAAATCTTGAATCTCCAAAATAGCAATAAGATATTAACTAGGGATAATATCGAAAAATTTAGAGAGAAAACCAAAAATCCAAAATAACGTATACTTGAATAATGAAGAAGATCTCCTAGCCTAATTACAAATCCTATAATATAAAGTTGTATCTTCTAATACCAGTAGGAAACTAATTTACAAGATAAGGAATGTCATTTAAATCATTAAATGGGCGGACCCTCCATTGGTTGTGCAATCTATCATTGGAAAGCGCTTCAAGTCTACTTTTCCAGTGCCCCTAGAATTGATCAATTGTCATTATTGTGTCAAAAGTTATGTACAAATGAGTAAACATGACTCAATTTCCATAATTCTTTCATTCAATTCCAACTTCATTTTAGCTCCAATTTGCATCCAAATATGTACATAATGATCCTTGTCAATGTAGCTTCCTTTCAAATTCTGCTAAGTACTTAATCTTGTCCGATAATACTCTAATTATCTTCGCAATACCTGAAATTCATCAAAGAATACAAAAACACAAGAAGGGAGTAATATTTTGCAACTTAAGTAATTATATACAATTATGAACTACAATGCTCCTAAAATGCAACCTAAATACAAAAAACTATATAAAAACATTATACATCATCCTCTTGACGGTGAAGATCACAACTGCCATGAGGACGTCATTGCCAATCTGGATCCTCGTTCCTCTTGACGCCTAAGGCGTTCATCTCCAAGCTCCTCCATTTCTTCTAATACCTTGTAGTTTTTGTAAATTTTTTTAAATATTATCCAACACTGAATTTGTCCCATCTTGGCATTTATGTAAACCATTATATATTTGAATTTCAAGTCCTTTTTTTCAACTCGAATGTATTTTTGTTGGTTGCCACCTAATTTTGCTTGTAGTTGGCCACCATACAAGTAATTTTGTTTGAGTATCGCAATAAAGTTTGATGCATGTTTCAATTGTTTCTCGTCCCCCAATGAGCTTTCTTTTGCTCGTAAATTTTGTAATTGTCGAATTATACTGTTTGACAACATCCATGCACAATGACAGATTGACAGTTATGCAATTGTCGACTTTTGACCTGTCATCTGGCCCTTTCCTTCTTTAGATGCATGGCCGCTTTGAGCCTTGACTTGTTTTTTGGTCCATCAAAGAGAGGAATATTTTAATCACATGGCCATTATAGGCCTTGACCTATTACTTGGTCCATTTTGTGATTTCGCACCTATTATATGGCCATGTTTGGTAGTTGCTTCTTTTTTGGACCGTTTCTAACATTATCGGGCCTAGTATGTGGCTGCTTTAGTAGTTGGTTCCTTTTTGGACCATTTCAACCATTAATGGCCTGTTATGTGGCCGTTTTTATTCTTTACCTGTTATATGGTTATTAGTGCAAATTAGGTATATTATTTGGCATTTTTCAATATGGCCTGTTATGTGGCAAAACTCTTATTCTTAAAATAACTGAAAGACGATATATGGAGTGCTAACGGTTATTTGTTTTAATTTAGAAATGAAAGTGGCTCCCGGCCCATTACATCAATTACAACTAAACATAATACTTCTTTAAGACGTTAGCATTCCGGTAATTTTTTAGCTCAACGTTGTTCATGGCCTTTAGAATGAATGAGCCGGGAGCCACCTCTTTGGTAATCATGTATGGACCTTCCCAGTTGGCGATAAGCTTGCCTTCTACGTGAACTTTTTCAGTGGCAGCCCTTCTCCGCAATACCAGATCCCCAACCTTTAACGGTCTTTCCAAGACTCTCTTGTTGTAGGCCTTACTGATATGGTCTTTGTAAGCTGCTGCTTTAAACTACGCCACCAGCCTTATCTCTAGGAGGAAATCTAGGTTTCCTCTCAGAGCTTGGTCATTATTGTAACAGCCCGCTCCTCCGAGCTGCTAGCTAATCACACTAAAGATTCACTAATCACAATCAACATTAAATAAACCTCGAATTATATTTACCCCCAAGGAAACATAATCTACAAATCGATCCTAGACCTGTGGGTCACGGCCCACAACACAACAGCTTCAAAACCAAATATCATACTATAGAATACTTTACTCAATTCCCAAACAAAGAATATTTTATTCTCAAATAAATACTTTAATATAATACTTCTAGATACAACCTGTGAATCATTAATCTAATTACAATTTCATAACCAAACTTCAACTTTGATTCATTTTGAACCTCCAACAGAAACTTGCAAAATACAGAGGAAAATACAAAACAAACAAAACTAAAATGAGCGGAAAGCTCAGTAACTTTACTTCAGCCCGTCAAAACAATTTTGGTTCAAAAACATCTTTTCATACAATAATCAAGCTTGGTAATTGTTCGAAAAAGAATTCATCCTTTAAAATATATCGCTGGCGTAGAGAGTTCGGCGCCGGAAGAGTGAGTTGTGACGACGAGTTTGTCCATGTATTTCGTATTTCTTCGTAGCATTCTGCTTGTTCGACGAGTTTCTCCATGTAAACAGGCTGTTATCTAGTTAGTTTTTGAGGATCACCATTGTTAGAGGAGGGAGAATTTGGGGTTTTTTCTAGGGGAAAAAAGAGGAGCGAGAGAGAAGAAGGGGGGATTATTTTGGATTTTATGAGGGGAGCGAGAAAGAATTCCAGCCCTTAGATCATCTGAGTAATTTTATTTGATGGCCCAGATCTTCTGTTTTCAGTTTTTAGTTTAATGGGTGTTTTCACAAGATCCTATTCCTATATATATATATATGTATATATATGTATATATATATATATATATGTATATATATGTATATATAATTACGTAAAAAGATATTTAAGGATATATATGATACGTAAAAAGATATAGGATATATATGATATGTTAAATATATGATACCTAAAATATATGATATTTAAGGATATATTATTTGATACCCAAAAATTGCGCCTAAAATTGGATATAAATTTCACGAAAGATCAATTATAAGATTACGCTCGGATTGAAGAGATTTGCTTATATAATAAAGATATCCGGCTAATTGATTTATTTCCTTAATTGTGTTACTAAAGACTACTGAAATCATGTATATTAGTTAGAAATCAATAAAAAATATTAATTTTCAATTATGGACAAATTTACGGCCCAAATGAAGTAAATTCAAGAGATTCTAATTGATTTCTTTGAAGTAAATATGATAATTTGAAATAACACAATAATAATCTTATACTTCATATCTATTATAATATTCAACTTGAGAAAAATACTAATATATCACAAAGATAACGTGCTATCTGTAGTTAATCTTATACGTAATTAGAAAAATATTCAAGAAGATACTAAATTAACAAAGATATTATGTTATTAGGGTTCCAGTAATAAAATCGACTATATATGCCGTTTGACCTTTAGAATCGAAAGCACATCCTTTATTTTCTTTTTGCTAATTGCAATAATTTTCCCTAATGGCTTCTAAGGTAGTTAATCATTGTCCAATTGTGAACGTACGTGATTTAACTAAGTCCACTAAATTGTCTGCTATTAGAGGTCGGATCATACGTGTATGGGAAAGACCTAATTTTAAGAACCCAGGTGTAACTGACAGCGTGGAGTTGATCTTGATGGATGAACAGGTAAATTCGTATAACATAATGATACTATATACTTAATAGACACCTTCATCTTATAGATTATTCAAAACTTAATTATATGTAACTTATAAGCAGGGAGTTAAAATACATATTTCATGCAGAAAGAATTTGATTGTGGCATTCTGGCCAAAGATTAAGGAGGGATAGTGTCGACAGTTTTCAAATTTTTTGGTTCTACAAAATGCTGGCTATGAGCAACCTACAAAACATGCTTATAGGATAAGTTTGAATTATGGTTCAAATGTTGAGGAATGTGGTGACTTGAATGTTTCTAAATATGGATTGTCTTTCACTAGCTTTGAGGATATAGTTTCAAATAAAGTTCCGGATGTTACTAATATTGGTAAGTTATATCTTACGTTCAAGTGAATATATATCTTAACACTCTCTTGACTAATCTAATGTATATTCTCATACATTGCAGATATTATAGGACATCTTACTGTCTATAGTGGAGTGATTAAGACAGATAACTCAAGGTTCATGACAATTGAGTTAATGGATTTAGAGTAAGTTATTTTATAAATGATAATTTATTTGCTTTTCAAAGCATTTTTTATTTGTGTAGAAACATAGGATTATTTAATAATGCTTCTTCTATTTTGACACTTGAATAAATGTTTTTGTAGGAATCAAGTCTTAACTGTTGTTCTATGACGTGATTATGCTGACGAAATGATAAGTTATGTGGTGTCGCAAGGAGAAAAGAACCCTATTTTTGTCATCATACAATTTGGAAAGGGAATAGGGTGGAAAGGTATTAATATTAAAATTCCGTTTTTAAAAATTGTTACATCATATACACATATCAATAGTTATGTTATTTGTCATATGTGTTTTATGATAATAGGAGATGTACGTGCCGCAAACTCGCGTTATGCAACAAGACTTTTTATCAACCATGAAATGCTCGAAATGATAGACTTCAAAGAAAGGCATTTTTTAAATTATATGCATTGATAAAAGAGGATATTATTTATGTTTTTAAACTAAAATAGTTATTCCAAAAAAAAAAAAAAGGTATGTAACGTGTTATGAAAGATTTTAAAGAAAACTTTATCTATATTTTTACCTTAATGAAGTAATGAAGATTATTCCTAATTGATTTATATAATTGACAGATGGCTTAGAAAGCAATCAAATAATGAAGTTTCACAACCCCTCACACAATTATCCACCGATAGTTGTGAGTTTTTGAAGGAGGAAATGGTAAAAGATATATCTGATTTGCTTTCCATGGACAAGGTAAATACTTAAAATAGTTTGATAAATAGATATGTTTGGTTTAAAATCCTCATATGTGCTATTCCAATTTTAATGATATCAGGCTGGTGTATGTGTGACGTTAGCAACAATTGAAGATCAAGATACGACTTACAATTGGTATTATGATTCATGTAAACGCTGTTGTAGTGGTGTTATAAGAGAAGGCGACCTTATAAAATGTAGAAAAGAAAACATGATCCTGAAATCTACAATCCCAAGGTAAAATATTCTAACTTATTAAACAATTAAATATAAAACAAATTTTTTTGAAATAAGTAGTTTTTTGTTAAAAGATAGTAATAACGATTATATCACTACAAGAAAACAGGCTTTAGGCAACGTCATAAAAAATGTAGCTATATGTTGATTTAGTGTTGCTAAAGGCCTATAGCAATGGATTATTAGCCATCACCAATACATGGCGTTGCTATAAGCCTATAGCAGCGCTTTAGGCACCTTTAGCAACGATTAAGATAATCCGCTACCATAAATATTTATGGCAACGCTTTTTCTTTGGCAACACTTTCACCTAATTATGGCAACACTTTTCTTTGGCAACACCTTTACCTAATTATGTCAATGCTTTTCTTTAGCAACACTTTTACCTAATTATAGCAACCGTTGTTATTTAACTTAAGGCAACATTTTCTACCAATTATGGCAACACTTCTTAGCTTATTATTGGAACGTTTGTCTAGCTTTTTTTGGCCACGCTTTCCAATTATAGCAACAATTATCCTTTCAATTAAGGCAACAATAATAAAAATTTAATCGGACTATCCACCAATATAAAGGGACACTTCTTAGCTTGATACGCAACATTTTACTTTACCTTTCTAGACAACGCTTTCAAATATGTCTAAAGCAAAACGTCTAATTGGTCCTCCAAATACAATTTTCCACCAACAAGCTATGTATATCAAAATAAATATATATTATATTATATTCCAAAATCTACATTAGTCATCCAAAGAAACGCCATTATCTTTAATTACATCAACTAAAACTAATATCCAAAAATCAATTCAAAACTCATTAATATATTATATTCCAAAATCTACCTAATATTTATGTGCCCAAGACATCCAATAATTCTTCACAAATTTGGAGAAGCTCGTAGAGTTTGTGCATTCTGTACCATCCCGCAAAAAACAAGAAAAACATTATAGTTAGACAATAGAAGGTGGTAGCTAAATATAAAAATAAAAAAAGCAAATTTATCAATCACACTAGTGTCTTAAGTAAAGCATATTAGTAATGAGACTTCATATCTACTAGATCTCATTCTTCTTACCTACTATAGCAAAACTATTAAAGAGTTATCTGACACATATATAAACTGCAATCTAATAGAGTTTCTAGCACCTTCAGTTTCATTCTACATAATTTTCAATTGGTATATCTACATATCCCTGCTAAATGGATGCTAAACCTTGTCAACTATTAATGTCCCTAAAGATTTAGCATCTAATAATCGACCATTTTCTGCAATTTTTTACACATGAAATCATAACACAACTCCTTGACATCTTCCTTTGTCAACACAACATAATACTCCACAAAGAGTAACTATGCTCATATTAGTTCCAAATCCTAATGTCTCAGGTGCATTTAAGCCTATAGCAAGTTCCAAACGGTAAATTTAGACAATGGCAGCATCAACAAAATAGTAGGGCAACTTAAGCCAGAAAAAAAAAAGATAAACAGAATTATATGTAATATGCAAATTTAAGAAAAAAATAAGTAAAAACCATACCTTTAGTCAACCATGATAGATGAGACTTCTAGTGTCGATAAATTATGTTGCACCATTTGTAGCAGTAGAAACAATTACTTTTGCAATGAGTTCTGGGGTTAAACTTGGGTCCTTTTGGCGAAGTTGGGATACTGTTGAAGCAATCACATCAAGAGTTCTCATTGTCTCTCTCTGAGTTTCAAACTCCTTTCTCGTCTCCTGTAACTTTGTTGCCTCTAATTCAAGTTCCTTTGACACTCTTTCCATATTAGCAACTTGTGCAGCATGAGCATCCTTTTCTCTTGCTAGTTCTTCCTTTTCAGCATTCAAATCCTTCTGCACATCAGCTGTTACTGCAGTTTTGATGGACTCCATGACCTCCTTAGGTAATATGAGAGAAGTACTAGTCCTTTTATCGTTCAGCTTCTTGCGGGAAGCACCTGCACGGCTGCACCAAGTAGTCGTACGCGACCTGGCCGGTCATCTCCCATTACTTCATGGTATGGATCTCTACGAGATTCATTACTTGGATTATCTTGTGATGATTCCAATTGCCTCATAGCTTGCTATATGAATTAAATACACTTTGTTAAAAGTGTACGATAAATATTTTTTTTAGATTGGAATAGAATATGATAAACTTAACATATACAATTTTCTTATCAGTATAATCATATGGTCGGTTGTATGTTCTTCCTTCTTTCCAACGCCGGGTTTCCTCTAACATTTTTCTTTTAGATGGAGCTACACCATCTTTCCGCAACTGAAATATATGAATGAAAAAAACAATAAGCTAGGCATCTTCTATAAAAAAGAATTATGTTATTTAAGTTAAAATTGTAAATATTTAGTACCTTCTCGTCATAAATCATGGCAAAAGGATCCGGACCAACTGTGTGCATGCTATCTTGTTCTTTGCAATTTTCAAAATTTTGTAGACTTGTTTTCTAACAAAAGGGAAACTTAAGCAGGAAACAACAATGTAAATATTTTCATAGTATATATTATGTTTTTAATCTACCTTTGCAGGTATAGTCTCCCAATATGCTAGAAGCATTTTGAAATGTGATTCAGGCATCATCTTTGGAGCATACTCCAATCGTTGTTCATCAGTGTCATATTTATAGTAGTGGTCCCTTTTGAGCCGACACTTGAAACCTCACCATGATGCATCAAGGGTCTCCATCACCCAACGTTCAGATTCAGCTGGAATAATATATTTGCTCTAAAAGATTCAAGTTTTAGGTTAGCAGAAAATTAGAAGCATAGAAAAGAAAGAGGACATATTACTAGACCATGTCGTTTCGGAGTATTAACTCAAATTCAAGGGTTCCGACTACAATAAAAACAAAAGAGAGCTTACATTCACATATTCCCAAATCTTATCTTTATTTGGAACTTTGTGCCAATCTGTTTAAGTCAATGGAGCCCAATTATAATCATGAGCAATGGTTCCCAAGAATCTGGTAAGCTCCTTCCTTGCCTTTTTAGGTCCAATGGGTTGTCCTAAGTCATTACAGTAAATAACAAGGCGGTCTTCCAATTTACGAGCATGGACTTCGAATAAATTTGTTGGACCTCGACCCTTCTTACTTGGACCTACGTGTTGTAAGTATAAATACATATGTATATATACACATATGTATATATATGCTGTATGTATATACATATGTATGTATATGTATATATATATATATATGTATATATATATATATATATATATATATATATATATATGTATGTATATGTATATATATATGTATGTATATGTATATATATATGTATATATATATATATATATATATATATATATGTATATATATATATATATATATATATATATATATATATATGTATGTATATATATATATATCAATCATATCCTTTCTATTAAGATGAGGGAAAGCATAATTGTAGTCATCAATCAATAAAATATGCAATCACATCAACCAATTTGACTCATACCCGACCTGGTAAAAACGAGAATATCCGGGTCGGGTAATGGGCCACAATAGAAGAGCTCGCGGGTACCCGATACCTGGTTATTAATTTATTCTGTTACTTTTTTTTTGCCAATTTGGCTTCCTGTTACTGATATATATTATAGTGTTAGTCTAAATAAACTTTTGATATTTGGGTTTGGAGTATTTGGCAGAATGGTTCTAACTGCTAAGAGTCAAGAAAGCCATGAATGTGATTTTTTTGTAATTCACACTTTTTGTTAAATGGCAGTAGGTAGATACTAGGTAGGCACCCTAAATAATTACTTAATAGCTTTTCTTCATTTTTTTTTTGATAAGTTTTGGTTTTATATATAGAGCAAACATCTTCCAAAAAGAGTTATAATCAAGGGATGTAATCCAAAGAACATAATGAGCCTAAAATCAAAGTGCTGCTCTAAGCTATTAACAATAAAACCGCCAACAGCAGATTGAGCCAAAAGAAAGAAAAATAAGGGGAATTAAATCATACCCATGCAAGGAACTCATCTTGTCTTCTTAGTCCCTGCTTAGCCAAAGCATCTGCTACATGATTTGAATCTCTAACATGGTGAATGATTGAGATACTAGGCAGTAGCTTTTTGTCAGTTTGCCATTAGAAAGGTAGATACTAGGCAGTAGCTAAACAAGCTTGCCAATAGCTTTTTCTATAAAGGTGTGTTACAATTTGGTTGTTGGCATGACAGTAGGACTAGCAGTAGCTTCACCGCCTTCACAAAGCACTGTCAACTAGTGGTTTTGTTGAACAACTTTTAAAAAAGTATATGAGCCGAGTACCCTATGACTCGACCCCTACTGGCAGGGGGGCTGGGCAGAAGGTTGGGCTCAGGAATCAATGAACTCGACATCTGTAATGCCTCAACACTGTCTTCCTTTGACCTTCCTTTTTTTTCATCTGTTCACCTTGTTGTTAGCCAGTAACAAAATCTCATAATATCCTTCTTGCTTTCATAGAATGAACTAATATAAAGCTGAGAATAAAATTTGAACCTAAAAGAGGATAGGAAAACAAAAACCTTGCTTCTCTGTGAGAACAATCTCTTCTTGGCTACCAGATGGAGCAGTGATGGAAAGTTGACCCTTAGATCTTAATCGATCTTGCTCCAGTCTCTGCACTTCTAGTTGTAACCGATGTGCTTCTGTTGGATCCATTTGTTGTTGCAACATTAAGAAATATTCCATTGCTAAGGATGGGCACAGTGGCTGCTTCTTATTTTTTCTATGTGGTTGTTCTCTAGTCCTTGCCTTCTATTGAGGGGAACAACAAAAGGGGAACACAATTTAAATGGTTTATATAAATAAATATCATATGCACTTAAAGAAGTGTTCACTTTTGAGCAGCCAAACCTGCTTCAGTTTAGTTTTAGATATTGAATCAACTGCAGCAGTGCTGGTTATCACGTTCATCTCTCGAGTATTTTTAAAGAAGTCATCATCAGAGTCATCTTCACCACCATGAGGCGTATAGTCCTGAACATTTTCAGTATTCACTTTCTCTTTTCCTTTCTTGATCTTATTTCTTTCCATGAGTTGCTGAGCAATCTTCTCTAACCCAAGTTCTTTAAGCTTTTTTGCATTTTGTTCAATGTTCGCAAACCTTGCTTTATCATATGGAAGTACTTCAGATGATGTTCGAGTGTTCCCATTCTTCCCCATTGTCTACCTTTCCACTCAACTGCAAAAAAAAAAAAATAGAGGGCGGTAGTATAGTGGGTGATAATGAAAACTAAGTAGTGGTTAGAAAAACAATGCAGACGAAACAAAGTCGACTTAATTAAAGTAGACATAACAAATGTAAATTCAGTTGAAAAATTTATGCAATGATGTCTTTGGCATTAAATGTATATGCAAACGAAGTGTTGATTGATTACCTGTCCAACAAAGTACTCACAATCGTTTGACAAAAATATATATTTAATATATGTATATATTCAGCTGAGATAGAGATATCTCTGGATTTGAACCATAACAAAAACAGATCATTGTCATAGTAGCAAGAGTATTAGCTCAGACATAATTGGGATTAAACCAAATAGTGTCTACCCAGATATGACAAAACAGAGCCATAGCATGATAACCCAAGAAATATCCAACAAAGTTACAAGAATAGTATTTAAAAGAAACTACAACACAATAGCATTAATAAAGTCAAGTAGAACTAAGAAAGTAAAATAAACCTAACCAGAATGAGAAAATGTTGAGCAATGTGAAAAAAGCAAAAATAATTTAATGAACATATAAAAGAGTGTAAAACTCAGTCTTAAGCTCTAAAAATTATGAGTTAAGTATTGGTATCAACTTGCATCCAATCCCAATCTGTATCATCATGTTCAAAGTCTTCCTCATGGTAAGTTATATCCAAAGCAATCTTCTATGTCACAGATTTCCACTGATCGTACTTAACCACTAACTCTTGAATAAGTATCACTTGCATCCACATTAGGTATGTCACTACCACTAGAATCAACAGGCTCTTTCTAATAGGTTTCCTCATTCATTGCTTCCTCGAAGTCGAATAAGTCTCTTGGAACCCGCTGCATGACATAGTGAATATAATGTTCTTCTGGATCTTGTACATAAGAAACCTGATGAACTTGTGACGCGAACACAAAAGGATCATTTTGAGAACATTTCTTTTTGATATTGACAAATGTAAGCCCAAACTCATCGACATCTGCAAGAAACCATTGACACTTAAATAACACGACACTAAATTGAGACCAAAAATCCAACTCAATAATTTCTTCTATTACACCATAGTAGGTAACGTCTCCATCCATGGGATTTCGATCCCTTGAACTAGCAAAACTTGAAGTCGTGGCTGTTAAAGTAACTCCACTATTTTGAGTCTTTATACGTGAATCAGGCCCCCTTGTGCAAAACCTATAACCATTCACAAAATAGCCCATGTACCTCCTAGCCTTAGTGTTAGGACCATTAGCCAACCAAAACAAGTGGCCATCAACTTGTTCTCTTTGAACCTTTTCTTGGAACCCATCAATAAAATCTTTGCTATGACTTTGAGCATCATCCCATCTACGCTTTCGCCCATGGCTATTTACTAACTGTTAGTGTTCTCTGAAATTTAAAGTAGATATATGTTATAATTAAAATGACACAATGTAAAAAAAATAAAAGGCATAATTTTTACTTACTTTATATATTTTTCAATAGTTGTATCTTTGCAGTTGAAGATGATATATCTATGTGCTTGCTTCTTACTTATAACATCTAAAGAAAATCCCTTCCCTTTTCTTTTCCTTTTTCCTCCAATAGGATGCCCTACCTTTGGAAAAATGGATGAATCATCTTCACTCTGGTTCATTTCACAATGCCTAGCACATCTTCTATCCAATCTAGTCTTTACACCATCATGCAAATCAAAATGTCAAGCATTCTTCCATCATATAGCCTTCAGCTATGCTTCCTTCTGGACGACTCCTATTACGTACATAAGACTTTAACTTACCAAGATACCTCTCAACAAAGTACATCCAGCAATACTGCACCGGTCCACCAAATTTAATTTCATCAACTAAATGACTAGGCAAATGAACCATAACATCAAAAATGGCAGGATGGAATATCATTTCGAATTGACAAAGTATTTCAACAACTTTAGATGCCAACTTGTCTAACTCTTTTAGGCAAAGAATCTTGCTACATATGCCACAAAAGAAGTTTCCCATTCTAATTAAAGGTACAACAACACTTTTCGGCAATGTCTTTCGGACAGCAACTTGCAGCAAGTGATGTAGCAAGACATGCGCATCATGGCTTTTGTAACCAACAAACCTTCGTTCGTTAGCTTGTACACACCTTGCTATATTCGATGGATAACCATAAGGGAGCTTTGCGTCCTTTAAAACTTTAAGAAACAAGTCCTTTTCCACATTACCCATTGTAAAAGGTGCTGGAGGCACTAACAAATGCTTACCATCTTCTGAAGGAAAAGGGTGGAGATGTGGTTTTATGTTAAGATCCACCAAATCGAGGCGTTCCTTAATGTGGTCCTTTGTCTTTCCTGGAACGTCCAAGAGTGTGTTAATGATATTATCAAAGAAATTCTTCTCAATATGCATGACATCAAGATTGTGACGATATTTAATATTAGCCTAATATTGCAATTCCAGGAATACAAACTTCTTTTTCCATTTACCTTTACTAACTCCTCCTTTTTTTCTCTTTCCAAAATCATTTACAAAGTCTTTCAATTCATTTAGCAGATCAGTACCCCATAAAGAAGAAGGTGCACCTCTATCCTCCACTTCTCCATTAAATGATTGTTTATCGTTCCGCCAAGGATGGCCCATATCAAGAAGCCTTCGATGGTCCATATAACAATTCTTTCCACTATGATCTAAGTAATGAGGTCTTACATCATGGTTACAGCTTGGACATGCATAATTTCCTTTAGTGGCCCATCCAGACAACATAGAATATACTGGAAAATCATTTATCGTACCTAGTAAAGCAGCATGTAACTGGAATGTCTGCTTCATAAAAGCATCATAGGTCTCCACCCCATCTTCCCACAATTCCTTCAACTCATCAATCAAAGGTTGCAAATAGACGTCTATGTCATTTCCTGGCGACTTAGGCCCAAAATTAACATAGATAACATGAAATATTCAGGTTTCATTGACAACCATGGTCGAAGATTATAATTAATTAACACAACAGGCCATGTGCTATGAGCAATGCTCATAGTCCGAAATGGGTTAAACCCATCGCTAGCAAGAGCCAACCTAACATTTCGTGGATCAGTCGCAAAGGTTTGATTTGAAGAATCAAAGTCTTTCCAAGACTGGCCATCTGCTAGATGCCTAATGTACTCATCTTGTGTTCGTTTCTTGTCATGCCAAATCATTAATTCAGCTGTCTTCGAACACATATATAATCCTTGGAGTCTAGGTTTCAAAGGAAAATACCTTAAAACTTTTGCAGGGATTTTATCAGCCTTTCACCTTGATGTTTCACACTTAGGACATACATTATCTCCTTCAAATTCTTTTCTATAAAGAATACAATCATTGGGGCAAGCATGTATTTTTTTTATAGTCAAGGCCTAAATTCCTCACAATATTCTTAGACTCATTAAAAGATTTAGGAAATTAAGCCATAGGAAATGCCTCTCTCAACAACTCTAATAGATCACCAAAGGCCACATTGCTTATACCATTAAGACACTTGAAAAGATATAAGCGAATAAGGAAAGAAAACTTAGAGAAAGTTTTACAACCAGGATATAGCTCTTACTTTCCTTCTTCTACCAACTAATAAAACTTTCTAGCCTCTTCATTTGGCCCATTTGGATTCTCTTCACCTACATTTAACCCTTCATTCATATCTCTAAAAGTATCTTGCAATAATTCGTCAATATCATCAACAGCATTGGCACAATAGCTTTCATTCGTACTGATCTTGTCCTTACATGTAGAAGAAGATGCTTCCTTGTTTATAACCAAATCCTTAAATCCCTTCACAAATCCATTAACAATCACATGATCATATATGTCATCCCTTGAATAGCAAAAACGCCTACAACACCTTTTGCAAGGACATTAAATTTGTCCCTCAATAGCAGCTTTGGCAAAAGAATCGTCAAGAAAAGCATTTAAAGCACTTTTAAATTCCTCAGATTCTCTAGAGCAGTTCATCCCGTTTTGATCCATCAATGAAATGACAACTATACACCCAAAATGATAAGTAAATAACATAAACAAATTAACATACAAGAACTAAGATTAAACTCAGAGTACTAATAATGAAAGTAGCAATAATTAATAAAATATCTAAGAACTTGGGCAAAAAAACATGGAAACAATAACATAATAGAATCTCAATTTTTAAGAGTATAATTAATAATAACAATTTTCCAATTAAGCACCATGACATTTATACGTTTATTTACAATTTTGCATGAGTTCACTATTTACTATAGCATGTTGCAAAATCCAAGTGAAACAACCAAACCCGTAATCTATGAGTTCAAAGAAACAAAAGTGGATCACATTACGACAAGTAGAAACACTATGAGTTAAAACTTCAGGGATACAACAGCATGTGCTTTAGTTTTTGGTGCAGATATCAATCCCTTTAATATCAATGTGCTGAAAATAAAAAGAGGGTTTGAGTTGGCAGCATTCATAGTTTGTCTAATGTACTACTCATGGGAGATGAAGAGACTAGAGGCACTAGCACAAATATACACATGCATGCCAAGCTCCATTATTTGAATATATATTGCTAGTGTGACATAAGAGACCACATAGATTTAAAAAGGTATACCCAATAAGTGAATGTCAAAATAGATCACACAAGCTAGAATTTGCATCTATTGTCCAATTTAAACTAAAGACATCACAAAATATAATAGGCAAAATAAAACATACGAGGGAGGGAATAAGAGAGTTCAAAGAAAACTACATAAAAAAAGAGTGGAGATTAAGTTTAATGGAGAGGAGAATCAACTATTGGCCCCAAGTTTATACGTAGATATTAACACTAATATATTGTAGCAATAGGCTAACAATGATACAAGAACTGAAAAACAAGGCAAGCTAATATAAGCCAAAATTATAAAAATAAACAAAAAAAAGGCTAAGATTCACACACCAAAGGCAACAAAACCGCCAAAACATTCCTACTGATCTCAAATAGCCAAAACAGATACAAGTAAGCAACCAGCCTTTAGCAATGTATGTTAATTGCAATTCACAAAGCGAATAAGATAAGAGGAACAAAAAAGGGACTCGAGATACAGACACATGATCCCCAGCCAAAACCAAGTATCCCAGTTCATGATTATATGCGTCCTTTACTTCAACTAGCCATGATGTGAACTCTGGTTGTTTTCCTCTATTAATGAACTGTAAAGTGCACATACTTCCCAAAATTCTACTACCTATTTATATAATTTTGTTGATAAAAATGGATTATGAACTATGAGAATGAATCGTCTTTGAGTCAAATAACACCACAAAAAAGGCCACATGAGGGGAAACAAACTTTGGGAGCTACATCTGAACTATCTCCATTACAGATTCAAGAGTCGAGCACTAAGAAGCTTTTAATATGCAAGACAGAGAAATAAGGATGGAGCTTTGATTTCTCATTTTTTTGCACAATAATAACCATCTCGAATTTGTTATGCCTTCAGTTATGTTTTTAGGAACAATTTTATCGGTTTGAATAAGTTGCAAATGTTATGTGGAATTTGCATAAGTACTTTTTTAAAGTTTCAAATAGTATGGAATTTGTTAAGCATTTGACTTAACATTTTGGTTATTACATATTGGGTTGATTTCTTTATCAATTTTGTTTGTGTCAATAAGTAAGTAATAGCTATGAAAAGTAAGTATATATCATTCCAAATTTTATATAGACGATTTAAACATATTTTATTATATATATCTTAAATAAAACCGATTTACACACAACACACACAACTATTACCTATTCTTGCTTGATTTGTTTCCATATGAAGTTCAATAAATAATAAATATATGAAAGCTAAGTATATATCATGCATATTTTAATAAACACGATTTCCACAATTTATTTATAGATATTTGTTAAAAAAACCCGATTTAAAAAAAAACTCTTAAGCTTTCGGTTAATTGATTGTGTTTTCATATAAAATTCAAATTGAATAAACAATCAAAATAAAATCAATGAATGCCTATATATAGATAGATTACCGATTTTCTTTGGCTATAAATTCAAGCTAAAGTACCTATTACCTAAGTAACCTAAAATAAGTTTCAGTGATGAATCCTAATGCTCTTAGTCGTTGTCTACTTGAGTACCTTCCAGTTGAAGTTTGATTGATATAATTTCACCTGTTGGATCCTCTTCGATTAGTGATTTCTTTCGTTGCAAGTTAAGGTACATCATATTTAACAAATTGTTTTGAATGTTTTAAAGTTTTTTCGAACACCTATTTTTAACACTTTTATGCTTAATGTGTAAATACAGTTGTAAGCTACTCAATGAAATATCCAATGATAATAAAGTTCTCCAAGCACTTTGAATTGACCATATACTATTTTGACCATGGGAACACAGTATTAGAAAAATGGAGTTATTTACACGTTGCCTACAATGCAAGAATCCTTCAGCTCTTTTGCTGGTTGGAATGGTAACTATTTATATTTCTCTTCTAATGGTTCATTGATGTCATATGATTTCGTTGACTTTAATTGCTAATTAGGGTTGATATGATTGTTGCTTTACTATAGGTTCAATATGTTACGCACATGAAGATGAAAGATGGTATTAAGAACATCACAATAGCATCAAATGAAGGTTATTTGGTGGCAACTTATTTACTTGGGCTCATTGACCTATGCGATAAAGAAGAGTAGAACAAAATCATAGGTTTTGAAATGATGGTGAAGACAATTAGGATAATGGGTATGAAAGGAATTGTGGAATGCAGAAAGAAGATTTGTTACAACTTGAATGGATTATCTATAGAAAATAAAGTTACTTTCAAACAAGATGGATTCTTTTTATGTACAACACAAGAATCATGCGAGGCTAAAATGAAACATTTGGAAGCTGTTGATTATATCTATTATTATTTTAAAGATGATAACTTATTATGTGATTTTTGCAATTGTAATACATAAATTTGTTTCGTTATATCTTTTATGTGTTAGAGTTACATTAGATGTTCAATCTTTAAAAATATTGGATAATAAATTAATTTATTTGTTCTACTTTATTTTAGCCGACTTTACATTATGAAGGGTGATTGTGAAAATTGTCCACCTTTTGTCCATTATTTCTTAATTAGATGTGATACGTATAATATATATGATATACTCCCTCCGTTTTATTTTAATTTACTCACTTCACTTTGGGGGAGAACCAAGGAGAAAGTGCAAAAGTATGAGAGAGAAACTGAAAAGGTGGAGAGAGAAATGAAAAAGTGAGAGAGAGAAATTAAAAAGTGGGTTAAAATATTAAAAAGTAGATAACATGAGTGGAAAAAGAAGAGAAAGTAGATGTGACATGTTACCAAAAATAGAAAAAGCAACAGTGTGTAGATTAAAAAGAAACGGACCAAAAAGGAAAGTGTGTAGATTGAAAAGAAACGGAGGGAGTAGTATCTATAACGTAAAATATATGATATAAAAGGATATAGTATATGATAAGTAAAATATATATTTAAGGAGATAGTATATGATACGTAAAACATATTTATATCATATATTTAAGGATATCATAATTTACATTGAAAATATATGATACGTAAAATCATGATTCCTTCCTAAATTGATTGCATTGAAGGGAAATGATGATTCATTTTTTACAATAGAGATTATTGAGATATTTACTGTCTAAATTTGTTTGTAATTAAAGAGATTTGCTTATATAATGAGAATATCCGGGTAATCTATTTATTTCCTTAAGTTTGTTAATAAAGATTATCAAAATCATTAGATATAAATCAATAAAAAAATTACTATTTATTTATTGACAAATTTACGGCCCAAATGAAGTAAATTGAAGAGATTTAATGTTTTCTAAATTTAAGATTATATGATATTTTCCCAAAATCATGATGCAAAATCAATAATCAAAATATTAAAGGCATTAAAGTAGTGACATAATAATCTACCTTATTTATTAAATGTATATGGAAAAAATTAAAGATGAAATGTATTAATCCACTTTAGTTAAAAGTGTGTGGCTTAAGATCTCACATTTCCTAATAAAATTGAGATCGTGATTTCGGGCACCAAGGCAGAAATTTCCATCTAGATTTCCATTTTTTCTAGATTCGATATCATCCTTATTCTTTTCTAAGACAAAGGTTGAGTACATAGAAGGTGAGCCATCCATAATATATCCTAAGAGAATATAATATATATAGACACTTAAATTGTAGCCAATTTTTTAGTTCAATTTCATAACCTAAATATATCAATTTTTTTTGTCCTTAACCACATACATATACTACACGTTTATACTCATTCTTGTTAGCTATGTTTTGTCCTTAACTACACACATATACTACACGTTTATCCTCTATGTATACTACACGTTTATACTCTTGTTAACCCATTCTTATTGATTAGTTTACATAAACATTTACAATGCTAATTCTATTCTATACCTCATAAGTAAATCATATCATTGAAGATGAGCAATCAAGAGCAAGAAACAAAAAAAGCATTGAAGAGGAAACCAAGCAAAAGTTTGCATGGAAAATATGCAAGAACACATCAAGAAGACATGGGTAAGTAATTCTAGAAGCATTAAATTTTTTAACATTTTATATGCTAATATTTGATATTCCACCTAATATTGAATAAATACAAGACGGATAATTATTACATAACAAATTGCAATAAATTAAAAATAAATACAAATTATAAATAAAACCAAATACTAATTATTACATTTAACATCATATATTAGGTGGAATATCAAATATAGGCATTAAAATGTTGTAAAATGAAGCATATATGTAAATATTTGTAGATGAAATACTAAAAGAGATGCTATCATGCTTATCTTATCTCCTGACATAGATTAGCAATTTGATGTTATGCTATTTGTAATACATAACATGCATTGTATAAAAACGTGTCATAAGAAAATTAAATAACTCTATCTAATATAGTCAATGTAATTAGTCATATTTACCTCTTTGTATATCTACCAATATACATTATGAGTAATTTATATGCAAGACAAGGAATTACATACAAAAGTACATGTTTGTAGTTGAAAAATAAAATGATACTAAGATCTTGATATTAATAGCTTATCAAATGCCTTTTTCCTTTATATAGTTAAATATATGTAGTAGTATTGATCAACTTATATGTTATTTTATGTGTTCATGTAGACAATTAAAAATATCATGATATGTACATGTTATTCTGGATTTTTTCCTTAAGTACATTTGTTTCCATTTTTATTTTACTGCTATTTTTGTTACAGAAAATTCTCCTAAAGGATCTGCATTATAAATTGTATAAATTGGGAATGTTAAGGAGTCACGAAGACCTTTGGGAGAAATATCTAATGGTAATGTGTTCTACATATTTTAGATCATATGGTATAGTAAAATATTATTACATTGTTAAATAAGTTGACCATGAAAAATGTTGTTACATATAATTGTTCTAACTCCATTTTTTGTTTTTTTATAAATGATTGTAGTTATATCTAGGTCAACAACGAGAATAGAATCATGTGACACACAAAAGTCAGTTATAACAAGTACTGATGTTCTTGCACTCGATGAAGAATGAAGAGCAGCTAGGCAGAAGAGAAAATACCTTTTGGACAAAAACATAATCAAATTTCCCGAAGAAATTAATGGTATAATATTTTTTTAACCTTGATAATATTGTGAATTTAGTTGGATTATAATTGATTCATAATGTTAACACCATACCTAATAAATTTTATTTCGTTAGATAGTTTAGATGACATGTATCAATATTTATTCTATTAAACATACCAACCATATACGAAAAATAAAGAGTTGTAAATATTGTAACTTAATAGTGGTATATATAGAAGATATCTATGTTACTTTATTAGTTGTAAATATATTTTTACTATAAGAATATGAAATCTTAGTTACCTGCTCCTTAAACTTTTCCAATAATCTCCATATTGAAACAACGTATTCCATTCGTTCCGGTTCATGCAAGCACAACAAAAATAGGAGAATATATGTTACTATTAGTATTGCAAATAACTTACATTAAGATATAATATATTCTAAACTAAAAACCACCAAAAATAACAATTTCAATCATAATAATAACATGTGGCTTCTAACATTATCACAAAGATTAATATGTCATATGAATAGGAATCTCAAACATACCATTAGCAAAGTAGCTTAAAGGACTTCTTTGACTTCTACCACTATTCCCCTACGTTAAGTAAGATAGCCTTTAAAAGGTTAGATATATATTAAGC
Source organism: Beta lomatogona (assembly GCA_947646795.1). NCBI lineage: Eukaryota > Viridiplantae > Streptophyta > Magnoliopsida > Caryophyllales > Amaranthaceae > Beta > Beta lomatogona. The sequence continues at coordinate 524,081 of CANSNZ010001135.1, forward strand.
TCATTTAATAAAAGTATATATCATATAAAATTCTAAAAACAAATAATAAATCAGACATATAGAGTTAAAGAATATAACTTTTTATGAGATGATTCAAAATTTAATCAAATTTAATGAAATCATATATTTTGTAAAAAAAATTTACAATTGAAAAGCTATGACTTGAAAAGTTGTAAACATTGATTAATGCTTTGTAATGTTACATTTTCAATCCAACTATTTAAAACTATGGACTTCAGCATGATAATTATTAACAATTCCTTGGAATTCACAATTAGAATAATTTAATTTTATCAAAAAGTTACAAATGTGATTACAACCCTATGTACCAGATTTATAAGGACCAAATAAACTATTATGTATATTCAAATTTTTTTTCATTAATGTAATTTAGAGGACGAATTATTTTTTTAACAAATGGCCATAAATACAAAAACAAAGTGAAATGGGGAAATCAGTTGTCGGTGTCTAATTTCCATCATTCGTTTTCATATGCTAAAGAAAATATGTATAAAAAATGTATGGATAATCTAACCCTATTTTTAATTAATTTAATGTTACAACATATTATTACAATAAAAAGTCTTACGAATTATTTTCTTATCAAATAAGGGATAAATACAAAAGTAACAAATAAACAACATTTATAATAAAAACATAATTACAAATGCTTCATGTAACTTTGAACAACGACAAAAATAGATATAGCAGCGTTTTTTTTTTACTTATTTTTGATACAATTGTGGACATTGTTTTGACAAATGAAATAAACTATTTTCTTTCTCGCATTTTAGATTTCAATTAATATAGAGGACAAGTTTTTTATAGAAAATAAGCCATAAATACAAAAAGCAGCAGATTTCTAACAACTAAATAATTATGTTAAAAAAAATTAACATTTACAATAACAATATAATTATTTATATTGCATGTAATTTCGAACAACCAAAAAAATAAGAACAAAAGTCGATTTTTTTTTCAGTTATTGTTCATGCATCAGATTTATATATTCTGTTACATAAAAAATAGGATTCTAACAATAATTGCAAAGAATAAGGTAATTAATTACATAATTTTCATACAATTGTTGAGGACGAAAAAAAAAATGCAAATTCATATCTTTTAGCATTTTATGTGTAATATATTTTTTAAAAAACAAAAAATTGTATAATCATATACGTAATTTATATATTGAAGATTCATTATCACAAATTAATTCTCGATTCAATATACATATATTCAAATATATAAGAGTAAATAACTAAAAAATATATTAATGAAAACGTAAATTTTTCTACACAAAGAAAAACATTAATTGGATCGAAAATAACCTGTTTATGAAGATCTCATTGTAGAATCATTCATGCAGTTTGAAATTTCGGCCGTGATTTGATTTTCTTCACATTCATGTATTCACTAAAAAAAAAAAAAAATATTTATAAATGCCCAAAATGCAAATAAATCGGTTTTATATAATTCAAAAAATGCCTAGATCTACAACAATCAAATATAATTCATCAACCATCTATTAATTTCGGTTTTAAATAATTCAAAACGTTGAAAAAAGTAAAAATACCTGCATGCAAGGTTTTATGGATTGAAAATCTTCTTTTGTAGTTTTCGAGCCAAAAACCTCCATTTCTTCTCGAATTGTTGAAAAACATCATCGAGTTCTTCTCCTTCAATTCAACTTTTCATATAATTCTTCCCAAAAAATCAGTTCTTGAATATCCTCTTTGAAAATCCAAAAAATTCAACCTTTATTTTGTAGTTTCCTCTTCTATAAATATAGAATAATATATAAAGAAATTTGTAGATCATGAACATTTTTTTTGTTGTGGAAATAGGAATTTGTAGATTAGAGTATAATTTAGATTTTAGAGAGAGAAAGAAAGAAAGAGAGACGGATAGAGAGAGACGAAGAAATAGAGAGAGAGAGTGAGTGAGTTAGAGGGAGGAAGGTGAAGAGTTAGAGTCAAAGAAATGAAATGAAAAGGGTGGGGGGGGGTTAGGGTTTTAAATGGGCTGAATAAGATGGAGAAAGAGAGAGAGCCATGATCTGTTTTTTTCTTCCTCTTATTGGGACTTTGTTCCCCCTCAAGGCCATTTTTAAGTGGGCTAACAAAACCATCTATCTATCTTAATATATAAAACAACACTTATATATGGATTTTAATTCTTTAAATTATAAGGACTCATGAATATGGAATTATATTTTTTACAATAAAATAAATTATATCATTTTCTTAATTGTTGAAATATTATATTATTATAGAGGGTAATATAATAATTTATAAGTTGAATTGATATAATTAGTTTATAAAATGATTTAGGAGTTACTAATGGGCCTAGTATGGGCCAACTTCTATACATACATGGACTGAGTTAGGGTAGAATTATTTCTTATTTGTAAAACTATTACAATACTTATGTATGTAATTGACTTATTTCTTTTAATTTTAATTAGTTTGTACATAGAAACTGATATTTTAAACGTTAAGTAAAATACATCGTATAATGAATTATTAATATATTTAAATATTGATTTGTTGGTCTCTAAATTGTAATTTTTTATATTACCATGCTTTTGTAATAATAGTATTTACTAAAATACTTTGATTTTCTATATATGCTTATATATGTTTAAATACGTAATCATTACCAAAAAAGAATATCACATATTTTTTAAGTTAATGCAGAATCATTCAATTACTTAGAGAAGAAGAAACTAGAACAGAAGCCTGCAAGACAGTATCGAATGCTTATACTCTCAAGCAAACGTAATAAAATATGACCAGATTTTTAGAGTCAGCAAAGCAGTAATAATGTTGAGAACTCACTTACATTATCCACTCTTTGTCACTCTTATGGTAATTTATTGAATATAATGTTACTTCATATTTTATTTTCATACTAAAAATGTATAGTGACATTGTGTTATAAGTAGTAAGTTGTCTATGTTGTTCAGGTTTTCCATCGAACTTTGGAAGTCCTGTCATTAATAACTCAATCAATAACTACATATCTCCAAGCTCAATTGGTAACATGAAGTTATACTTTTATTATAATTTTTCTTCTAATTTATTTTTAATGATGTGAAAATATAACTTTTCTTTTATTCTATATGCAGTATTAAATGTCTCTTGTATGACGCTAAATATATACATATTTTTGTTAACAAATTATGTTTATTATTTTTAGAGAGTCAATTAGCATCAAAGAAATTCGAACAGAAGCGTGCAAGACAGAAACAAATGCTTATACTCTCAAGTAAACGTAATAAAATATCACCAGATTTTCAGAGTCAGCAAGGCAGTACTAATATTCAAAATTCGCTTGGGTTACCGCCAATCTCAACTGGTAAGTTCAAGTTATACTTTTATTTTACTTTTTTTTGAATTTATTTTTAATGATGTGAAAATATAACTTTTGTTTTATTCCATATACAATACTATATTAAATGCCTCTTTTATGATGCTATATGCATACATATTATCGTTAACAAAAAAATGCTTATTATTTTTAGATAGTCAATCAATATCCAAGTTTTCTAGAATGAAGATAAACTCATTATCACAAGAGAAATTTAACCAAGGTATTTAAATCAGAAAATTAAATGTGTTCTAATTTTATAGCATAGTAGTAACATTATTGCTCTAAAGTCGTTTTGAAATAACATATATACTGGACACATGTACAGCAGGGACACCAATCGAAACCACAAGCACGATAACTTCTATTCCAATAAGCAGTTCTTATCAATCAAAAAGATATGTTACTCGAAGCAAAAAGTTGCTCCACTCTATTAATCATTCCTAGTATGGGTACTAATTAATGTGCTTTATTGTGATTTCAATCTTATATGCAGTTAGTATTGTATTTTCTAAACTCTTATTCTTTTTAAACTACCTTTAGATATATGTAGATAAAACCGACCGTTTAGATCTGAATACTGAATCAAATGATGCTTCTCAACAAGAATCGACGGTCCACAATGATATTGACAGTACTGAACAACCATTAGAAAACATAACAGGTACACTTCATAACAACCATTTGATATGTTGCTGATAAGAAGAATGGCACAATAATGTCAATTTAATGTTTAACATAACTTTTTTTGTAGAACAATACTGGGATATAGGAGACTTAACTTGTGTGTGTGAGTTTTGTGGAGCAAAAATGTGGTTCGAAGAACGAGTTAATAAGCGAAACAAATTAGGCACTCCAAAGTTCTCAATTTGTTGTATGCAAGGAAAATTTCTACTTCCTAAACTTAGGCGCCCACCTGAGAATTTACTAATGTATTCTTAGAGAACACAAGACCATTCAATATGATGTATTCTTTTACATCAATGGGTGGTATAATTGTGTGTTCAGCTGATCAAGGACGTGGTCCATATAATTACAAAATTGGTGGACAAAATCATCACTTGATAGGTAGCCTTTTGCCTAATGATGGAGTGCCTCCTAAGTTCTCTCAATTGTATATATATGACACTGTGGAGGAAGTTTAGAATAGAAAAAATACTGCTTGGTATTATTCTCTATTAACCTCATTGCTTTCCGTAATACGATTTGATTAACATAATTTATATGTACTATAATTGATACATTTTGTTTAATGATCCAGACAAGTTTAGTAGCCGAACTACAACATATGCTTGATGAGAATAACCCTTTGGCGAAAGGTTTTAGAATGGCTAGAGACCGTCTTACTTCAGACACATGTGAGAAATGGCATTTGAGACTGATTGGCCTAAGGGAATTGGATGGGAGAACTTATAATTTTCCAACAACAACATAAGTTGCTGCTCTTATTGTTGGGGATATTGATAGTGCTGATAAAAGGGACATAATTGTTGAAACAAAGGGTGGTAGACTAAAATCGATTTCTGAACTTCATCCATCATACCTCCACATGCAATATCCACTCTTATTTCCATATGGAGAAGATGGATATCGAACAGACGTTATGCACAGGCACAAAACACCTTCCACCGAGCCCACAAAGAAACGAGAAAGACTTACAATGCGTGACTGGTTTGCATATCGATTTCAGGATCGTGATGCTGAGGCTGATACGATAATGCTTTCTCAAAAGTTATTTCAACAATTGGCAGTCGACGACTACACCATGATTGAGGCTGAAAGGTTATCATTTATTAGGAGGAATCTGGAAAGTTTTCGATCAGATAATGTTAAGAATATACAAGGCGCAACAGCAAGAGGTGATACAGAAGAGTCTCGTATTGGTGTACCTTCCTCATTCACTGGGGGTCATAGCTACATGAGAGAAAACTATCAGGATGCGATGGCCATATGTTGGTGGTATGGGTATCCCGATCTATTCATAACATTTACATGCAATGCTAAATGGCCGAAAATTACACGCTTCTGTAATAAAAGAGGACTAAGACCTGAGGATACGCTTGACATCATCTGCAGGGTTTTTAAGATGAAGCTTGATCAATTAGTAAGAGACTTGAAAGATAATAACATTTTTGGCTGAGTAAGGGGTGGTAAGTATGTTTTCATTGAATTTAAACATATACTGAAAAAAAAAATTGAATAACTACACAATGTTTAATGTTTCTTTACCCTTTTATTGTCACAGTTGTATACACAGTAGAGTTTAAAAAACGTGGACTACCCCATGCTCATATACTATTGTTTTTGCATCAAGAATATAAGTACCCTCAACCTGCAGACATTGATAGGAAAATTTAAGCTAAGTTGCTAGATCCTAACCTCGATCCTGAGTTATATCATATTGTAAGCTAGCTAGTGATGCACAGTTCGTGTGGTGCCGCTAATACTGATACCCCTAGCATGGTGAATAAGGTATGCTCAAAACATTTCCCCAAAAGGTTTGTCGAAGAAACAAAGGTCGATGACGAAGGATATCCAGTTTGTAGAAGAAAAGATGAAGGATGTTCAGTAACGAAATGTGGTGTTCAGCTTGATAATCGTTTTGTTGTTCCACATAACCCATATCTGCTTCGTAAATATCAACGTCGAATTTTGTAACCAATCAAGATCAATTAAATACCTGTTTTAAGTACATAAATAAGGGTTATGATAGAGTCACTGCCGCAGCTTATCAGAATACCCCAGAATGCAAGAAAGCCACAACAAATAGATGAGATCAAGATGTACTATGATTGTCGGTACATATCTGCATGTGAAGCAATATGGAGGATATTTGGTTTCATTATCCTCCACCGTACCCCGCCTGTGGAAAGATTGAGTTTCCATCTTCCTGGTGAGCAGTATGTTGTATAGAATGACCATACCGATCTTGAATCAATACTTGAAAGACCCAACATTGACAAGACGAAATTCTTATCATGGATGGAATGCAACATAAAATACGCTGAAGGTAAAAACTTAGTTATGTGGAGTTTCCGACTAAGTTTGTGTGGAAACAAGATAAGAAAGAGTGGATTCCTAGAAGCAAAGGATTCGCAATACGAAGGATCTTTCATGTAACTCTAGGTTCTGGTAAGAAGTATTATCTTAGGACATTGCTTAACTTTGTTAAAGGTGCCACTTGCTACGAAGATATTAAGACAGTTGATGGTGTTCTATATCCAACATTGAAAGAGGCTTGCTATGCTAGGGGGTTACTTGATGATGACAAAGAGTACATTAATGCAATAACAGAAGCAAGCTTCAGAGAATCAGGCCATTATGTAAGAAATCTTTTCTGTATGTTACTCTTATCTGGTGGCTTATCAAAGCCTGAGGAAATATCGCAAAAAACTTGGCATCTATTGTCTGATGACATCCTGTTCAACCAACATAGGATACATAAAAGCCTAGGTAGTGTAAACTTACTATGTTTTGTAAACATAGATTTTTGTATTATTCATCTAATATAAGTTATTTTAATAATATGTGTTAACACAATATGCAGCTTTACAATTCACTGATGAACATATACAAGCTTTTACGCTGGCTGAGATTGAAGCTAAACTTCAAAGCAACGCTAGTAGCCTTCGTAAATTCAGCAAAATGCCTTTTCTAGATGAACTGGTCATTTTTGAAGGACAAAATAAGTTTATCCTTGATGAGCTTTCTTATGATATAGCTGCGTGATCTTATGAGCATGATAAGTTATTTTCAGGTTTAACTGACGAGCAACTAAAGATTTATCATGAAATTATGGAGGCCATCTCAGGTACAGAAGGAGGTGTCTTCTTTGTTTACGAACATGGAGGAACAGGTAAAACATATATGTGGAGAACATTATGTGATGCTATAAGGAAGATGGGTGAAATCGTACTACCAGTTACTTCAAGTGGAATTGCATCACTACTCCTTCCAAGAGGTAGAACGGCTCATTCAAGGTTCAGTATACCTTTGAACGTCAGTGAGAACTCCACATGTGCTGGCATTCGGCCGGGGACAGACTTAGCTGCACTACGTGTTAAAACAAAGCTTATCATTTAGGATGAAGCACCCATGATGCATAAGTACTGTTTTGAAGCATTGGATAGGAGCTTGAAGGACATTATGCGGCCAGTTGATAGTGCTAACTTGCACAGACCTTTTGGTTGAAAAGTCATTGTGTCTGCTGGTGATCTTAGGCAAATATTACCGGTCATACCTAAGGGAACCAGACAGGATATTGTTTTTGCGGCCATCAATTCTTCTTTTTTATGGGGTGCGTGTAAAGTGCTTAAACTTACTCGCAACATGAGACTGCAAGTAGGACATTCAACCTCTGATCTTGAAGAAATAAAAGATTTTTCAGATTGGATACTAAGTATAGGTGATGGCAATGTTGCAGAGTCGAATGATGGAACAGGTGTCATTGATATTACTGATGATATTCGTATTGATGGAGGAAAATACCCTATTTCTGCAATTGTTCATAGCACGTATGCTTGCCTTACAGATCTTCTATGGGAAGCAAAGTACTTTCAAGAAAGAGCTATTCTAGCTCCGACAAATGAGATAGTCGAGACAGTTAATGATCATGTGTTGTCTACCATCCTCGGAGAGGAAAAATAATACTTTAGTTCAGATGCAATTAGTAAAGAAGAAAGGAACTTTGGAATCCATGAACTTTATTCAACTGAATTCCTCAATACAATAAAATGTCCGGGCTTAGCAAATCATAGTATAAGGTTGAAGGTTGGTGCACCGGTTGACAGGCATTTAGGCAATAGTGTCATTGAGGCTATCGTCTTATCCGGCAGTAATGTCGGTGAGAAAGTGTTCATCCCAAGAATGACACTCACACCGTCTGATTCAACGAAATTTCCAATCAAATTTCAAAGAAGACAATTTATTTTAATGGTGTGTTTTGCTATGAGTATTAATAAAAGCCAAGGACAATCCTTAAAGCATGTAGGTTTGTATCTTCCAAGACCTGTTTTCGGCCATGGTCAATTCTATGTTGCATTTTCTAGGGTGACGAGTAAAAAAGGACTGATAATTCTCATTTATGATAAGGAAAAAGATGTATGTACAACTACAACCAATGTGGTTTATAAAGAAATTTTCCAAAACATATATGTCAATACATTGAATATAATTGTACGATTTAAAATGCAATAATTTTAAAGTTATTTACACTTTATTGTTCTTTGTTCAACTACTTTACTAATGTTCAATTAAAAAAGCAAACTTAGTAAATTTGTGAAATTCCCGTGCATCATGCACAGGTCAAGAGACTAGTGGTTCGAATAATCATATTCCAATATGTTAGTCTTTTTGTGGTCCAAAACAGGCTCCTCTATTCTTAAAAGGTACATTATTATTTTACTTTCTTACTCTGACTATTCTCTTTTTACTTATATAGAAAGGGTCATTCACGTTAACGTGCTTGTGTATGTTGATGATATGATTATCTTAGCTAACAAATCCAATGATTTTAATGCTTTCATAGATTATCAATTTCTTCTTTTCACACGAAGGGTACTTGGTCCTCTTAGACAATTTTTGGGTATTAAGGTGGCTCGTACTTCATAGGGTATGGTCTCTTCTTGGCTCTAGTACATCGTTTGTTTATATAACAAAACAGCTAAGGTATTTCCTAACTTAACAAAGAAAACTACAACAAATAGGAAACTTTACACCAATATAAAAGATAAAAGTGGTTTCCTAATCATATCTCCAATACTTATATTGTAATAGCCTTATTTTTAAGAGCATTTATTAAATGCATATTATCTCTATTATATAAGTGAATGGGGGAGGAAGATGGTGTTCCCTTACAAAAAGTCTTATATACCCTTAATGAATTTAAATTGCCACATATATTAAATAATATTTTCTTCATCCTACTTGCTATATATATTGAACAAGTTAACAATGAAATTGAATTTGAAATATTAGTTAAATTAAATTAAGGAGAATGATTTTCTATTCTTACATACCCCCTCTATTTTTTTATCTTTCTCACTTTCACGTGCGCGTTTCCCAATGCACATATTTGAATTTAAGTATCTTTGATTATATATTAGTAAAAATTAAAACGATTGAATATTAATAAAGTACTAATTGAGACGAATCAAACAAGACCCCACAAGACTATATTTTTTTTTATAAATTGAAGAAAATTGAGAAGATTCTCTCTAAATATGAATAGTGTCAATATTCCAAGCGAGAAGGATAAAAAAAAAAACAGAGGGTGTATGTGTGAAAGTCTCTGATTAAAAATTAAACAATAACTTGATTGACACAATCTAAAGAAAAATGAAAACTTGAATTTCATATTATGTTATACTAATAATACTTTAAAATCTAAATGTTGATTATTGTTCAGTAATTACTATTATATAAATCAAATTGTTCCATTTTATTAATGTTCAATTATGGAACCTGGTACACAAATTCTTCCACTTTATTTGAGCACAAGCTTTCTTCTGCTTTATATGTCCTTCTCTCAATTCTATATTTGGATAATGATAAACAAATAACTAAAAAAACCAACGAAACATTCATTTAAGAAAAATATATTTATAAAATTTAAAAGAATCGTAAATGTCTATTCGAATCATTTTTTTGTAACACTGATGATTTTTGTAACTAATTTAGAAAAACCTTAATATGACACGCATGCATAGTGTGCAAAAAATGCTAGTATATATAAGCTAATTATGTATCGTATATTCTAATTTTATTTGAGTTGGAGTGTGAATTTTATTTATCGTATTTGTAATATACTGCATCCGTTTCTTTTGGTCTATTTCTTTTTAATCTACACACGGTTGCTTTTTCTATTTTTGATAACATGTCACATCTACTTTCTCCTCTTTTTCCACCCATGTCATCCATTTTTTAATATTTTAACTCACTTTTTAGTTTCTCTGTCTCACTTTTTAGTTTATCTCTCCACCTTTTTGGTTTATCTCTCATAATTTTGCACTTTCTCCTTGGTTCTCCCCCAAAGTGAAGTGGGTAGATTAATTTGAAATGGAGGTAGTATTTATTAATGTGATTTTGTGAAGTTATTATTGGATGCATTCTTGGATTTTTTATATGCAATTTGTTGAGTAGTATTTGCCCAAAATCGGAAACCAAGTTTTATTTTTTTGATATTGGGTAAATGCATAACATATTATGAGAAATTACATAAAACTTCCCTACCCCTTCTACACTTTATTGCTAAGTTATGTGCTTATGCTACCTGTTCTCTGTGTACCTGTTCTCTGTCTACCTTTTATATTGTAACATTTGTACACATCGTTACCTAGAATATTATTTCTTCTATAATTGCTTTTTCGTTTGTCGGTGAATTCTGCGGATTTTGTAGGTACGATATGTGCAACTTGGAATCCGTTAGGATAAGTATATTAGGTCCTTTTTTACAAGCTTGTTTTATTCCTTCAAGGATCGCCAAAGCTTCTGTTTGTCCTGCTGTTGATGCTAAGACTTGTTTGTTGTCCTTCTTTTTAGTGCTTCGGCGTTCCATTACCCATCCAATTGCTGCATGGATCTTCTTATTGCTTGGTGATTTTTTCCAGGCGCCATCCACTTGAGTACATATAAATAATTGCTTTTGTTGTTGTTTTCCATAATGCCAGACGTCCTCACTTCTACTTTTATTAAGCGTGTTCCCGTGTTTTTATCATTCTCCTCCTTTTTTAGTTTTCTCATCCATATATTGACTGTTTGGTCTGCAAGCTGAAGGATCCTCCCTGGATTGCATTCTTCCTTTTTCAAGCTTATTTCAGTGCGATGTTTCCAAATTGCCCAAAGGATGGATATGAGAATTTTATGTCCTTGTGTCTGCTCATCGTCTTGTTTCCTCAAGTAATGAAGGTTATTTATTACCCATCTCTGTAATGGTATATTTAGTTGTATTTCTACTTTTAAGCCTTATTTTGAGGATGCCTATATTCTTTTTAAAATTTCACAATCCCTAAATAAGTGCTCCATTGTCTCAACTTGTTCTCTGTAAGACTTACAAGTTACCTCCTGCTTTATCCCTTGTTTGTTTAGTTCATACATTACAGGAAGTATGCCTTTTAGTAATTTCCATAGGAACATTTTCCGTTTGGGGGTATATCCATTTTTCATATTATCTTCCAAATATTCACGTCACATGGTTTTTTTTTCCTCTAACATGTTCCAGTATCCTGATCTTATTGAATATTTTCCTTGTTTGGAAGGCATCGAAACTACATTATCTTGTTTGGTTGATCATATTTATGTTGGCTTCAAATCGAAAAAATAATTCTCAAAACCAAATCCCTTTAGGGGGCGTTTGTGTATCAACAGGGTAAAGGGAATGGAATCAAGAAAGGGGTAGAGGGGGAAAGGAAACTAAAACCTTTAGATGAAAAGGGTTGTTTGGTTGGTATATAGCCATTCCACCTCTCACTATTGCTCCACCACTATTCCTCACTATGGATGTGCAGCTGCTCCCCCCTCCACTTCTTCCACCGTCGTCGCCGTCGCCCCGCCTTTCTACTTCCTCCCTGGCCGCCGACCCTCGCCTTTCCACTTCCTTCATCGCCGCCGACCTTGCCTTTCAACTTCCTCTACATGAGCCGCCTATTTGTTGGTCGAACTCGAGACTTTAAAGGTCGAATTCGACCATAAAAACTTCATATCTAAAGTTTTTTTGGTCAAATTCGACCATATAAAGCTATTATTGTTGAATTGAAGAATTATTTCCCCATTCTCACTCTTGTTTTTCTTATTTACGAATTTTTAGGGTTTTGTGGGTGGTGGTTTTGTGGGTGGTTTGGTTCTCTCAAAACTGATCTGGTTCTCTCAAAACCGGATCAGTAAATCCACCAAATTATGGGCGCTAAATGTTGGGTTCATTACATGATCCGGTTGGGAGGATTACCGGATCAGTTTTCATTAATTGATCCGGTTCTTACCAACCGGATCAGTTAATTGACCAAAATGAGCGACCCAAAATAACAGGCCAAACATCCAAATCTCTCGCTCACTCACGCTAACAGTACCCTGTACCCCCATCTCCTCTCTCATATCACCCTACCACACCCCTCTCCTCTATCTCTCTCTCTGTCCTCCATTTTTTCTCTCTCCTCTGGTACAAATTCTGTAGGGTTTAAAGCTCGTAACATTTTAGATTTATCATCGAGTTTTCTCTCTCATCGTTCATGGTGAAAACTCAGGTATTTCATTGTTTTTCTCTCTATCTTTTTCGCTTCTCTTAATTTTCTTATATCTATATTGTTTCAATTTCAATTTTACGCTGTTTTTTCGGTAACTAAGGATTGCTAATTTTATCGTTCAATTTCTAGGGCAATTTAATTGACGATTTCGAACGATCGTTCATTGTTCGTTCGGAGATTCAGCTAAATGAGAGTCGAATTCGGCGCAATTTGTTTCTACTCTGGTAATGGTTTAAATTTGCGGTAATTGAGTTTGATTTTCATTACTTTTCGGTTTAGGTTAAATTGCTGAAGGTAGAAATTGAAGGACTTTTATTAATTGTAGTATTATATGAGAGATATTTGAAAAGTTATCTTGTCTTTTGCTCTTCCATCTATGTTATTTGCTACTACAACGATATAGCCCCGTCTTATATGAATGTGAATTTGTTTGTATAGTATATACTATTTAGAGCATAATTCGCTTTAATACTCTCCAAGGATGTTCTCTATTCACTTTTGAGGTCGAAGCGATTCACAATATGAAACTGCTGTAGCTACAATTATTAAGGAGTACTTCTACAGAAGTGTGTTTTTAGAATTCTTACGAAAATCTAGTCATAAAAACATTGATTGAACAATGGGGAAATGTTTTTTGGATGGAGAGAATTACCTTCTTTAGTGATGTCAGTTGCCCATGTCAATATGGCGTTCCAATTTTTGATGTTGATATCGTTGCTTGGAGACTTTTCTTCTTCTTCTCTTTTGGTTTCTTGATCGTCGGATTTCCTCAGCTTTAATTCTGGTTGTCTGTGTTACTGGATGGAAATCTATCTGCTGCCTACCTAACCTTAATTTTGATTTCCGATTTAAACAGATAGATTTTTTATTTGTTTGTGTTGGTTTTACCCTGGTTATGTTCATTTCTTAATTCTAGCTAATTTGGTGATACATGTTGAATGATTGAGTTGAATTGGTGATACATTTTGTATATTTTCAATTCTAGCTAATTTGGTGATAGTTTTTTCCACTAGTGGTTTGGGCTCTGGTGCTGGTGGTTTTTTGGGTGTTGGAGGTGGTTTGGTGGTTGTTATGGCAGCGGTTGTGGTGGGTGCGGCGGTGTAGATGGGTGCGATGGTGGAGGTGGGGTAGGGTTGGGTTGACAGAGGTAGGGTGGGGTGATAGATGTGAGGTGGTGGAGGTGGTTGTTGATAGGGTTGGGTGGTCAAAGGTGATGGTCAAGAGTTTTCCATTCCCCCATCTCTAAGTGGAGGGGGTAGTGGGGAATCAAAATAGAGGGAATTGGGGTAATGGAGGGGGAAAGAGGGAAAACAAAACCCCCAATCCAAATAAGTTTTAAGGGAATGGAATCAACTAATTCCCTTTCCCTTTCCCATAACCCCCTAACCAAATGCCCTCTTATTCTTTTTTGTCGGTTTATTGGATAACCCCAAAATCCCAAGTATTTTCTTTGTCTCTTTATTTCTCCCAAAACCCCAACCCGTGAAACACTATCCTCCTCGCATCCCTCCATTCCCCTGTTGCTACTTCAGGCTGCCGCTTTGCCTCCACCGGAATTCTCCCCCTTGGCGCTCGCCGGAGACTCAACACTGTTGGTGGTTCTCTCTTCTCTCTCCTTCACTCACGCTGCATCTACTGTTATTCTAGTTGTTTGTTCGCAGTGCTGCAGACCTGCTCTGCCAGTGCTTGTGTCCCGTCGCCACCCTAGCTGCTACTGCCAGCGTTGTTTCTGTTGTTGTTGTCCTTCGTGGTACTGTTGCAGCCACGGTGCTATTGTTGTTGTGTTTGTTGTTGCTCGTGTTTTCCCCCCTAGTGCTGCCGAATTCATTGGTACCATGAGCAGATCCTACCAACGCCCTGCCGTTGGGGGTGGTGGTTCTTGCAGTTGCTGCTTCTTTGTTTTGTTGATGGTGCGTGCCTTTATTCTTACATTGATATGATTTTCGAGACTGATTTTCGGACTCTTTTGTGATTTATAAATTTTGTGAACGCACATCAATGAAAGTAAAGGGGTATAACTCTTAAGTCGCGGTTAAGAGCATGAACAAACAAGTCGCAGTTGTTTGTTTAGGTTAACTACTCGGAAACCTAGTGGTAGCTTTCGCTCAACATATGCAAAACATGCACATGAATTTACTCAAATTCACTCTCTTCTTTGTTGATTAGGCGTGCACATGTATTTATATATAGGATGAGCAAACAATCCTTGCCCTCCAAGCTAAATCATGACCGGATTTCACAAGGAATAACTTAAGGAAATATTCCCCTTAAAATTAGCCTCGAATCTGGCACAACTTATGGAAACATTTGATTTAGGAAAACTTTGCAAAAACTTTCCATAAATCCTATAAAACCACACGCCTATACCATCCCTTATTACAACTCATGACAACTCATCTACTTGGAGCTTAAGTAAATGAATGACAACTGAATTTCGGCCCTTAGCTAAAATAAACTACTTTAATTAACTAACTTAATTAACAAAAATAATAAAAGACAAATTTTTGGTTACATGTAAAACCTTCACTTAAAAGTAAATTAAAACTATGCAACAACCTATGAAGCAAATAAAGATAGCTTGGTGGAGTTATCCATGCACGCATCATACTCCCTTTCTTCAAAAAAACTTGTCCTCAAGTTTATCCAGCAAGACAGTCTAAGCAATCATCCATATGAATCGAACGAACTTTAACAAGATCACCAACGACAATTGATTAAAGATTGAGCAATGATTCATGCGACCATAAACAAACAACTCAATGTCTCTAGAACTTATCTTCTCATGAAAAAGATTAAATCTTTTCCAGCAAAATCAAATCTTTATAACCATGTCGTGAAAAAAATCCATTCTTTTCCTCTTCTTGAGCATCATCAACAAGAATGAAATCTTTATCATAATGAGAAACAGTAAAAATCAAATCTTCATCCTTTGAACAAGATATAGTTTCGATCTTTTCTTCATCCTTGGAACAATAAAAAATTGTTGATCTTTTCTTAATCTTCAACCTCAAGCAAAATTGAATCTGAAATTACTTCCTCTATAGTGCAAGGAACATCTTCACGATAACTATTAAGCTTTTCATCCAAATATTGATTCGAGTCATACATCAAATTCCACTTAGGTTGTAGATGTATGGATAACTCTTCAAATATTTCGTTGGTGGTAAGACCATCAAAAGAACGAAAAGAACAATACATGGTTTCATTGATATCCATTAGAATCTATCCATAATCTAAATCGAAAGTTCAGATGTAAAGACCTATTCAAAACTACTTGAAATCTTGTGAAAATTTGTCAATATTTAGCTCAATATGTCTGGAACACTCTACCAAAATTTCATCAATAAATACCCAACCAATTGTTTGCAGTTTCAATTCTCCCAAAACTGGTCCAGAATAGCTCGGTTTTGACCAATTATCAAAAACGTGTTGGACTAGATAGCAAAACTTCTTTAAAAATTATGAAATTTTCTAGTATTAAACAAGACAAAAATTAGTCCAATTTTAAGCCAAGAAACTCTCAAAAATTCGTTATATACTAGGAGAACAAGTTACCTAAAGTTTACTTTAAAACAGATTGAATCTGAGAGAAAGTTTACCCAAATGTTTCTTGTTGCTGTGACTTTGTTATAGCTCTGATTCACAATAAATTTTGACACAATAAACTGGAATATGTCTACTTTCACCTTACAAAATATCAGTACGATCCAAGCATCCAAGCGCCTTCACGAGTCTCAACAACCATTTGTGTTTTATGAATTTTGTGAACGAACATCAATGAAAGTAAAGGGATATTAATCTTAAGTCGCGGTTAAGAGCATGGACAAACAAGTCGCAGTTGTTTGTTTAGGTTTACTACTCGGAAACCTAATGTTAGCTTTCGCTCAACATATGCAAAACATGCACATCAATTTACTCAAATTCACACTCTTCTTTATTAATTAGGCGTGCACATGTATTTATATATAGGATGAGCAAACAATCCTTGCCCTACAAGCTAAATCATGACCGAATTTCACAAGGAATAACTTAAGGAAACATTCCCCTTAAAACTAGCCTCAAATCTAGCACAACTTATGAAAACATTTGATTTTGACAAAAGCTTTGCAAAAACTTTCCATAAATCTTACAAAACTACACGCTTAAGCCATCCCTTATTACTACTCATGGCAACTCATCTACTTGGAGCTTAAGTAAATGAATTAAAACTGAATTTCTGCCCTTAGCTAAAATAAACTACTTTAATTAACTAACTTAACTAACAAAAATAATAAAAGACATATTTTTGGTTACATGTAAAACCTTCACTTTAAGAGTAAAGTAAAACCATGCAACAACCTATGAAAGCAAATAAAGATAGCTTGGTGGAGTCATCAATGCACGCATCATACTCCCCTTCTGCAAAAAAAACTTGTCCTCAAGTTTATCCAGCAAGACAGTCCAAGAAATCATTCATATGAATCGAACGAACTTTAACAAGATCACCAACGACAATTGATTAAAGATTGAGCAATGATTCATGCGACCATAAACAAACAACTCAATGTCTCTAAAACATGTCTTCTTATGAAAAAGATTAAATTTTTTCTGCAAAATAAAATCTTTATAACCATGTCGTGAAAAAGATCCATTCTTTTCCTCTTCTTAAGCATCATCAACAAGAATCAAATCTTTATCATCATGAGAAACAGTAAAAATCAAATCTTCATCCTTTGAACAAGATAAATTTTCGATCTTTTCTTCATCCTTGGAACAATAAAAAATTGTTGATATTTTCTCTATCTTCAACCTCAAGCAAGATTGAATATGAGATTACTTCCTCTTTAGTGCAAGGAACATATTCAAGATAACTATTAAGCTTTTCATCCAAATATTGATTCGAGTCATACATCATATCCCACTTTGGTTGTAGACGTATGGATAACTCTTCAAATATTTCGTCGGTGGTAAGAGCATCAAAAGAACGAAAAGAACAATTCATGGTTTCATTGATATCCATTAGAATCTGTCCATAATCTAAATCGAAAGTTTAGATGTCAAGACCTATTCAAAACTACTGGAAATCTTGTTAAATTTTGTCAGTATTTAGCTCAATATGTCTGGAACACTCGACCAAAATTACATTAACAAATACCCAACCAATTGTTTGCAGTTTGTATTCTCCCAAAACTGGTCCAGAATAGCTCGATTTTGACCAATTATTTAAAACGTGTTGGACTAGATAGCAAAACATATTTAAAAATTATGAAATTTTCCAGTGTTAAACTAGACAAAAATTAGTCCAATTTTAAGCGAAGAAACTCTAAAAAATTCGTGATATGCTAGGAGAACGAGTTGTCTAAAGTTTACCATAAAACTGATTGAATCTGCCATAAAGTGTACCCAAATGTTTCTGGTTGCTGTGACTTCGTTATAGCTCTGATTCACACGAAATTTTGAAACGACAAACTTGAATATGTCTACTTTTAGTTTACAAAATTTTAGCACGATCCAAACTTCCATGCACCGTCACGCGTTTCAATAACCACAATGCTATGATACCAACGGATATGAATTTCGAGGCTGATTTTTGGACTCTTTTTTTGTTTTATTAATTTTGTGAACGAACATCAATGAAAGTAAAGGGATATTACTCTTAAGTCGCGGTTAAGAGCGTGGACAAACAAGTCGCGATTGTTTGTTTAGGTTTACTACTCGGAAACCTAGTATTAGCTTTCGCTCAACATATGCAAAACATGCACATCAATTTACTCAAATTCACTCTCTTCTTTATTGATTAGGCGTGCGCATGTATTTATAAGATGAGCAAACAATCCTTGTCTTCCAAGCTAAATCATGATCGGATTTCACAAGGCATAACTTAAGGAAACATTCCCCTTAAAACTAGCCAAGAATCTAGCACAACTTATGAAAACATTTGATTTAGGAAAGCTTTGCAAAAACTTTCCATAAATCTTACAAAATCACATGCCTAACCATCCCTTATTACAAATCATGACAACCCATCTACTTGAAGCTTAAGTAAATGAATTACAACTAAGTTTCGGCCCTTAGATAAAATAAACTACTTTAATTAACTAACTTAACTAACAAAAATAATAAAATACATATTTATGGTTACATGTAAAACCTTCACTTCTAAAGTAAAGTAAAACCTACAGGCTGTGCTAGTATGAAGCTAAATCATCTGTGTTTTGCAGATGATTTACTTTTATTTTGCAAAGGGAATGCCATTTCAGCCTACATGTTGTTGCAAGGTTTGAAGCTCTTCTCTAAATCTTCTGGGTTATGTGCAAATAACAATAAATCTGCTTTATATTGCACTAGAATGGAGGATGAGGATGTGACTAGAATACAACAATTTTTTGGTTTTGTGAAAGAAAGCCTCCCTTTCAGATACTGACACTAGTAGAAAAATGCTCAAATGCTCCGGTTAAAAAGGCCACAAATGCTCCGTATTTGACCCGAAGCAGACGTCATACGAGCATTTGAGCATTTTACAAATGCTCCGGTTGAAAACCGGAGCATTTATTTTCTCAAATGCTCCGGTTGTGATAAAAACCGGAGCATTTGACCAATTTTATATGGCCTGTATACATCAAATGCTCCGATTGTTAAGGAAAAACGGGAGCATTTGTGACACAAATGCTCCGGTTGTTACAGCACCCGCAGCATTTGAGGTCCCAAAAAAATTAAAATAAATTTTTTTTTTTGCCTTTTTTTTATTCTAAATTGATGTACATTCAATTACATATAGATAAAAGTTATATTTCTAATACTTTGGTGATAAATACAACAGCTATACAAAAAGAACTCTTTGATTCAACACTTAGATCAGATAAAAGGAACACTGTAGTGAAAGATATTAGCACTAACTGTGACATCTAATCAGTTAATTAAAAGATTAAATTATGCAGCCCAAGAAAGCAGGATTTCATTATATTATCAATGAATGGAATTTTTCCAGATAAATGAAATTACATTGAGCTAGTAAAAAAAAAAGTCAAAAGTTACCAATTTCATTATATTATCAATGAAAGGAAATTTTTGCACATTGTGCAAGTAAAAAAAAAAGTCAAACGTTACCAATTTTCCAGTATAATAGCATTTCCTAGATGATAGCTAAGACTTCTGAAGTAGCTGAACACACCAAAATCTATATAGCTAGTGTTGATGTTAAATCGCCCTTGCTCATTGGTTTACTGTTAGCACAAAGCCTGGAATTCCCGAATCTGCTAACGTATCTGACACAAAATATATTTGCTTATCATGTTGATGCTGGAACTCTCCAGATCTTACGTTAACATTAGCTACTACGTGCAGCAGAAATTTGTGTTGTTAAAAATATTGTGAGCAAAGGCCTATCGATCAAACCATTAGTGACCCAACCTGCTGATTCACTATCATGCTTCAAATGGTCAAACTCCCTTCTTAAAAGACAAACATCTGAATTGCATCAAGTACAAACTAACCAAACTTACCATTTACTAGCACAATTTTGCTCGATTATTGAAGTGCATATAGCCAAATGCTCACTGAAAGGATGATATGCTTGCACTAGCTATCCTAAATTAGAGATATTGGTCGCTGCCTAAAATCATGAAAAAAACCCCACATCAGACCTGTCAGATAAATTTCCCTCTTTGCTCAACAATTAAACATCCAATATATACTACATAATTCAGAGAATAGCACAGCAATTCATGCATCATGTAGTCATTAATTATGCAAAATAAAGCCAGTAGCAGATACAACTCTAAGTCTTGGACAGGTTTGCCATAGTTGCCCAATCAATTATGGTCAAGCTCGTACGTAGTATATACTGCATAGCAGATAAAACAAGTGGCAGTCTCCACACAAGAGGATAATGCTACAGAAGCCCCCTTCTCAACATTAACAACAACTCTGCATCTCAAAGACGGAAAAAATTACTAAACATAGAAGATTGAAAACTCTAAAACACAGCTAACATAAATAAACAGATGTCAGTTAGCCTTTATATCAGATCTAAGGACGTGTAATGAATGTATGTACTGTGCAATCCCAAGAAAGAGACAAGCTAAGATCATAAAAAAAAATCACCCAACTTCAATTAAAAATGTCAAGAAACCATGAGAAATTCAAAGTCTCACATCAATGTAATATACTAGACTACTAGAGACAAGGCAGGCTCCACAACTCATGCTATATACTACAGTTGATGTTCTGCCATGATTATAAGATCCAACACGTTTCCAATCGTTAAAGACGTTGACCATTCTAATAAAAGGAATCCATGTAAACGGCATAAACTTAAACTGAACTAAATGCTAAATCTTGAAAAATATTTCTCATGACTTCAGAGTACTAAAATTGAAAAAGTTTGAGATAGAACTAATCTCAGTAACACCAGGATCAAGAATCAAGGAGAGACTGCTTATCAATTGGCTGCGAATATTAAATCATAGGACGGGTAAGAAATATGAATCAACGGAATGATTAATACATCGATCTTATTCCATTAAAAACAATTCGCATTTATTTCAGTTCTACTATGCAAAGATTCAAAAACTTAATAGTCTTAAGTATGCAACGGTTGTCCTGCATGGTCC
Organism: Beta lomatogona; assembly: GCA_947646795.1. Classification (NCBI taxonomy): domain Eukaryota; kingdom Viridiplantae; phylum Streptophyta; class Magnoliopsida; order Caryophyllales; family Amaranthaceae; genus Beta; species Beta lomatogona. The sequence goes on from CANSNZ010001135.1 coordinate 545,280, forward strand.
AAGAACATAGATCTCAATTCTAATCATTGCAGCAAACGACAATGGCAGTTAAACAAACTAGCAGAATCACAGTTCAAGAACTTCAAAAATCAACAAAACAATGAAGAAAGATAATGTGACAACATATACCTAGCAAGAAACTTTGCTTCTTCTTAGATATTAAAGAGAAGCCAACAACTACTTGCTGGGATAACCCTAAAAATAACGAATCCGAATTTGAAACTGGATTCATCTCTAAATCACTCATTCTCTCCTCTTCATTGTTGATTTTAATTCTCTCTTCGTCTAACCTAATTCCATATAGAACTCCAATTTCATCGAAAATAACACCAAATTCAAGCTGAAAATTAGCGGTTTTTACGCACGAGATTGAGAATAAAAAAAGAATCGAAAATGAAAGTGCAGGCAATAATTGATAAGAATATTAAAACCGTAGCATTTGTAATGTAGCAAAAGAGCTTTTTTACACTAGTGGTAGGGGAATAACTCCGTAGGGGTAAGGGCATGCAATGTGAAATAGCATTAATTCAACAGCAACATGGAGAAAAACAAAAGATACCTTTGTATACAGATGGAATGGATTAGGCCTTGTATTTCTTGGAATCAGTTTCTCATGGTTTGGTTCTAATACAAAGAGAGCTAAAAGGAAACAGAAAATTGTAAGGTTACTTGCAATAGAAAAAAGGGACCTCTTATCAACAGCAAAATTGCCAAGTACCTTGTCAAATAGATCAGCAACAGTTGAAGGTGGGGGAATCCTCTCATCAATTGCGAAAATAACTACCACAAAGTCCAAGACTATAAAAGACCAAGCACTCGCAATTTCTATCTCACTAAACGAATAAAACATCTGAAATGAATAAAGACTCCAATCACTTAACACCAAATTACCAAGTTCCAATTTCATGTATGCATAACAATACAACCAATTCCCAAAAACACCAGATAACAACAACCACCAAATTCTGCAAAATTGGAAAAATTGAACAAAGTCCAACAGTAACAAAACTTCACTTTCATGTATGCTTCCAACTTCGCTAAAAAAAACAGAAATTGAAATAGATATCAAATTCAAAAACCGTACCTGAATTGTGATCTTGAGAAATAAAAGACCAAGCTATCTTCGAATCAAGTATACCATATCAAAAATGGGTAGCAAAGTTGTGCAAACCTGAATTTCAAAACATTAAACAACTTAAACATGTACAAAAATTCAAAGAAAAATGCAAACCATAAATACTCAAAGCAATAGTTATACCAAAGGCTGGTGAATTTAATTCGACAAATTAGGGGTTACAACATATTAAACTGTCACATTGAAAATTATCAAATTTAAGTAGTATTTGAAACTTCCGCGTAGTTCTGTATCAAAGAACTCTCTTACAAATATATAGTTGTAGATAGCTGAAGCATTTATAATTCTAGTCTTATGCTAGTAATGCTACCTTCAAGGATGCTTCTGTAATTTCTTTTGGCTACAGGAGCTGGATTTAGGTTATTAGTTTCGATCACGAAAATGCGAAATAGCCATATAGCTATAAGTTTCTTTACCGAGAAAGGAACCACAATTAACAATATATAAAGCACAATAAGAGCTACCCAATACAAACCAACAGGCTCCCCTATACATAACATCACATGACAAAATTCATTCCTTGCAAATATATTAAGCATGTTGACTATGTCTCACTATTATCCACATATATCTAATATTTGCTTCTAGATACTTACTTTTCCTAAGTTGAGACAAGATAATAAAACACCACAAACAACACTTTTCTGCTAGCATATTACAAAAGAAACTTTCTACAACAAAGTAACCATATCATTAATATTGATACAACATCACTTAGGTAGTGAAAGTTACATATATTCATATAAAAGTGATAGCTAGGTATACAAAATGGACGCTTATGACTTAACCCTACTTTAAAGAGCAAGGAAATCATAAGACAAGAGAGTAACCTAGATCCATGCTGATACCATGTCCCTTTTTGCACAATGGATAATGAGACTAATGTCGGCTAATCAGTTCCACATTACAGATTAACTTCCTTACTTGCACCTTCAACACTAAATCTCAGAACATTTATAGGCTCCGGGTCATTATCAACGTAAGTAAAAAAAAAAAGACAAAAACATAATAATTAAGCCAACCTGGGCATACATATAATATTTGAACTTTTCAGAACTGCTACTATGAGCTGCCAAGAACCAGCCGATCTCGCAACCATGCTCCCATGAAGAAGCTTCAACTAGCGATTGGTTCATAAATGAAGAAGCATGGACATCCACCTGTAGAGGTTCATGGCAGACCGTACTAAGTACTTATCAGAAAAATAAAGAAAAATTGTATTATTGTATATCATTCACAAATTCTAATCTATTGAGAATTCACACAGTTCACACGTCACAACTGGCAACTGTATATTCACATTCCATAACTCACAATTCAAAGACCACAAGTCCACAAGTTAATAAATTCCCACATATAATAGCCAAAACAAGCAATTTACACACAGAAAAAAGTGAATGAACCACACATATTCTTCCAAGTTTTGGAAAGGAAACAATACCATTCTACCAATTAACAATTAACAGTCGATGTAAAAAGAAATACATTTTAAGGGAAAAAAGAAAAAAAAAACACACACAAATTATCTATTGCCTCTTTGCCGCTGCGCCACTGTGCTTCAACTCCATCAAGCACTCACCAGCAGGGATAATCCGTCGCACCAAGCGTCCACTAGCAGATCTAAAAGCATAATATGATAAAAAAAATTAAAGAACAGTTATATATTTAGGTTGCATACACCAAAAACGCCTTCACAAAACAAAATCAAAAATCACAAAATTCAAGATCCAAACTGTTTTGTATAGTATATACTAACATAAATCCAAAACATTAAACAAAAAAAAATATCAACATAAAAAATTAAAAATAAAAATAGATTGAACAATTTCATAACAAAGAAATTCCAGATCGAACAGCGAAAATTGAAAAAATCAGAGCATAATTTTGCAAAAAAAAAAAAAACTAGATTCAATATCTCTGCATGCAGAGTAGAAGTGGAGCGGGTGGCGGCGTTGCGCAGCGAGGATGGTTGAGGGGCAATACCTGAAACCGTCTATGTGGATTCTGGAGATTGTAGGGTCGAGGTGGAAGAATTCGGCAGCGAAAATAAGGGTTTTGGAGGAGAGATCTAGTTTCATGTTGATGTTGTTGGAAAGGGAGGCATAGATTTTGGAATGCAAGAGAGTCGGAAGCTACGGGAGGAGAGAGAAAATGGGGGGAGGAGGTTAGAGAGAGGAATGACGATAGAAAGGAATGACGATAGAGGAGATAAAAGAAACTAGAGAGGAGAGTAAAGGTAGAGGGGGATGCAGCAGCGGGAGTGTTTAATTTATAAATTAGGAGGAAGCGAGGGTAAATTAAAAAAAATTCACAAATGCTCGGGTTGTGTAGTCAAACGGAGCATTTGACATATCAAATGCTCCGGTTGACTAATGAACCCAAGCATTTGTGAATTTTTAAATTAAAATTTTCACAAATGCTCGGGTTGATTAGTTAACCGAAGCATTTGATAAGTAGCAAAAGCAGTTTTTTCCACTAGTGCGAGGAGTGACTATTTCATCAAAAAAAACTAAAAGCTGCTGACTCTGAGAGTCTTGTTGATAAAATGATTGCCAAGATTCGAATTTGGAGCACAAGGAACTTATCTTTTGCAGGCAGGGCTCAGTTGGTAAATGCAGTTCTCATGAGTATTCATAGTTATTGGTCACAGATTTTTATTCTTCATGTTTCTGTCATTAACAATATCAATAACATTTGTAGAGCTTTTCTATGGAGTGGGAAAGTAAATGATGTGAAGGGTGGGTATGTGAAATGGGATACAGTTTGCACCCCAAAGAAGTATGGTGATCTTGGAGTAAGGGATATCAGAAGGTGGAATAAGGCAACAGTAGGAAAGATAGTTTGGAACATTGGAATAAATAAAGATGATTTATGGGTCAAGTGGATCCATGTTGTTTACATCAAGAGACAGTCCTGGTGGGAGTTTAATCCTCCTGCTATTGCAAGTTGGGTTGTTAAGTATATTTGCAAAGTTAAGGAAGAGTTGAAAAATTAGAATATTCACACTTGGGCGAGCACTAATCATTACAGTATCAACAAAGTTTATAAGTTGATGCTAGAAGAAGGAGTGCGTGTAAACTGGGATCTCAGTGTATGGAATAGAATGTCTATTCCAAAACACAAGTTCATTATGTGGCTTGGAGTACAACTGAGCCTACAGACAAAATCAAGGCTTTACAGAATTGGAGTATGTCAAGAGGCAAGCTAAGATGCTGCATTTGTGATCAGTGGGAGGAGTCACATGATCACCTTTTTTTCAGATGTGATTATAGTCAGCAGCTTATGCTAGGTTTGACAGGGTGGATTAATATCCCTGCAAGGAGGAGGACTTTACAACAGTGGCTCATGTGGATTAAAAGATCTTATAAAGGTTCAAAGACCAGGAAGCAAGTTTTGTATACAATAAAAGCAGTTGCAACTTACCAAGTTTGGCAAGTGAGGAATGAAGCTCACTGGGAAAGAAGAGTACAAAATGTTAATAGAAGCATAGAACACATTAAAAGAATTGTCAAATATAGGATACAGTTTTATGTACCAAAGAAATGTAGTATAGTGGATAAAGTGTGGATAGATCAGCTGTGATCAGTTTTCAGTAGTTTTTTTTAGAGCTTTGGTGGTCTAGGTTGGTTGCTTCTTTGGATCCTGTTTCTTTGGGTTTTTTGGTTGAATATATTCTTTCTTACTTACCAAAAAAAAAGAGTAAAGTAAAACCATGCAACAACCTATGAAAGCAAATAAAAGTAGCTTGGTGGAGTCATCCATGCACGCATCATACATTGAATATGATTTCGTCCTTGAGTTGTTATAGTTTATTGAATTTACTTGAAATTGGGTTTTATTTTATTTTAAGCTTTGATTATGATTAGCAAATTAATCATTGATTATGGGTTTAGTTAAAAGGAGTTATGTTGGTTTATAGTTGGAATGGGTATTGTTGAATTGTTGCCTTGAATTCCACAATAATTCACCTCACAACAATGACAATAATCAATACACCATTCTCAAACTAATCTACCTAATCTAGAAAATGAAACTATAATCAATTCCAAATTTAAGATCCTTTACAATTTTAATCTTAATTCCTCAATTACAGGTTATGTAAACTAAACTTGCCACCTTATAAGCACAATTGTAACCAACACTATGTAGAGTTGGCGATCAATTGTCCATGATTATTTTTGGTGAGGATTATGGGTGAATGTTCCTCAAGCAATCTCAACTAACTAACTTAATGCCAAAAAATAAGGGACGAAGTCAGTTAGTGGAGAAAGCTTGGAATAACGCTAATTTATGTTCTTTACATTCTCTCTATAAATAGAGATGATTTTTTTGGTTTGAGACACACAACTCACATCTTGCAAATTCATTATTGTGCTAAAAAGTATTAAGAAAATCCATGAGTTTCCTTGTCAGTTTCGAGTTCCTAGTACTTTACTTAACATTCTAAACACTAGAGTTTTTCTTTCTACAGAGTTATAATTGGGAAAAGAGATGTGGGAACTCTTGTGAGGCTTTGAGTAAAGTCGGGTATTGAGAGAGAGAAAGAGAGCGAGAGAGAGAGAGAGAGAGAGAGAGAGAGAGACAGTGTCGCAGTGGTAGAGTTATCATTGTGGGGGTAGCTGAGTTCCTAGTGGAATATGAGTTTTGGAATCTATAATAGATTGTAACTAGGTGTTCCTCTAGTATAGTAAAAGAGTTGAAAATCCCTAGTGGATCGAGGTTTTTCTCCTTATATTAAGATAAGGAGTTTCCTTGCTAAATGTCTCTTGCATACTTTAAGTTCCTATTGTTTTTATATATACATCAAATTCCACAAACAAAGTTAAAAATTGTAAATAGGAACTCCCACTGCAATTCACCCCCCTATAGTGTTCCCCTAGAGTAACAATTGGTATTAGAGAAGGAACTCAGAGAAATCAGGCAACCATGTTGACTTAAAGTTCCTAGCACATCATGAACAAGCAAGAGAAGCTGGAAGAAGGTTACCCAACGCAGATACCTCCTATGTTCAACAACAAATTCTATTCTTGCTAAAAAGAAAAAGATGGAGATATTTATCAAGGCTGGAAATTATCAAGTTTGACGAGTGATTGATGTAGGAGACTTCAAGGTAACTAAGACAAATGCACAAAATGAGGTAATTCCTAAACAACTCTCTGAGTATGAAAAGGAGGACTTTGAAAAGATGGAAACTAATGCAATAGCAGTAAAGCTCCTTAATTGTGTTCTTGGACCTCATGAACACAATAGGGTCATGGAGTATAAGGACGCAAAACAAATATGGCTACTGATTTAAGACACTATAAGGACAATCGTCCTTCCCTCATTAGCGCATATTCTATGTGTGAGGCTACCCGGGGGGGGTTGTGCTTTGTCCTTCCGAAAGCTTTGAAAGCGATAGTGTTGGATCTTAGTCATAAGCAAACCTACCCAACAATGACATTGTTCTCTTGTTCCTGACTTGAGAACTAGAGTGTTTCTTACACGTGACCACCTGTTTAAACAAAGATAATAAGCGTGGGATCAATTTTTTAGTCATGAACCCTTTTCAGCATTTACCAAAGCCTGACCATATTATTAAACATAGATCTTGACTTTAGGCTGGAACTACATACCATTCTTGCCTATATTACATTATTGATTGCCTATTTGCTATGTTTAACATGCTTTTCCCTTGAATTTTGACTCGAATTAGGCTAAAATCATCGAAAAACGACCAATAAATTGTCGAAAACGAAAAACCGCATCGCCAAAGCCGTGCGCCAATTGTAAGTACCTTGCGTCGCACGTAAGAATATTGCGCCTGACGCAGCAGATTGTATGGCATGCAAGCCTGTTGCATGTGGCGCAAGATGCTTACGGGGAATGCAACTACTGGAACAAAACTTTTATCAATGTAATAACACCACGCGGTTTTATGGTTTCGTTGGTTTATTTGCAGTATTTCAATCAAACTCATCCATCCCTTCTTTACTAAATCTTCTCTTTTTATTTATTTTCTTTATTACTCATATGCATGCATGCATGATTGCATGTTTTAATGCTTTCATCACCTTATATGATTATTATGGTTAATCAAGTCCTAAACAAATGTTCTAACTCTTAAATCAGATAATATGTACAACCTATTAGGAACCCAACAATATGATTGTTGAATAACTTGTCACCCAAAAATTAGTCTTTTATGTGTTTAATGAACCAACCTAGATTACTATTTTTTAGGGTGTTGGAAAATATTATTTGGTTGTTTAATTGGATAAAATCTTGATATGAACCAATATTAAGTAGAGACCATCACTGGGCGAATTTGATTCCTGATCTTATTCGTTCCCTCACGATCGAACTCAATTTATGGTTCATTGACCATAAATGCTGTCATGACGGAGAAATCTACATTGGATAAGTCTATAAGTTGCTCTTATGATTTCCCCATATCCAATTAGGTTTATGAGTCTTCCCTTAAAGACTTGTTGGTGACTTCAAAACATTTTTCAATAAAACCCTTACAATGAGGTAGTCAAATACGTGCTCATCCCGTATAGGCGAACAAAAACACGCCTACAATTTGGCGACTTCACTGGAGAAGAATTTTTTAAAAAATCAATTTTATAAATGAGTTCTTGAAACTCGAAAAATACGATTCATACTTGTTTTATACTTTTAAATAACATTACAGTTTTGCATATGCATGACAACTGATTTAAGGCACTATAAGGACAATCGTCCTTGCCTCATTAACGCATGTTCTATGCGTGAGGCTACCCCCGGGGGTTTTGTGCTTTGTCCTTTCGAAAGCTTCCTGAGCGACAGTGTTGGATCTTAGTCATAAGGAAACCTACCCAACCATGGTATTGTTCTCTTGTTCCTGACTTGAGAACTGGAGTGCATCTTACATGTGGCCACCTGTTTAAACAAAGGTACAAAGCGTGGACTCAATCTCTTAGTCATGAACCCTTTTTAGCCTTTACCAAAGCCTGACCATAGTATTAAAATTAGATCTTGACTTTAGGTTGGAAGTGCATATTATTCTTGCCTATATGACATTATTTATTGCCTATTTGGTATGTTCAACATGCTTTCCCATCGAATTTTCACTCGAATTAGGCTAAAATCATCGAAAAATAACCAATACATCGTCGAAAACGAAAAACCGCATTACCAAAGCCGTGCGCCAAACGTAAGTATCTTGCGTCTCATGCAAGAAGATTGCGCCTCATGCACTAGGCTGCGTGGCATGTATGCTTGTTGCGTGTGGCGCAAGATGCTTGGCGGGGAACGCTACTCTGTTGCGTGTGGCGCAAGCAACTTGCATGGCGCGCAACTTTAATCTGTGTAATAACGCCACGCGGTTTTATGGTTTCGTCGGTTTATTTGCCGAATTTCGATCAAACTCATCCATCCCTTCGAATTTCTTATTTCAAGCTTCATCTTGAGGATCGTTGCATTAGACCCAAGCGACAAAGGTATAATTCATGTGGTTCAATTCCAAATTAATTCCTTTTTCATAACAATTTACTTATTACAATGTAGATCTTGAAGAAATTAACGTTATCTTATACATTCTTTCCTAAATCTTCTCTTTTTATTTGTTTTCTTTATTATTCATATGCATGATTGTATGTTTTAATGCTTTCATTACCTTACATGATTATTATTGTTAGTCAAGACCTAAATAAATGTTCTAACTCTTATATCAGATAATATGAACAACCATCTAGGAACTCAGTAATATGATTGCTAAATAACATGTGACCCAAAAATTAGTCTTTTACGTGTTTAATGAACCAACATAGACTAGTCTTTTTGAAAGTGTTGAAAAATATTATTTGGTTGTTTAATTGCATAAATTTTAACATGAAACGATATTAAGTAGAGGCCATCAGTGGGCAAATTTAATTCTTGATCTTATTCGTACTTGCAGACACATAATCGTGTCCCCATTTTAAGGGCCCAATGATGAAACACACCGCTGTCTTAATTGGTCTGACCCAAGGGCAAAGCAGTCCGAAGAGCCAAAACTATTTTAAAAGTGTTGAAGAGTATTTTAATGATCCAAAATCGTTTTTAATGTCCACTTAATTATTCATGATAATTAATTGTTATTTTAAGCCTAACTCTTTGAAAAAGCCCAAATTAATTGTTTATTAATAATTAATTATTTTATTTAAATAAAATAAATATTTTCAAAGATATTTTGATAATTAAAATCGAATTTTATCACGTAAAATCCAATTTCCGGACCACCATTGTAACACCCCAGAATTTTAAAGCGGAAAAGAAAGAAATAATAATAGTATTAATAGGACGATGGCGGAAACATCGTCTTCTGGGAATGTCACTACTACAAGAAATGCGTTTAAATAACTAAGTGATAAACCAACATAAGTAAATAGTATAAATAAATTAAATTAATTAGATTAATGTCCAAAAGAGAAAATTAACTCTTCAACTAACTAAAAGTCTAGGCCTAAAACATCTAACAATTTAATGCTCACATCTCAACCCGAGCCCAAAACCAAAGAAGATTCCCATCAACATAACCTGCAAAATATATAACAACAATCCACAATTAGTGGGGAGTAACTAGCAGTTCTCCCAGAACAAAAGAAATCAAAGTCTATTCCAGACATAGATTAGTAAGAAAGGAAATAATAAAGCTAAGACAACTACAACATGCATTCATATCCATAAAGTTCACAAGTGATACTAGTGAAAGTAAATATCAAGGAAATAAGATAAAATGATAAATCATCTCAAGAGTACTTAAATAATATATAATAAAAGCAAAGGTACAACAAGTTATTGAATCAGAAACCGAACGCCAGTGAATCGCAATTCACTTCCTAAGGTTTGTCATATCGCAATCTCCAGGTCAATCTATGGGCTTACGTTCCCCACTGCATGTGTCTAAGAATGGCCAAACTCCCGATGCAGGGTAGAACACGCAAAACTCCCTGACCTCTCGGACGACAACAATTAACCCAGGTTTACCCCTAGTTTGCAAACCAGGTGGTTGGCATGTTCTTCACCGGGGACTACATCTATCCTACCAGATGTTCTTATCTCAAAATAAAATCATAAATATCATCAAAGTATCATTCATCTCAAAAATATTCGTCAAAAGAGATGCCACCTGGCCTTATACCCATAATTCATCAAAAGATATATCTTCAAAATTCCTCAAAAAAAGTAAACTTACGAATTTACAACAAATACTTTGAACATCACTAAGCACAAACAATGATAATAAAAAGAGTTTACAGCACTAACAGTATCAATCAGAAATGCATCACATCATATAAGATCACCAACTACATGTAGATCATACGTACAAGATCATACGAAAAATTACACAACACAAGACTGTGCGCTCAGCGCCACCCTGTGCGTCTGGCGCACTGACCAACCTGCGTCTGACGCATCAGCATGTGTCTGACGCCACCACCAATTAATACCAAAGCTCATTAAATCCGCAAAACGTACACAATTAATCATTTTACAAGGACTAAACGTAAAAATAATGATACAAAATCATAACCACAGTAACTTACAAATCATCAGATTTCAAGAATATAAAGGGTCTCAATTTATTTCTGATTTTTAGTCCCGTAGTTAATTAAAAAGAATACTCCTCAAACTCTTAATAGAAACACAATAAAAATTATTAAACTAATAAAACCATTCAGTAAAATATCACAAAAATTAACATATGACCATTATGACTCTACTGACATGGTACAAATTTTATTTCTAATTTTCGGTCTCTAAAAGTAATTTTAAACGTTAATTTACAGAATACTCAAGAAAGCCACTATAGTAATTAAAAATAGTAATAAAATCCCAAAAATTACCAAACATTCACATAACATGCATAAACCCACGGTAATACATATTATGCAAATAAATAGATTTTTAGGCATACAAATATAATATTCACGATTTAGATACTAGTAAACACGAAAATGCAAAAATAGATAAATTAATTAAATAAACCTGTAAACAATAGACAAAAATTATTCTAAGGCATGAAAAACATACTACACCCATAACACGCTTCATGAAAAATAATTTTGGCAATTATAAAATTCGTTCACTAATTATTTTGCAAATAAGCCATAAACGTATAAATTACCTAATAAATCAGATAAATAGTAAAAATCAAACGAAAATTATTTTGCTGCACATAATATTCATACAGCATACATCAAGAACATTCACGTATAATTTCATCAATAATTTCATGCAAAAAGTATTTTAAACATTTTCCTAGCGTAATAATCTAATACCGAAAAATACATTAATCTCTAGCGTTCTAAGATAAGTACTAGTTACCTGGAATGTCGGGAGGAGAGCTGAGTCTAAAGGGATTCGAAAAACATGCGTGCAATCCAATTGCTCCATGAACGATAATTGTAGCAACAAGTCACTAGGCGTTTTCTTCTTGAACATTGAAAAATTTCATTTCGTGCTTCTGTTCTGACCATGATTTCCAGTGATCTAAAGCTCCAATACGCAATCACTCCGGTCATAGGGAATAAAAAAATGTTATAAACGTGATATCCAAATTTGAGAATGATCCAACGGTTAGATCTCCGGATACGGTTAATTTCGTGAAAGTGTGACATGGAACAAAAATCGGATGACTCGTCTGATTGAAACGAAAACTGCAGTCGCGTATTTCTCTTTCTTCAAAAACAAATTGTACCATGAGCAAGATCCTTCGGAGTAGATGGATTTTGACTACTCACACGTCCTATTTGGATAAAAAACGAAGGAGATATGATGCAAACAAAATAGGGGTGCAGAAATAGCCGAAAATGCGGAAGAGAGAAGAAGAAGAGTTGTTATGCACGAATTTCCTAACTTATTTCCGGCATTATGAACGGGGTTAAAGTGCAATAAAAGAATGAGATTATTCACTTCATTAAGCAAAGGCTTAAGGGTGCATTAAGGTGGGTTAATGGGGAATTAAATAGGAGGTTACAAGAGATCCAAAGGTTAACTTAATGAGCTTCATCCTCCACACCATAATTGCTGATTTTCGGCCAGCATGACACGCCACATGCGATGCAACATTTCATCACCCAAGTCGGTCCAACAACGTTACAAAAATGCTACGCGACAAAACTGCATCCTAAACGCCTAAATAAATAACGAAACTAATATAACCTTTAAAATAAATAACTAACAACTTAAAACAAATATATATAAATATATCACAACATATAAATATATATACACATTTTCACAACACGTTCCAACATAATTTAAATAATAAATTATTTATTTTTATGAAAAAATATATCATTTAAAAATAAACACACACCAAAAATAAAGGGTGAAAAATACAGGGTGTTACAACCTCGTGCGCCTAATGCACCACGTTGTGCCTGGCGCACCATCGTGGGTCAGGCGCACCATTGTCCAACAGTGTCAGGCACACCAATGTTTTCCTGACACATGGCATTATGTGTCACACAGAGTTGTGCGCCTAGCGCACTCCCCTGCATGACACGCAGTGTTCTTTTCTATCTTATTTAAAGCGTGCAACGCGTGTACGTAGCTTATTGGGCATGTTGCGTCAGGCACACCAATGCACGCCTGACACGTGTGATTTAACGTCACACAGGGTGCTGCGCCTGGCGCGAGACTCACAGTTTTTGTTTCACTATAAATAAGTCCTGATTTCCGACGGTGTTTCATGCGGTTTTTCCATACACTTTTACATGCGACTTTCATACTTTTACACTTCGACACATTACAAACTTTTACGAATTCTCTACAAAACTCATACTTATCAAATCTACAAACACAAACACATACAAACAAACACAAACACATACCAACAAACACATTCACATACAAGTTCATATTTTCAGGCTTCACGATTGCTCATTCCGAAGGTTGTCAATCTCTCAGACCCAAGCCGCTGCATAATCCTGAGGGTCCTTGAATAAATTATTACTTTATATTCAAGTTACTAACTATTTCTTTCATAATGTAGATCTATAATATAGAAATCATTCGTTTGTACATTATAATCTCTACTATTTCTTTTTATCATTATTATATGCTTGCCTGATTGTCCTGCTTGCCTTTTCATCGCCACACATGTTATTTTTGCTAATCAAGACCTAAAGAATTGTTCTAATATTAATCAGATAATTTGGACAACTTGTTAGTTCCCTGTAATATTGATTGCTTAATAACATATCACTAAAAATAGTCTTTTTATGTGGTTCCTAAACCAATCTAGAATAATTTATTTTTAGGGTGCATGAAAATATTATTTGGTTATTCTATTGCATGAAAATTGATATGAATCGATATTTAGTAGAGGACAACAATGGGCGAATATGGTTCATTATGACCGTGTTTGTACCCTTACCCCGAACTTAATCTATGGTTCATTGTATGGAGTCCGAACGGGAAAATCTACATTGAATAAGTCCCTAATTCGTCCCTACGGTTTCTCAATATCCAATTAGGTTTATGAGTGTTCCGTTAAAGACTTGTTAGCGACTTCAAAACGTTCTCAATAAAACCTTTACAATGAGGTAGTCAAATACGCGCTCATACCGCGTAGGCGAAATAAATACATGCCTACAATTTGGCGACTCTACTGGGGAGGATTTAAAAAAAATTAATTTTTTTAAATGAGTAGGTGAAACTCGATAAATAGTATTCATTATTGCCTCACTAGAATAACATACAGTTTTGCATATGCATGACTATTGTTTAAGCCACCATAAGGACAATCTACCTTGCCTCATTAGCGCATGTTCTATGTGTGAGGTCACCCCCATGTGGTTTGCGCTTTGTCCTTCCAAAAAGCTTCCGGAGCGATAGTGTCGGATCTTAGTCATAAGCAAACCTACCCAACCATGGCATTATTCTCTTGTTCCCTGACTTGAGAACCGGAGTGCGTCTTACATGTGGCCACCTTTTTAAGCAGAGGTACGAATCGTGGAATGAATTTCTTAATCATGGACCCTTTTCAAGCTTAATCTAAACCTGACCATAGTTTCAAACATAAAACTGGACTTTAGGTTGGAACTTTTGCATCCATGTTACATGACATTTGCTTGCGATTGCAATTTTGCGTGTTATTAACTTGTCAAATCGTCATTGTTATGCGTCGTGCCTAAAGACGCGACTAAATGACAAACAAAGGATCGTCAATTGGCCAAAACCTCGCCTAAATCCCCGAAAAACATGTCGGGGGAGTAGTGCGCCAGGCGCATTAAGGTGCACCTGGCGCACCACTCCAGCGCCAGACGCACATTTGTGTGCATGGTCATTCTAAGCTTCTCAGCTAAATCAAACATAAAAATCAGTCTTTTCATGCAAGGTCAAGTCTATCCTAAAAAGTGCATCTCGAAAAATGGTCATGGTAGAGTTAGAATTGTCATGCATATCTACCTTCTCCCTGCTATCCAACTAATCTTCCCTATCGATCCTACCCTATCATATTCAATCAATTTCAGAAAACGTACATCTTTCGAAACCAATCCTACATACACCCATGTCTATTCTACTTTTTTCAAAATGCATTTACTAATCGTCATCATACAAGACATTCACAAAAAAAATATTTTTCAAAATTAATCCATTATCTTTTCCTTACAAAAGAAAAAAAAACAAGGGGTTCCTTTGAAAAACAAATTTCGAAAATTCTAAACCAAGTCCAAACACCTTCAGTCAATACAATCAAACCAAATCCAATCCATTTGCATTCATTTTTAGGCCCATATGCATTAGAGTTTATTTTTCATTCATCTTAGACCCATCTAAATTTGAGTCAATGCATTCACTAGCATTATAGTCCATATTAGGCCCATATAAGTCAAGTTCATGTCAAAATCTAGGCCCATTTGCATCTTTATGTGAACCCTAGTCTATGTCAAGCCCATTCCAAGTCTAATTCCAGTCCATTTCAATCTAAGTCCAAACCTAGTCTATTTCCAATGTCAAGCCCATGTGCATCTCCAAGTCTCACTTCAAACCAATATAGGACTAATTCCAAAATCAGGTTCATATATGGCCCAATTCATGCCATAAGTCTAATCAAATCCAATTCCAAACCATGTAAGACGAACTCCAAATTCTAAAACTCAAAACCGCTAAGCCTAGCGAAGCTAGCACTTCTTAAAGCCCATAAAGGCAAATCTTGAGTTTAGCAAAGCTACTCACCCTTTAAGACCAAAAACGGCACCCTCTAACTTAGTGAAGCTAGTCATCCCTAAGACCATAAAGGCACCCTCTTAGTTTAGTGAAGCTACTCACCTTTAAGACCATAACAACACCCTCTTACTTAGCGATGCTAGTCATCCCTAAGACTATAAAGGCACCGTCTGAGTTTAGCGAAGCTACTCACCCTTTAAGACCATAATGGCACTCTTTGACCTAGCGAAGCTAGTCATCCCTAAAACCATAAAAGCACCCTTTGACGGAAGCGAAGCTATTCACCTTTAAGACCTAATATTCGAAATAACATATATTTAGAATTACTCCAACTCCAAATCAGATTAACCATGAAACTATATTCAAGACCACTAATAAACAATCATATCTGACAAAAATAACAACCACGATGACAATTAAGGTCTTAGGTCTCTCAATTAGAATTAAATAACGAGAGTTAACTTAAACTCAACAACTCGAGATTGATCAAACAAATTTATATCCAAGCAGTCACTAATGATGGTTCATGTTATTGATAAGTCGAATTCCAATTAATTTAATAAATAACAATTTATTAATAAACCTTGATCATAATCACGCATAACGAGTCTCCCTCATTTCTAATTAAAAACCACTCATCTATATAAGTAAGACTTCTTTAAAGTAATTCACTACTTACATTTATTTACGTAGTTAAACTCAAGCACTAACTAACTTTACTGATCCCTAAATGGAGTTTAATTGACTCTTATAGTTATATATGTACCTATTGGAACTATATATGACCTAACGTGCCCCTAAATGCCGGAAACTAAGTGAATTGGAGTGTAAAGGCCAAAATCGGCCCGAAATGGCCTTCATTTACCCAAAATGTGTTTCAAAGCATATAAGTGGAGTTTAATTGACTCTTATAGTTATATATGTACCTATTGGAACTATATATGACCTAACATGCGGCTAAATACAAAAAACTAAGTGAATTGGAGTGTAAAGGCCAGAATCGGCCCGAAATGGCCTTCATTTACCCAAAATGTGTTTCAAAGCATATAAGTGGAGTTTAATTGACTCTTATAGTTATATATGTACCTATTGGAACTATATACTCCCTCTGTCCCATAATACTCTTTACACTTTCCTTTTTCATCTGTCCCATAATACTCTTTACACTTCTATTTTTGGATATGATCCACTATTATTTTTATTCTTCTACCTTTTAAGTTGGCCCACACTCTCTCTCCTCCAAATAAAATAATACCACTCATACTGTAACACCCCAGAATTTCAAAGCGAAAAAGAAAGAAATAATAATAGTATTAATAGGACGATGACGGAAACATCGTCTTCTGGGAATGTCACTACTACAAGAATAGTGTTTAAATAACTAAGTGATAAAAACAAACATAAGTAAGTACTATAAGTAAATTAATTACTTAGATTAAAATCGAAATGAAAAAACTATCTCAAACTAAAGAGAAGTCTAGAACTAAAACCCCTAATAGATTATTTCTCACATCTCAACTCGAGCCCAAACAAAGAAAATCCCCATCAACAAAACCTGCAAAATATACAATAAATATCCACAATTAGTGGGGAGTAACTAGCAGTTCTCCCAGAACAAAAGAAATCAAAGCATGATTCAGACATAGATTAATAAGAAAGGAAAGCATAAAGTCAAGTCAACTACAATATGCATCCTTTTGCATATAACTCACAAATAACGCAAATGAATAATAAATAGTACTTTTATAAAAAATAAAGTATAGGTAAAACAAGTTATTGAGTCAGAAACCGAACGCTAGTGAATCGTAATTCACTTCTTAAGGTTTGTCATATCGCAATCTCCAGGTCAGTCTATGGGCTTACGTTCCCCACTGCCTGTGTCTAAGAATGGCCAAACTCCCGATGCAGGGTAGAACACGCAGAACTCCCTGACCTCTCGGACGACAACAATTAACCTAGGTGTACCCCTAGTTCGCAAACCAGGTGGTTGGCATGTTCTTCACCGGGGACTACATCTATCCCACCGGATATTCTCATCTCAAAATAAAATCATAAATATCATCAAAGTATCATTCATCTCAAAAATATTCGTCAAAAGGGATGCCACCCGGCCTTATACCCATAATTCATCAAAAGTAATTTTTTCAAAAATCTTCAAAGTAGTAACTTACAAATTTACAACAAATATTTCCAACCACAATACTTTAAACATCACTAAGCATCAACAATGATAGTGAAATAGTTTTTACAGCACTAACAACATCAATCAAAAATGCATCACCAATTAACTCCATGGCTTATTAAATAAATGAATAGTACACAATTAATCATTTTTACATAAATCAAACATAAACATAATGATACCAATAATACTTACAACAACCTACTAAACACCAGCATCCAAGAACATAAAAGATCACAAATTATTTCTGATTAACAAGCTCTCAAATAATTTAAAAGAGTATCCTCAATTTCACAACAAAAACCCAATAATAATTATTAAACTAATAAGTTCAAGCAGTAAAATCACACAAAAATTATCATATGACCCTAATGGCTCTACTGACATGGTACAAATTTTATTTATAATTTTCGGACTCCAAAAGTAATTTCAAAAGTTAATATACAGATTACTCAATAAAGCCAATATAATAACTAAAAATATAAATAAACGCCCAAAAATTACCAAAAATTTACACAACATGCATAAACTCACGGAAATAATTTTCGTGATTTATATACTGACATAAACGAAATTGCAAAAACAGATATATCAATTAAATAAACCAGTACACAGTAGGAAAAAATTATTCTAAGGCATGGAATACATACTACACATACAACATGATCTAAGAAAAATAATTTCAGCAATTTTAACATCCGTTTAATAATTATTATGCAATTTAGCCAAAAACGCACAAAACAGCAATTAAATCATATAAATACCAAAAATCATACGAAAAATATTTTTATCTTTACAGTAATCACACAGCATGCATCAAGTATATTCATGTCAAATTTCGTCAATAATTTCATTCAAAAAGTATTTTAAATAATTCCTAGCGTAATAATCTAATACCGAATAATACTCTAATCACTATGGTTCTAAGATAACTACTAGTTACCTGGAACGTCGGGAGGAAAGCTGAGTCTAAAGAGATTGTTAAGAGCTACGCATACAATCCAATTCCTCTTCTAACCCCAAGGCACAACGAACGAGAATTGAAGCAACCAGTCACTAGGCATTTTCTTCTTCAACGTTGATAAATCTCATGTCACACTGCTCTGTTCCGACCATGATTCCTGGTGATCAAAAGCTCAGATTCTAAATCGCTCCTGTTAGAGTGTAGAACAAGATGTTATAAACGTTCTGTCCAAATTTGAAGACGATCCAACGGTTAGATCTCCGGCTAAGGTTATTTTCGTGAAGGTGTGACAGGAAAACCGGGTTGAAACATTCTATTCTTTTCCTCTTCCTTTTCTCTCTGTCTTTTCTTGAAAACGGTGAGGGTTAAATACAAATGATGCTGAACCTCTTTTAATAAAAATCAGAATTTTATGGCAAGGAAAAATGAAGGTTTTAGGAGAATGATTAGGGGGGGTTATGGGGGTTACAATCTACCAAGAGTCACCAATTAAAAGAAATGAAATAAAAGAGGAGAAACTTCTTCCTTCTCCCTCCCCATAGCCGGCTGTCCAAGCCCAAGTACACCAAGAAGATTTCGGCCCAAGTCATCAAAGGTCCATGCATCAATAGTCCGTCACGCGATAAATCGATAAATTTCTAAATCACGCCTAAACTTTGAGAATACTAAATAATGAAAATAACTCTAATAAATTATATTATAAATATAAGTATAATAAACACATTAACACGCCACATGCGATGCAACATTTCATCACTCAAATCGGTTCAACATTGTTACAAAAACGCTACGCGGCAAAACAGCATCCTAAACGCCAAAACAAATAACGAAATTAATATAACCTGTAAAATAAATAACTAACAACTTAAAATAAATAAATATATATATATATCACAACATATAAATATATATACACATTTTCACAACACGTTCCAAAATAATCTAAATAATAAATTATTTATTTTTACGAAAAATATCATTTTAATGTAAACAAACACCAAAAATAAAGAGTGAAAATTACGGGGTAATAATATAAATACCAAAAATCATACGAAAATTATTTTTCTCTTTACAGTAATCACACATCATGCATCAAGTATATTCATGTCAAATTTCGTCAATAATTTCATTCAAAAAGTATTTTAAATAATTCCTAGCGTAATAATCTAATACCGAATAATACTCTAATCACTATGGTTCTATGATAACTACTAGTTACCTGGAACGTCGGGAGGAAAGCTGAGTCTAAAGAGATAGTTAAGAGCTACGCATACAATCCAATTCCTCTTCTAACCCCAGGGCACAACGAACGAGAATTGAAGCAACCAGTCACAAGGCATTTTCTTCTTGAACGTTGATAAATCTCATATCACACTGCTCTGTTCCGACCATGATTCCCAGTGATGAAAAGCTCAGATTATAAATCGCTCTGGTTAGAGTGTAGAACTAGATGTTATAAACGTTCTGTCCAAATTTGAAGACGATCAAACGGTTAGATCTTCGGCTACGGTTATTTTCGTGAAGGTATGACAGGAAAAACCGGGTTGAAACTTTCTATTCTTTTCCTCTTCCTTTTCTCTCTTTCTTTTCTTGAAAACGGCGAGGGTTAAATGCAAATGATGCTGAACCTCTTTTAATAAAAATCAGAATTTTATGGCAAGGAAAAATGAAGGGTTTAGGAGAATGATTAGGGGGGTTATGGGGGTTACAATCTACCAAGAGTCACCAATTAAAAGAAATGAAATAAAAGAGGAGAAACTTCTTCCTTCTCCCTCCCCATAGCCGGCTGTCCAAGCCCAAGTACACCAAGAAGATTTCGGCCCAAGTCATCAAAAGTCCGTTACGCGATAAATCGATAAATTCCTGAATCGCGCCTAAACTTTGAAAATACTAAATAATGAAAATAACTCTAATAAATTATATTATAAATATAAATATAATAAACACATTAACACGCCACATGCGATGCAATATTTCATCACTCAAATCGGTCCAACATTGTTACAAAAACGCTACGCGGCAAAACAGCATCCTAAACGCCTAAACAAATAACGAAATTAATATAACCTGTAAAATAAATAACTAACAACTTAAAATAAATAAATATATATATATATCACCACATATAAATATATATACACATTTTCACAACACGTTCCAAAATAATCTAAATAATAAATTATTTATTTTTACGAAAAATATCATTTTAATGTAAACAAACACCAAAAATAAAGAGTGAAAATTACGGGGTAATAATATAAATACCAAAAATCATACGAAAATTATTTTTCTCTTTACAGTAATCACACATCATGCATCAAGTATATTCATGTCAAATTTCGTCAATAATTTCATTCAAAAAGTATTTTAAATAATTCCTAGCGTAATAATCTAATACCGAATAATACTCTAATCACTATGGTTCTATGATAACTACTAGTTACCTGGAACGTCGGGAGGAAAGCTGAGTCTAAAGAGATAGTTAAGAGCTACGCATACAATCCAATTCCTCTTCTAACCCCAGGGCACAACGAACGAGAATTGAAGCAACCAGTCACAAGGCATTTTCTTCTTGAACGTTGATAAATCTCATATCACACTGCTCTGTTCCGACCATGATTCCCAGTGATGAAAAGCTCAGATTCTAAATCGCTCTGGTTAGAGTGTAGAACTAGATGTTATAAACGTTCTGTCCAAATTTGAAGACGATCAAACGGTTAGATCTTTGGCTACGGTTATTTTCGTGAAGGTATGACAGGAAAAACCGGGTTGAAACTTTCTATTCTTTTCCTCTTCCTTTTCTCTCTTTCATTTCTTGAAAACGGCGAGGGTTAAATGCAAATGATGCTGAACCTCTTTTAATAAAAATCAGAATTTTATGGCAAGGAAAAATGAAGGGTTTAGGAGAATGATTAGGGGGGTTATGGGGGTTACGAAATGAAATAAAAGAGGAGAAACTTCTTCCTTCTCCCTCCCCATAGCCGGCTGTCCAAGCCCAAGTACACCAAGAAGATTTCGGCCCAAGTCATCAAAGGTCCATGCATCAAAAGTCCGTTACGCGATAAATCGATAAATTCCTGAATCGCGCCTAAACTTTGAAAATACTAAATAATGAAAATAACTCTAATAAATTATATTATAAATATAAATATAATAAACACATTAACACGCCACATGCGATGCAACATTTCATCACTCAAATCGGTCCAACATTGTTACAAAAATGCTACGCGGCAAAACAACATCCTAAACGCCTAAACAAATAACGAAATTAATATAACCTTTAAAATAAATAACTAACAACTTAAAATAAATATATATATAAATATATCACAACATATAAATATATATACACATTTTCACAACACGTTCCATAATAATCTAAATAATAAATTTTTTATTTTTACGAAAAATATCATTTTAATGTAAATAAACACCAAAAATAAAGAGTGAAAATTACGGGGTGTTACACCTACCACCCACCAACTCTAACCATGGCCCACACTCTCTCTCCATAAAATAAACTAATACTACTTTTACTAATGACTAACTCCTATCACATCTACTTTTCAATAAAATAACAATTGATAATCAAACAACAACTTATCATCTAAAACTACGTGCATTGATAAGTGTCAAGAGTATTCTAGCACGGAGGGAGTATGACCTACTATGCCCCTAAATGCCGGAAATAAAAGTAATTCAGTTAAAAAATAAACTTACACAAGTGTCTTCCCATAATGATTTCGTCATTGCGTCGGGCACATCTTTCCACCCCACCAAAATGCTCAGTTTGCGCACACATAACCCTAAATGCTACCCATACTTTTGACGCCATTGACCACAAGGTTGACCTATATCAACATACTCGAGGGTCATAGGGGTGTTATAATTCAATCCCTTGGTCGCACCCCTTCCTTTCCGCTTCTTTGTTGCAACTTTACTTGGAGTTTTGGTACTAAGAACCTCTTTCCCCGCATTTTTGTGTGGCACAATGACGGATGAAATACAAGGATAATCTTCCCTAGCATTGTTGTCAATGGGGGGAGCCTTATCGGCTAGCTCCTCATTTATTTAAGCCAAGTGAAGTTCCTTATCACGCAAGCGCTTCTCCTCATCATGCGCTATGTCTTCCGAGTCACCATTATCGTTCTCCTTCTCCGCATCATATCATCATCATCATCCAATGACTTATCATAATCATCATCGGTTTCTTCCTCCACAATCACATCATCTTGGACCATGTTTGAAACTCCTGAAATTTTAAAAAACGATATTAGAAACGCGTAAGATTAAACAAACATATGATTAGAAACTCCTGCACTCCCCCTTCACTCGCCCCCGCACGCCCCCCCCCCCCCGCACTCCCCCCACTCCTTCATAGCCCCCCCTTAATCGCCCCCGCACGCCCCACCCTCACCGCACACTCCCCCCCCGAACCGCACACTCCCCCGAACCGCCCCCACCCTACACTCCCCCACCCCTTCACTACCCCCTTAATCGCCCCCTGCACAGCCCCACCCTCGCCGCACACTCCCCCTTGAACCGCCCCCACCCCGCACTCCCCCACCCCTTCACCGCCCCCTTTGATCGCACCCCCCACACAGCCCCACCCTCGCCGCACACTCCCCCCCTTCACTTCCCCCCCCGCACAACCCCTCTTCACGGCCCCCCCGCACGGACCCCCTTCACTCCCCACATTGATCGCCCCCGCACACCCCCCCGAACCGCACACTCCCCCCTTTGCCCCCCCGCACGCCCCCTTCACGCCCCTTCACTCCCCCCGCATGACCCCCCCGCACACCCCCCCTTCTTGCCCCCGCCTGCACCCCCCTTCACTGGCCCCCTTCATTGTCCCACCCCGCTTGCACAAACCACCCCTTGCACAGTCCCCCCCCCCCCAAAAAAAAACAATCCATAATTACACCCTAAACGACATTCATCTACCCAATTCGGTATTCAAATCATGTGACCCGACTTTAAGTGACTCTAATAGGCCCGAAATGACATTCACTTACCCAAAATGGGTTTCAATACATGTGAAGCGATTTTAGTTGATTGTAATACATATATATATATAGTAATTGGAATTATACATGACCTAACATGCGGCTAAAAGCGAGAAATTAAGTTAATTGAGGTTGAAAAGCCGAAATTGGCCCGAGATGACATTCACTTACCCAAAGTAGGTTTCAATACATGTGAAGCGAGTTTAGTTGATTGTAATACATATATATATACTAATAAGAACTATACATGACCTAAAATTCGGCTAAAAGCGAGAAAGTAAGTTAATTGAGGTTGAAAAGCCGAAATTGGCCCGAAATGACATTCACCTACCGAAAATGGGTTTCAATACATGTGAGGCGAGTTTAGATGATTTTAATACATATATATATACTAATAAGAACTATACATGACCTAACATGCGGCAAAAAGCGAGAAATTAAGTTAATTGAGGTTGAAAAGCCGAAATTGGCCCGGAATTACATTCACTTACCCAAAATGGGTTTTAATACATGTGAAGCGAGTTTAGTTGATTGTAATACATATATATATGCTAATAAGAACTATACATGACCTAACATGCGGCCAAAAGCGAGAAATTAAGTTAATTGAGGTTGAAAAGCAGAAATTGGCCCGAAATGACATTCACTTACCCAAAATGGGTTTCAATACATGTGAAGCGAGTTTAGACGATTGTAATACATATATATATACTAATAAGAACTATACATGACCTAACATGCGGCAAAAAGCGAGAAATAAAGTTAATTGAGATTGAAAAGCCGAAATTGGCCCGAGATGACATTCATTTACCCAAAATGGGTTTCAATACTTGTGAAGCGAGTTTAGTTGATTGAAATACATATATATACAGTAATAAGAACTATACATGACACTGCATGCGGCTAAAAGTGAAAAAGAAAGTAAAATGACCTTGCAAAGCCGAAAGCCAGAATTGGAACCAAAGAAGTCGAGCCTATTGTTTACTTTTGCCACTTTCATTTGAAGTATCAACCATTATCCCTTCCCCATGATCTACACGCATGTAACTTGTCGCTAACTCTGCATCAGTGACATCGGAGTTGGGAATGGTGAAAGGCGGGGTGTCTTCAAACGCATCATACTCCTCCTCATCCTCAACATCACCAACTCCAAGTATACTTCTTTTTCCCGGAACAACAATTGACCACTTGTTATCAGAAGGGTCAGTTACGTAGAATACTTGCTTAACTTGTTATGCAAGCGCGAATGTCTATTCACTATCAGGCAATCGACCCAAGTCTACAAGAGTAAATCCACAAGGGTCATCTTTTCTTATGTAATGCCGGTTATACTCAACCCACTTGCATCGAAATAAGCAGACCATGAAACCAGAGTAGTCAAGCTCCCATATATCTTGAACTCGTCCATAGTATAACAATCTAGCATCAATAGGAGACTTGTCTTTGGCACTTGCATACTGTGTAGATGATGCCTCTACTGAAACACCACTATTCTGGAGAGATCTCGACTTTTGATCTTGACGATCTGTCCAATACGTATATCCGTTAACATCATAACCCTCATAGGAGTGCACAGCTTCTCGAGGACCAAATGCTAGCCACTTCAGAGTTTCATAAACATTGGAATCTACTTCACGCATTATTCGGTTATGGAACCAATCAATAAACGTCTTATTATGCAACTGCATCAATGCGCTAGTCCCTTTACCTGGATTCTGGTCACGCAACTCCTCCAAATGCTCATCCAAGTACGGATGCACCTGTATCATATGCTGCAATACAAATAAGTGTGCTTGTATGTGCCTTTCAACAGGAGGTACTATCATTTTGGAGCCAAGTGCACCTTTACCCGCGAGTCTGCCCTCGTGTCGAGATGTAGGAAGTCCAATAGGATCAACATTAGTTAAGAACTCAGCCACAAAATTACCGACCTCTTCACTCACAATCCCCTGAATTATACTTCCTTCTGGTTGCGCTGGATTCCTTACTTTATCTTTCAAAGAGCCCATATGTCTCTCAAAGGGATAGCACCACCTCAAAAACACCGGACCACATAGCTTAATTTCTCGAACTAGATGTACAACCAAATGGACCATAATGTCGAAGAAAGCAGGTGGGAAGTACATCTCAAACTTGCACAAAGTCTGTATCACGCTAGCCTATAGAGCATCAAGCTTCGAGGGTTGTAACGTTTTGCTACATATAGTATTGTAAAAAGAACACAGCTCTGTTATGGTATGTCTCACGTGTTTCGGCAATATCCCTCGAATTACAATCGGTAAGAATACTTGCATCATTACATGACAATCATGAGACTTCATGCTCGATAATTTCAACTCACCGTCTAAGGTAACAAATCTTTTCATGTTCGATGAGCACCCTGATGGAACCTTAATGTTGTACAAACACTCGCAAAAAAGATGCTTCTCAGCTCTAGATAGAGTGTAGCAAGCCGAAGGTAAATAGTTCCTATCATCATCCTTCAATTCACCGTTTTCTTTCCTTTTCTTTCAATTCCTGCATGCGACCCTTCTTCCTGTTCCTTTTCTTTTCCCTTTCCTTTTCCTTTTCCAGACACTTTCTCTTTTTTCTTTATTTTTTTTAGTGTCCCTCTTTTGAGCCCATAGTTTTGGTCGAAGCCCCTCACTTTCCAGATACAGTCGCACCCTTTTGCTATCCTTTGTCTTATGTGGAATATTCATAAGTGTCCCCAGAATGGCGTCACATACATTTTTCTCTATGTGCATGACGTCGAGACAATGTCTAATCTCTAGATCTCTCCAATATGGATGTTTCCACATAATAGACTCCTTTTTCCAAAGTCCCTTATCACCAACACTCGCTCCTTTGCCGAATATCGTTTCAATACCCTTGATTTGATCATAAACCTCATACCAGTCAATGGTCTACAAGCAACCCCTTCCTCAACTGTTCCATCGAATGCCTTCTTCTTATTACGATAAGGGTGGTCGCGTCGAAGGAACCTTCGGGTGCGCATATAAACATCTTTGTGACAAGTAGTAATGTATTTAGATGATGTGTCGTCCAGGCAAATCGGGCATGCTTTCTTCCATTTGTTCTTGTACCCGGATAAGTTCCCATAAGCAGGATAGTCATTAAGAGTGAATAAAAGCATGGCACGCAATGTGAATATATCAGCATGTGCGTCATACACAGAAACTCCTTCATCCCACATTTTTCTCAAATCATCAACAAGTGGCTGGAGGTAGACATCTATGTCGTTTTCAGGCTGTTTCAGCCCTGAAATAAGAATCAACAACATGATGTGTTTGTGTTTCATGCACAACTAAGGAGGCAAGTTGTATATAACTAGAAGAACCGACACGTACTATGTTGAGAACTAAGATTGCCAAATGGGTTCATTCCATCCGTGCATAGGCCAAGCCTCAAATTTCTGTCCTGGCACCAAAGGTCTTATGACAATGGTTGATACCTTTCCACTCAGGAGAATCAGCCGGATGTTTGAGAAAACCGTCCTTTTTCCTTCGTTCTGCATGCCACCTCAAGTTCTTAGCATCTTTTTTGATTGAAAACATGTGCTTGAATCGTGGTATAATTGGAAGATACCACATCACCTTTGCTGCAGGACCTTTCTTATCACCAACCCTTGCGTGCCTGCAACGCGACTTGCCACATCGAGGACACTCATCCATATTTTCCTATCCATTTCGATATAGCACACAATCATTTTGACAAGCATGTATCCTCTGGTACTCTAAACTGAAGGGACACATCAGTTTCTTAGCATAGTAGTTCGACTTGGGTAGTTCATGGTCGTCCGGCAACATATAACCAAATGCTTGCAACAAGGAAGTGAAACAAGAGTCACTTATACCGGCTTTCGTCTTGATATTAAAGAGTGTTATTATGGCCGTCAACTTGGGGTACCTTGTATAATCGGGATACAACGGTTTCCGAGATGCCTCGTCCATGCACTCAAAAATACGAGGCCGTTTGCCAGAATGATCTACCCCTGCCATCATCTCCTCGATATAATCCCCTTCATCATCATCATCTTCTACTTCAATATCCTCATATTCATCCTCGATGTTGTCATTCTCAATGACATCAAACTCACCTTCTTCATGCACATCATTAACAATGGCATTTCGACCATCATATATACCCTCCTCACCGTGCCAAACCCATACATAGTAGTCTTGTCTAAACCCGCGACGAAAGATATGCTCCCTAAGCGACTCAATGCTACTAACGATGCTCACATTACCACAATCAACACAAGGACAATAAAACCCCTCGGTTCCCTTTGCAGCCTGATGACTTAATGCAGCATCACAAAATTCAAAGACCCCATCCACGAATTCACACGTGTCACGACTACCATACATCCATGCACGATTCATTTCAACCAAACCTAGCTCTAATTAAACATAAGCAACAAATACCCCATGTCAATGACGAACTTCACTACATTATAAGAGTTTGTACACGATATATATTTAATAAAATTAGGCATGCTTTCCAAGGGTCCTTATCACTCCAACCTAACCCATCCTTAGATGTCTAATCTCACTAGTGAATGTATTGCCTTCAGTTCGAATCTACGGAAAATCCGGCAGCATTTCCCTACAGTTCTCCAAGTACACGATGTAGATATATAATTATCTATATCTACATATGTACCCAGAGAACAAAAGTAGGGAAACGACGAGCCAAGATTTTCCTCTAGAATCGAACTAAAGACATACATTCACCACCTAAGTGAGATTCAACATCTAAGAACAGTCCCAAACCGGGGACTATTCAAGACTTACTCCTAATGAGTAAGTCTCGAACGGGTATCTAGGCATATGATATGATGATGCAGACATAGGTTTTTAAAAACAACAAAACATTTTACATCTAATCTCAATTCAACGATAAATATATACACATTTGCACATATATATAAACCAATTTACTATGAAAGAAAGTTAAATATGAGTGATAACATACCAATATCAAGGTTGTGAATAGGAAAATCGACCTCAACACTCCGTCACTAGCTAGCTTCAATAATCAACAACAAAGTTTAAAAGTTAACATTAGTATAAATTAGCAATTCAAACAAAACTAAACTAAACTAAGCTAAACTAAACTAAATATCTAAACCAATAATCAACAACAACGTTTAAAAGTTCAAACCTAACTAGTTAGTAAGTACTACAACAACAACAACAACAACAACAACAACAACAACAACAACAACAACAACAACAACAACAACATCAACAACAACAACAACAATAGCTACTACTACTACTACAAGTACAACAAGTACAACAACAACCACAAAAATAGCAACCACAACAAAGCCCTAGTTTTTTTAACCTAAAAATCAAACTAACTACTTTAAATAAAATAATTAACTCAAATCAATCAATTTACACCCTTTAACTATTATACAACCTAATTTCATTAACAATTATTCATAAAAGTACAATTTTTTATAAACTTGAAGCTTCAAATATGAGATTACAATAAAACTTAAGAAATTTTAGGTACCTAAGAAGAGGTAGAGATGGAATGTAGGTGCGACGGTGGTGGTGTAGCCACGGAGGAGGACATAGCAGTGGTGGGGTTTGTGGTTGAAACCCACCGAATTGGAGAGAAGGACGCAGCAGTGGTGGGGTTTGTTGTCGGTAGCTGGTGGTCGTCGGGGGAAGGTGGAACCCAGTGGTGGTGGTGGAACCTAGTGGTGGCAGTGGTGGTGGTGAACCGTTGCGTGAAATATCGAAGAAGGGAGGTCGTTTTTTTGAAAGGAAGGAAGGAGGGAGTTAACAGTGGAATGAGAGGGAGCCAACCTATTTCACGCAAAAAAAAAAAAAAAAAACAAAATTAACCGATGCGGTTCATAAAACCACAACGGTTAATAGCGAACCGCAGCGGTTAACTGTTAACCGTTGCGATTTTATGAAGACTACAACGGTTTGTTAGGCCACTTTTCCCACCCAAATTTTCGACGATTTACCGCTGCGGTTCTCTTAAGGACCGCAGCGGTTGTGTTGTGACATATAGCGTTTTTTCCACTAGTGTAAACTCAAGCACTAACTAACTTTACTGATCCCTAATCAAATAATCAGACTTTATTATATTACTCAATTTATAGTTATTAAACTGAAATCCTTTATTAATTACATCCTCGGACCTCGGTAATGTAATCTACAATTAATTACACTATCTCCAACAATCTCTATGTTATTAACAAATATTAATTAGTCCTTCCTCATTAATCCATTGGACAACTCTAACCTGATGATGGTAAACTAATTAAATGTCTTCTTAGAATACTCAATCATTATGGCCATAATTAAAACACTTTCATAAAGTTACCAAGTTAATTCACATATAATAAAAACCTTATCAACTAACAACTCATTCTTATGATTCTTTCTCTTTTCAAAAACTTAATAAACCACCAATAACAACATTCATCATCCGATCAATTAGTATTTGTCTTAAAAACAAGAGATATATCATTATTACAAATTGATACACTAACACTTCGTGTCATAATTCAACACAACAAGTCTAACTTGATTCTAATCTGATTAACACCCAAAAAGGTAATTGAGACATATTTAAAATAATTAGCAACTTATATCCAAGTTAATGATTGAAACTCATATTTATATATTACTAGCCATACTTTAATCTATTTAGAAAACCTCTATTATTACGTTAACTGAAAACTATTTCGAAAGAGAGTGTAGAAATCTAATGTATGAGTGACTAACTACTTCCTATCCAATCCATACTTCAAAACAATATAACAGTGAAGTCTTTCTAGTTAAACTTATTACACTTTAGAGTTGTTGACACGATCACTAATTCACCTTATTGATTGAATTCTATTAATAGGCTAACATGATTACAAAAAGGAACTCCAAGTATTGTTAAAGTTTGAGTAAACTACTTTGTAAATGTTAACATTCTTTAAGTTAACTAGGTAAAACAATCTTACTAAACAAATACAAATTAACTATTTGTTATCCTTCAATAATTTCAATTAATAAATCAACCATTAATCACAATATACTAACAACTTTTGTTAAGCTAAGTTGAGCAATTGTAATCGAAATTGTTCTCAATCATCAACAAATGATCAACTAAGATTCTCCCTTTACTCAAAGGTCACTTCAATTTGGGTTTTCTCCCAATAATTATCAACTACACAATAACTCATATTTTGTAAAGAAGGAACTAAGGATACCAACAACAACTGTAATCAGGGGAACCCAACAAAAACTCTAAAAAAACCCTACAGTGCGATTCTAAGAGCGCCAACTTCATCGCCCCCCGCTTCTGTTGCGTCTCCTCTAGTTCCTCCCCCTCCCCTGTTTTCGATTGTCGGGTTAACCCTCTCTCCTGGTTGTGCGTCGGGCTTCCCCTACCATTCCCCTGGTTGTGCGTCGGGCATCCTCTTCCCTGTTTTCGTTTGTTGGGCCTCCCTTTCCCCTCCCCTGTTTTCGCTTGTTATGTTGGGCCTCCCCTCCCCCCTCCCCGGTTGTGCGTTCGGTTTCCCCTCCCCCTCCCCGGTTTTTGCTAGTTGGGCTTCCCCTTCCCCTCCCCCTGTTCGTGTTATTCTCGTTGAGTCCCCATCCCCCGTAGTTGGTCAAGTTTTGGTTTTCGAGCTTCCCTTTCCCTAACCCCCTGGTTGTTGGGCTTCCCTTTCCCCTTCCCCCTAGTTGTTGGGTTCCCCTCCCTAGCTGTATTAGCTATAACTGTGCTGGTTTTTTTTCTTAGTTTGTGTGGTAAGTCGTCAAATAATTGACGTAGGTTGTTTTTTTCGAGTTGTTAAGGCTGGTGTTCGTAGTTGGTTTTGGCAATTAAAAAATGTTTGACAGTTGCATTAGAGATGGTGGTTTAATATTGTAGTAGTCGAATATGTAGTTCTTACGGATTCTTTCATGAAGGAACAGCTGAATCAAGAGGATGAGAAGTGTGAGCGTGGTCGAGGCGATGAACGGTATCTATGGTTCAGACATGTGTTTTCTGGTTTCAAAAGCCGGAGGTGTCTCCGAAAGCCCAAAATGTTTAGCTCTCTTTTTAGCTTGGCATTGATCTTAATGGTCCTTGCCTTGGAAAATTCAAATCTGCAGGCGGCACCCCAGTTACATCTGGTGGATTACAGCACGCACCAATGCACCATTTCTCCTACCTAAAGGAGAAACATCAAATACTCTCGAGAGAGAGTCATGAGTCACTTAGGGACGTGCCTCTTCAACAAATCATGAGCCAAGAATCCCAAGCGATAGAAGCTCGTTGGGATTGCTCATGCGGCGAGATGTGAAGCTCACCATTGGTTGTTTGTTTTCTGGATCGTGAACGACATTCGCTTCTCCTACCACTTCCATCAGTTATCAGGTCCTTTACTCCACCAGTACAATCATCGACCAGCGACGCCCTCCATAATATACGACTCTCTATCTGTTTTACTTGTTTTTGTTTTTTAGGGCATGTAAGAGCTAATAAAGCTCCTTTAGGTTTTACTTTGTTTTATGTTTGGTTGTATTAGCAATAGGTTGTACTTCCCTTTTTAATTAATGCAAGTTTTCTCGATGTCAAAAAAAAAAAAAAAAACAATAACACATATTTTATTTTAAGACTTCTGGTATATACTTAATCTCTTTTATCATGTATATTCTTAAATAAACCAACCTGACGACACATTGATACAATCATTCACCACACCACTATTCCATTTTGAATCTCAATGCACAAGCAACAACAAATTCAACATCATCTACATCGCACAATTAGCAATCACAATCCACAATCAACAATTCATAATCCAATTCTTAATCTACATTCAAATTTCGAAGGAACAAAAAAAAGATAAAAGAAAGGAACAAAGGGGAGGTCTAGTATGTTGAGGGGAAGTGACACACCACCGCCAGCACCCCGGAGGGAGGGGAGGAAAACACGAGCAGGGAGGAGGAAAAGGGATAGCAAGGCACCACAACAATAACAACAACAACCACTAACTAGAGGAGGGAGGAGAATGGTTGCGGTGAGTGGTGGTAGCCGCAACCACCTAGTAACGGCGGGAGCAACAACCACACCACATCAACAACAACATTAGCACCGCATTGCCAAGAGAGGAGAAAGGAGAAAGAACAAGAAACACCAACAATAAAGGTCCCACATGGAAATCTTAGCAAAGCTAAGGGCGAAACCAAGTGATAAAAGCATACGTAGGGTGAGTTTTTTTCTTTAACAAAACATGGAGCCCCACATTGAATTTTTTTTTTTTTTTGGCAATTATCCACATCGAAATCTTAGCAATGCTCAAAGGGAAACCAAATTATAATTGCATATGTAGTATGAGTTTATTTTTCTTTAACAAAACATGGAGTCCCACATTAAAACCTAAGTAATACTAAGAGCGAAATCAATTTATAAAAGTATATGAAGGGTGAGTGAACAAGCTGAACTAATTTCTTGGGTATACTTCGGCATATACGATTGGGCCTAAGTGTAGCATTAGTTATTGACTTAGGCCTATACGGTTGGGCCTAAGTCCAAATTTTTTTCAACTATATTTCGAGCCGAGCTTGACTTCAACCATTTTCGAGCCGAGCCGAGCCTGAACAAGTTCGGTCTCTATTTGCACGTTAACACCCCTAATTATACATATGAATCTTTATGAATTAAGTTTCGAGCAGCTTTTTACAGTCTTGTAGATATTAATAGTTAATTTTCTGTGGGTAAATATTGAAATATATTCCATTTGACTGTTACACTTTAACTTTTGACAAGAAAAAAAGAAATAAAACTCAAAGAACCAAAATACTGTTTACTTGTCCGTAGGTCTTAAGATAACATGGGTGATTCATATCCCACCTTAGCGCCTCCCTTCCGTCCCCAAAGAAAACTTCAAAATATTTAAGACAGCTTTGGTTTTAGGTAAAGTTTTGGTACGTACTTACAAGTTCATATATTATAATGAAGTGCCAGCTTAGAAAAAAATAATCATAATTATTAGTTATATGTGCTCCACTAAGAATCATAATTATTAGTTATATGTGCTCCACACATGTATAAACATATGCTTAATCATATAATCAGATATAATATACACCGAAAAGCTTACCAACTCCAATTTACATACATATACTGCATACATACTCCTCAAACAGTGAACCAGCTTCAATTGTACAATAGGTTGTTTCCATTATCATGGAGTTGAAATCATCTATGAATGAAACATGGAAGCTCTTCTCAATTGGAACCTTTGTAGGGTGCCTCATTTTGCTCCTTTTCTTAGACAAAAGCCAACAAAACACAAGTCTATTAGCTGCTCGAAATACAATGCTACAATTGATGAATCCTATGGAGCCTTCAAATTTTACACTTAATAACACAAAGGATGGGCAAAGAAATTCCATTGATGGCATGGAGAACGCCGTAACCGGAACCAAGAAGAAGTGCAATATGTTTGAGGGGAGATGGGTTTACAAGCCAGATGAACATCCAGAATACGATTCAATCAAGTGTCCGTTTCTTGAGGAGAAGATGAGCTGCCAAATGAATGGAAGACCGGATTTCGAGTATGAGAAGTGGATATGGGAGGCTACAGATTGTGCCATACCACTGTAAGCTTGCTTGAAATTTGATAGCATAAATTTTTCATCATACAAAATGAAAGATTATTATATAATTTAATTAAAATTATGTACTTTTTCTTGGCTAGATTTAATGGAACATATATGTTGGAGACGCTGAGAAACAAGAAGATGATCATATCAGGTGATTCACTCAACAGAAACATGTGGGAGTCTCTTGCTTGCCTTCTCTATACTTCAAGTCATCCTTCTAGAGCTGAAGTAGATGCTAAGCAAACTCTCTATAAAGTTTTTAAAGCAAAGGTATTATTTACTAAGATATGATTAGTATTGATTTTAGTTTATTTAATATTTGCTCTGTTAATTTTGAGGATCATGTTTGTTATTTTACATTCCTTTTTTCCATTGAAGGACTACAATTTTACATTTGAGTTTCATTGGAGCCCATTCTTAGTCGAATTCAATGAGAAGCATAAAAATGGCAAAAAGGTTCTAGTGCTCGATAAGCTTTCATCCAACTCAAAACAATGGCATGATGCTGATATTATGGTATTTAACTCAGGGCACTGGTGGTCTCATACGGGAAAATTTAAATCGTATGTAACTCGATCCTACTCGACATCTAATATCTATTCCTCAATTTTCAACAACATATATTCAGTTAGGGTAACACCATTTGATAAAGTAAAACTGATTTTGGTTGATCTTCTAGTATTTTTATCTTTGGCAGTTTACTGTTTTTGACAAACTAAACCTGATATTTGCTCATTTTTTCTGAAATTTTGTTGTATGTTAGTGAACAAAGTGTTATGCTTATGAACTATTTAATTAAGCTGTAATTCTTAAGATACTATGCTGTAGGTGGGATTTGTTCTCGTACAAGGGAGAGTTGACAGAGGAGATGCCAATCGAGCTAGCATATGAACGAGCTATGAAAACATGGGCAACATGGCTAAAAAATAACGTGAATCCACAGAAAACAACTGTGTTTTTCAGAAGTATTTCGGCGGAGCACAAAAGTCGGCAATATGATCAATGGTGCTACAATATTACAAAACCTATGATGGGTGAGTCCTATGTATCTGTCTACCCCAACTCTCTTGTTGACGTTATTGAGAGTTTGGTTAAAGCGATGAACAAACCAAAGGTGAACTATTTGAACGTCACTAAGCTTTCGGAGTATCGAATCGATGCGCATCCATCAGTGTATAGAAGCTTGAATTGGAAGAACATTACCCAGAAATTTGAAGATGTTTTGGGTTATGCTGATTGTAGTCATTGGTGTCTCCCTGGATTGCCAGATACTTGGAATAGATTACTTTTTGCATCACTGTTCTTCGGTAGCTCGGATATGGTTAGTTCTTGAGATTTGTTCTGGAATAGATTACTTGTTGCAAATTTTATAACGGGAGCGGTTGGATATTGTAGAAGATTAGCTATTGAAAATGTGTATAAATGTTCAATTGAAGTGGAATGAATTGCTCTAAGCGACAAAGTGGAGAATGTTAGGACCAGAGGGATTGTCTATTTATTTAGTTACAATTATAACCAGTTTATTTTGACTAGATAACCTTAAATTATTCAAACTATTCACAACCACTACCCATTTAAAAGTTATTCCACCAATTTTTTTATTAAATGTTTAATCATGTAGGAAAACTTGAAAAGAACAATCCCAAATGTCTTCCCTCTAACAAAAACCATATGGTCCATGAGACATAACTCTAGCTCTATCTACGACATGACAAAAACCAGTATAATAGAACCTTGTTCTTGCTTTTTTTTTTTTTACAACGGGGAAAATTTGCATTAAGTAAATACAGAAGTACAACCTAACGTTCATACAACCAAACAAAAATAAAGAAACTAAACTGAGCTTTACTCGCTCTTACATAACAATTACAATAACATAATAAACTTAAACTTAGATTATACTGCTCGATCTGGAGGTCTGTGATGTTAGATAACTGTATTGAAGCTCTTCTGTTGGTGGATGACGATCGCCAAAAACCTGATGAAAGGGGTGGGAGGAGTGGACTGATTTCACAATAGGGGCAACAAAGTAACAACGAGATTAGGAACTCACAACCAGACCAATCCCGGTGACAATCTGTCTCATGGGATTCTTGGATCGGTATTCCTGGAAGAGTCACATTCCTTTATGACTCAATACCCTGTTGAATGGGTATTTCAGGCTTCTCCATTTCGGAGAAGCTCAAATGAGTTAACGCGCTATAAACCCAATTGACAAATTGGGAAGCCGCCTTCAGATATCTTTTTGTCAAGACAATGATTGATAATATCATTACCAGGCGACACTAAAATCTAACCATTGTTAGATCTCGAACAACCATCGGATTTTCAAAATCGGAGAAAGCAAAACCCAACAGTGAAACCTCTTGCCACGCAAACCCTAACCAACCACATAAACCAGACTCAACCTCTTGAAGACAAGGACTACCTCCAACAATTAACAAAAGTATCAAGCAGATTGAATAAACAAACAACAAACTCATACTAACACAATAATGAACTAAACAGCGGAATGCGGATAATTTAAACTTAAGGGGAGGGGGAACTAAGGACGCACTTCCACCTAGACACTAGGGGAAGGGGGAAAGTGGACGCACAACACTAAATAGAGGAGGGGGATGGGAAGCCCAAAAGGAAACCAGGGGGGAGGGGAAAGGTAAGCCCAAAACGAGACCGGCTCAACGCCGAACACGGGAGGGGGGAGGGGAAGCCCAAAATGAAACTAGGGGGAGCGGGAAGGGGAAGCCCAAACCGAGACCAACTTACCACTAAACGGGGAGAGAGGGGGGAGGGAAGCCCAATAAGCAACCGGGGGGGAGGGGAGGGGAAGCCCAATAAGCAACCAGGGGGGATGGGGGAGGGGAAAACGATAGTATTTACTAGGGAGGGGGAAACCGACGACGGGGATGGGGATGGGGACGGGGAAGCCGAAACACAAGGAAGGAGGTGGCGAAACGGTGGAAGCAAGGGAAGGGGCAGCGACGGGGAAAAGTAGCTAGCAGCGACCAGGGGGCTAGGCTCGCCAGCGACGAGGCTGAGATGCCAGCCCCCGGCGAGCCTAGAGAGGTGGGCGTCGGGGAGGTTTTTTAGGGTTAGTGTTGGGAGGGTTTTTAGAGAGAGAGTAGGAACTCTTTGGCTTTTGGCAATTATGGAGTACTATATTACAACTCAACTAACAAGTTTTTTTTGTTTTGTTCTTTGCTAATTTCTACAAAAAAAAAAGAACCCACCAGTGCACCAACAAAAATTTAGACAATAATTCATACAATTACCAATCCAAAAAACCAAACTGCATTCAAGAGAAGATAAGTAGCTAGAACAGACAAGAAAAAAGATGAGTCCATGAGATAAAAAAAGAAAAAAAATATATCCCCAAAATAACTTCTATAATTTCTTGACCATATGACTTAATTTAGAATAAACACCAATATTTACTAAAAATTATTGATTTTAGGGTGAAAAGAATCAAGGTTCAAGGGGACTTAATCTTAAAAGTCAATGAACATAAACAAAGCAAAAAGAATTAAAAAAAAAGTGCAAAATTGCAAAAAAAAAAAAAAACAGTCCCCACATTGGTCCACCAAAAGATGAAGCAGCCTGGGAAGAATTCCCTAAAATATTTCGTACCTTCAATAAGCCTATCGTCATTGGACTATGACCCACATCTTTAATTTTCTCACCTTAAGAACCATTTTTACCATACTTTTCCAAGAAAAACTCGCCCAACTCATCATCTCTAACCTCTCTCTCATCTTGGAAGAGGAGGAGAAGGGTGTCAGTCTCGCAGATGAGGGGGTAGGGGAGGACGGCGAAGGAGAGAGAAAGAGGAGGAAGAAATAAGAAAAACAGTTACAAAAATAACACCATTTTTGAATTATTTGACCGGCCGTTATTTGTTAACGTGGATCGCTTTTGTAAATCACCCCTCAAAGTTGGGAGTTGGAATGACTACTCAATATTAAATTGAACTTGAGACTTTTTTTTTGAGTTAGGAGTACATTAAGAACCTAAACTTTGCCAAAAGTTAGCGTGAAGGAACTCAAGTTTCAAAAGGTAGGGTTAAGGACCTAATAAAATAGGTTATCTAACTTTGGACTAATTTCCGTTAGTTTGGGTTAAATATAATATTAAAAGATTGCAAAAGAAAATAAAAAGCATACTTTTTTATTTAAATGTTAAATTCAATTTTAAAAGGAAAATTAAAATAAAACCAATATTTCTCTTTCCGTCTCGAACAATGGTGATTGACGGTTCTTACTTAAAAACCCATATCACATTCCTCCTCCTCAAAACTTTAGCTATGATATCATTTTCTTGCTCCATAACATAAAAAAAAATAAAAAATAAAAAAAAAACTTAAGAAGTGAGTCAAGAAACCAATTAAGAAATGAGAAGCAATTAAAATTGATGATTTACAAATAGAGATATAGTTCATTAGTCGTCTCATCATATCAAAATGGCCATAACCACAAAAGTGCAAATCGCAAAAAAAAAAGAAAGAAAGAACAAAACCCTAAATCGGGGAAAAAAAATGAGAAAAATCAAAATGAAATTTTAGAAATCGTGAAATGAAAGAGTGAGGATATCATTTCAATCCAATGTATTAGGGCTTCTAAACCATAAAAGAATTAGAAAAATGTGGGAAATCGCCAAGAATAAATTAGCAATTGCTTCATATAGCAAGCGCATCTCAATGCAATACAAGCGAAGATCGCATGAATGAAGATGAAGACGACGCTCTTCAGACCCGTTAAAACTTCCTCTGGACTCTTAGTGGTGTTAACTTAGAATGGAAATTCAATGAAAAAATTTTAAGCACATTCATGGCAATTCGAAGAGAAATTTGAAGTTCTAGTAGAAAATTTTGTGAATTTTCTGCTTCTTAAAAGTACGGTGAAGGAAGATGCTTCTCCTAGTTAGAGGACAGAGAAACAATGGAGAGAAATTATAATAATAAGTGAAAAGAGAAAAGGAAAAATATCTGCTTTTTTATTTTATTTTCCTTTTTTATTATTGAATCTAACACCTAAACTAATTTCTGTTATAAAAAATAACGGAAGCTACCCTTGAGGTAGTTAACCCTACCTTTTGAAACTTGAGGTACTATACTAAACCCTAACTTTTGGCAAAATTTAGGTTCTTATTGTACTCTTAACACTAGTGGAAAATACCTTGTATGACACAATAAAATTGATCCAGTTCTCTCAAATCCGGATCAGTAAATCCACCAAATTATGGGCGCAAAATTTTGGGTCGATTTACTGATGCGGTGGGGAAGAAAACCGGATCAGTTTTTATTAACTGATCCGGTTCATCCCAACCGGATCAGTTATGGCCCAAACTGTACGACCCAAAATAAACGGCCCAGCGATAACACATCTCGCTTCACTTACCAGACCCATCTCCTCTCTCATTTCACCCTACCAGACCCATCTCCTCTCAACTCCCATCTCCTCCTCTCTTCACCAACACTTACCAGACCCATCCTCTCTCATTTATTTGATTACTGATCAAAGAAACCAATTTACTCATATCTGTAATCGAATCTACTTCTTTCCAGAAATTTGATAGAATAAGGGTTTCGTCAGAAGAAAAGGTGAATGGCGAATTTCCCAATGTCAAGAAATGGGTGGTGTTCTACCCAATTTTACATCAATTCGAAGAAAACGATAGCAGAAGGTCGTCGAATTAGAGCTAGCAAAGCTTGCGATGAAATCGGATATTGCTGTAAATTTCTTAATCTTCCCTACCATAAAGAGGTCTTCTTGTATTATAATTGTTCTTCTCTGTCCTCGATTTTGCTGCTACTTTTGTTGATTTCGTCGAATTTTGCTGGTTGATGCATGTTTTTTATTTTTATTTTTTGTAGGTTGAGAAAGCTTATCCAAGACATTTTATGCAGAGAGGGAGAGTAAGATTATTATTATATTGTTCTTCTTTTTCTTTTTCTTCATTCTTCTCTATTGTCCAGCTGCTCTCTCCTTCCTCTCTTTCCATGGCTCTGCTTGCCCCAAAGGTAACTCTTCTGCTTTTTTTTTTTTGCCAATATATATTCAGCTCTATGCTTTCTGATGTTTTGGACTATGAATTATATTCGAGTTATTCAGTTGTTTTGCTCAGTTTTTCTATAGTAATCCATCAATTTGATGATTTACCAATTACTTAATCACTGCATTGTTCTCGGAGTTTGATTCATGACAAAATGTGGGCCGAATTTTAGGTTTTTTTAGTTTCTCGTATGAATTAGCTTCAGGATTTTATTAACTAATAAACCCTAGAGAGTAAAGAGTCCCCCTTTTTCTGAAGATGAGTTGATAAATCTGCTCTGTACTCACCAGGGTCGAGCTCAAATTTTAATTTTTTCGAATTTTTCCATTGAGGCAAAACGTTGAACACCTGGTTTGCGTTTTTTGATTAATGAGTTTTCTTTTGTTCTTTTCCCTTTCTAAGTTTCCAATTTCTAAAGATAATCATGGCTTGAGCTTCAAGATATTGTTGAGCCTAAGTTTTGCTTTTAAACGACTTTTTTGCTCGATTTTTTTGCTCGATTTTTTTACTTAAAGTAATGGCTGATTAACTGTCTATCTTTGTTTTGTATATGTAGGAAATTGCAATAAGTGCAATTCTAATTGGAAGACAAAGAGATAGTTCGATTTTGTGTTATTTAGTATCCAGTTACTGATTATTCATTGTGAACTTGAAGCCCCTTTTTGCTTGGAATATTATGATATGGGATCATCAGAAGATATGCTTTAGCTAGAAAGATCAATTGGAGTTTATGGAGGGCGGTTTGGACAGAGTTATCTGGAAATGGGCCTCGAAACGTCTCGAGTAGTGGAAGTGATTCAAATGGAAGATCAATTGGAGTTTTTGGAGGCCAGTTTGGGCGAGGCCGGAATTTATATAGGCCACTAATGATAGAACTCCGAGGATGATGGCACGATGTAGTGGTGGTAGCCGAGGCAGTGGAAGTAGGTTGCCTTCTTGGTATCCAAGAACTCCTCTCAGGGATATCACTGCTATTGTGAGGGTAATGATTCTTACTAATGAAAAGAATATTCTTGTTCAAATTCAGTTTGGTTTAATTAATGGTGTTTTTTTAATGTTTATGACTTGTGGGTTTGAATGGAGAGTCTTGTATATGAATGTTGGGTATTTCTGGTTTTGCAGTTATTTGGTTAGATTGGATTTCCTTTGATGGTCGGACATATTGTATATACTTTACTGTTGAAATAGTTAACCTGGAATAGCTGCTAGTAAATAGAGGTTATTTTGTTTAATGAGACAAAATGTGTGGGTCAAATAGTATATGTGATTGATAGGTTAGATGTTAGGACAATCTACTGCATTATTCAAAATTCTGCCAGATTAGTCAATTTTGGACTTGTGTGAGAAGAATTAGACAAATGGTTCATGTGCAATAGATTAATGCACTAACTCTATTGAGGTGTATCTTTCATGTGCAATATTTTTGGATTAGTAGAATCAAACATCTGTATCAGGGAAAACAACTTCCAATCCAGATGTTCCTTGGATGAGTTGTTTCTTTCACTTGCCATGTTCGAGAAAATAAGCATTTAGTGCAAAAGCTTGATGAGTTCAGTGATAATAAAACTTGTTGGAGTTTGTAGTAGGCTAATTTCTTAGTTAGAATAAGCTAGTTTCAAGTCAATGTATGAGTGAGATGACTGATAAAAATGTTTAATTAGGCACCCACAAAGAATTTATCCTGGTTACTTTACTGCTATAGCTAGTACCTTGACTGCCAGCAATGAACTAAAAACCTACTTTGTTCTGATATACACATGCCATTGAAAGGAGGAGAGCTGAATTGAATCGAACAACATAAGCTCCTCAAGAAGAGACTAATGCAGAAGCACTGGCAGCATCGACTGCTAATGTCGAGCAAGAAATTGGTTCACAAACCCCTCTCCCCACCATTTCTGTAAAGCCTCAACCTTCACCAGCCACTCAAGTATGGAAGATCACACCTGTGAATGCAGACAACAATGAGAAAGGTTATGATTTCTTAACACCACAGAAAAGACTTCTACATTCAAGTGAAAAGGTGCGGGAAGTTTGGCTGGAGGATCAGAAGAAACAACAAAGGACTCCCGCTATCAAGAGCGGAGAGAGAGAAAAGAAGGTGCGTACATTGATGTCAATGCGATGATATATGGAGCAATGCACACACAGATGGGGAGGGATTCTGTGCATTCCATAATTAGAGTGAAGGGAAGAACAACTAAATGTTAGAATCATTAGCTAAAACATAGCTATACTATATGCCAGAAACTTAGCAACTTGACTATTCTCCAAATAATGGTAATAAAGCATTATTTGATTTGGTCTACAGTGCTGAAATTCTTCATCACCGTCGGCATCACAAATAAAAAAAGGTAAACGTTTTGTCTTATCTTTCTTGATAACAAATATTAGTATATGACCTTTGTTTTATTCTTGAAGCCTATTCTTGAACACGGACTAGCTTATAAGTTAGAAATGTGCTTTCCTAACTAGTTTGACATTCATAATTAATAGTAAATCAGTAGAGTGGCGATGTTTGCAACAATAGACTTTAATTAGATGGTGTATAATGCTTCTGGACCGTCCTTTTTTGTGATAGCCAGAGCAAACGACTGATGGTCTTGAACCCTTTGTGGTTGCTGCGATACGCACGATGAAGTTTCATCAGGGTGCATTTAGCTCCGCTGAAGATTCTCATTAAGTATCATTGTCGCCAAACCACTAAATATTCATGTCGTCAGGGAAATATTTCTGAAATAGCACAAGAGAAGTCTCTAAAAACCATATTTTATGCATGAACAGGTGCTCGATTTGCTTAAGGGAGTATCAAGAAAAATATTTGATATCCTTTCTTTAATTATCGTGTTCTTATAAGGCTGAAGAAGATGCAGCTTCTCTAAAAGCAGAACCCAATTCGATTCAGCAACAAGAATTCAATGATTCTGCTGGTAGCAGGGATGCTATGGGAAGCTCACAAGATCACTTTTCATTGGAAAAGGAGTTAGCTAACCTAAAATCTGAATTAGAAGTGAGTGCCTGCTTATTTGGCAGAACGAGTTAAGGATTTGTTGTCATTCGATATCTTGGGAGTTTTTACATGTTGAGTCTTATTGTAATGAGAGTCAAAATTGAGGCATCAAGAGCAACTCCGAGTTTCTACACTTGTGTTTGGAAAGCAGGCTTTGGAATTGAATCTCATAGATTTAGCAAAACAAAGGTAATTCTTGTAAACGTAAGATTTTCTTTTTTATTATAAAGTTTTTCATTTTAAATGTCATATATTATGGTAGAAGTCATTTGGTAAAAGCTTATGGAAACTCTCTAGTACAATTGAAATGCTCTAAATGTGATTGTATCTGCTGGCTGTCAACAGTTAACACCATGTTTTTACTGTATGTATGTGCAAAATTCAGCACAGTTGCTTTCAAGTGACAATGATCTCTGTGTTGTTATATTTCGATCAATGATATGTCCTGATAAGCCGGTAAATATTACCTCTTGTTCTACCTCTGAGACTGTCCATATAAATCTTTCCCCTTCTCATAAATAAAAGGGACTGAGTCTGATTCTAGTATTGAGCTGATGTTTTTGCTGCTTGTACACTTCTAGCATCCGATCTACCAATAACAGATTTTGCAAGTATTGCATGAAAGACAAATAACATGAAATATAAATTGGATTTACCAAGCATAATGTTGATATTGTTGCTAAATTAGTCAAGTATGTCTGATTGCATGAAGGAAAACCTCCTGTGAAAGTTATGGAATAGAGTTGGCTGCACCATTAGTCAACCGTGTGTTCATGATATTGTTGCATGAACGATTTTGTGCTTATACTGTGGCATTGTGCATTTATTTTTTTGTACATTTATTTTTCATTCGATATAAGATTGCAGTCTAAAAAGACTCATCGCTCTGAGTTTTTTGTTGTGATTTTCAGGATAGCAACAAGAATTGCTAATTTTCAGGATGATGGGGCATACACAACTATAAGGCGAATACTAGTAACACATGGAATTGGTATTGACTCCATTCATATCAAATCTATTTTGCTAAATTTGAATAA
Source organism: Beta lomatogona (assembly GCA_947646795.1). Taxonomy (NCBI): domain Eukaryota; kingdom Viridiplantae; phylum Streptophyta; class Magnoliopsida; order Caryophyllales; family Amaranthaceae; genus Beta; species Beta lomatogona. Next base: position 589,468 of record CANSNZ010001135.1, read on the forward strand.
AGAGTACTCATTTTTATCAAATACATTCTTATTTCAGTTCATGAATGAATTGCTCTCTTTCTCTTTAGACTATCATTTTGCATTTAACAAAGCTATCACATGCCTTACAAGTAAAAATTGGGAAGTTAGTACTGAGATAGAGCAGCTGATCATACAGGTACACAAGGACAATAAGATGGAGATGAAGAAGAAGCACTAGAAGGAAGAGTTGGAGCTAGAGAAAGAATTTGCTGCTACACTGACCAAGCTCATGCAGAAGTGTGCTCCTCATCCATTGAAGGTCTTGATGCTGCTTCTAGTAGTGCTTGACCAACTTCCATAGGATTTATCTGGAAGATAGTAGGGGTATGGAAAAAAAAAATGAATCAAAGATTTAACATAGTAGTGACTGATGTGTGATGTCCATGTTCCATTCGTGGAATCGTGGTTATATAGTGGAGGATGTAAAATGCATAGGTATCTGGTGCAAGATGACATAGGAGAAAAACCATATTTGTATGATGTAGCTCCACGTGAGTTTATTTTATTTTTGTTATTTGTCTAGTCTTTTTTTTTGCTGCTGCCAGCTGGTTTTATGGGCTGCTAGGTGGGGGACAGTGGCAACTTTATGATTTTAATAGTCTCCTTTTGTTGGTTGGCATGTGTAGTTGGCGAATGAAAGCCTCAATTTTCTTTCATTTGTGAATGGATCTTTATTGATCCGGTTGTATCACAAAACCGGATCAGTTCACTCACCTAACTGATCCGGTTTTGTGATACAACCGGATCAGTTAAGTATCAACTGATCCGACTTTGGACCGGATCAGTTGCTTAATTACTCTTAACTGCTGCGAGCCCAGCGAATTCGGTCCAAAACCTGATCTGTAATCCCGGTTTTGACCAAATTCGATGGGCTTTTTTCCACTAGTGTAACTCTTGTTTTTGTGAGGAGGTTATAGTTAGGAACAATACTTAGCAATTTTTCCGATCATGTATAATAGGTTATATGAAATGTTAGAAATAATTGACTATAGGAATAATATAAAATAGGAAAAATTGATTGAAATAGTAAACCTAACTATGGGCCATCTGTTTTTAATAATCTCATGTATGAGTAATTTCAGATAATCTCAACTATAAACGTCTTTCACAAACGGTGCAATGACCTATGGGACCTGATCAGAGAGGTAAAATAATGACATGTTGAACTCTTATTGGACATTACATTTTTTTACTTTTTTTTCATTCTTCTCCTTTGTTTTTCTTCTTTTTTTGCACTCTTTCCATATTCTTCTTTTGAAAATTCAAAGATGGAATTTTTTCAAAAAAGACCATGAAAATTGTGGGGCGACAATGAATGTGAGCCACACACCTCAGCTTTCTTTTCCCTTTTCTTTTTGCCTTTGAAATTATTTTAGAAAATACCAAAATTATTTATTCTAATTTCTGAAAATGTTTTATATAATTTCGAAAAATACAAAAAAAAATCTGAAAATTCAAAATATAATTTAGACCAAAAAAAGTTGGAAATTTTTTTTCCCCAGATTTTCTCTCTCCTCCCCTCTTCCCCTTCCTCCCTTCTCTCTTCCATGGATCTTTAATTCTTCTTGAATTTCCAGTAAATCTCTTTCCTCTCTTAATCTAAGACCTTACAAATGGTAAGAATTCATGAAGAAGTCATGAATTTGTGATGGAGAAGTTGTGAAATCCAAATTACAATTATTGATTTTGGGGAAAATTTCGGGGAATTTTTTTTCACTTTCCTCTCTTTTCATCTTTGTAAATTCATGAAATAGATGAACAAACATAAAATTAATGACCATGAACACCCGAAAGACCATTGAAATTGAAGTATGAGTTTTAAAATGAACAAAATCAAAATTCGAGGTCATTATGAATAACACAAAATCATGGTTTGGATTGTTGAAATGTTGGGAAACTGTCGATTTAGAACCGAGTTGTGCGTTTTTTTTTGAATTGGTAACCATTTTCGCACGAGAAAAAATCGAAAGGTTGAAGATGAAGGTGGAATAAGATGACAGAACGGACACTTTAGGTAATACTAAATGGATTCCCGTAATTACCAAAACTTTTTAGAAACTAAAAGAAGTTTCAAAACCTGCAATTTCAAAGTGCATTGAAAATAAAGAAATCAAATCAACAATCCTAATTACAAATTAATCAAATATGATATAAATGTGTTAATCCTAATAAGCCATCTAGAGTTATAAAGTCACAACATGTAAGAGTTTAGAACCACTTAGTATGTTTGGTAATGCCCAAACCCATGTTTGACACATTTGGGTTAATTTGGGTTTTTTAGTACAAGGAGGGACAATGAGAACCAAAACTCAAGTCAATGGGGTTTGGTGAGATATTGGGCCTAATGGGCCCAATGGCATAATTGTCCAATCCCCATAGGATTGTTTTGATGAGTAATAGAAATTAGACTGTGATTAGGAGAACAACCTCCATTTAGTAGGTTTAATAATGCCCAAACCCATGTTTGACAATTGAATTAGTATTTTAGGTGCCTTCCACATGATTTAATATGTGATTAAATCTAGATATTTCCATACATTATTTTATTTTTGTATGCTTATATTGCATGTCTATAATAATTGATATGATAATTTCATGCGGTGATTAGTATGGCTCAAAGTAGGATAGAAAATACGATATTTGTATCGTTATTGTATTTTCGTAACAAATACGATTCGTGTATAATTTATATTTATTTAAACTTCTAAAAATCAATAATTGGATGGTGATCCAAGCTTAGTCTATCCATGAAGATCAAGGATGGCGATCCATGATGGAGTGCATGAAGATTTGTAGTCTTTAGGGTTAGGGGTCGTACTATGATCACATTATTTTTCACATTTAAATCTTGTTGTTGAATGCATTCTAAGTTTAATGTTTGTTGTTTATTTATGTTATCAGTTGACTATTCATTTAACTGATGTACTTCCTCCGTTTCATTTTACTTGCTACACTTCTCAATTCACAGACTCCTAGGCAATTTTTGGAGAAGAGAGAGGTAGATAGTAAAAAGAAAAGAGACCCATATGAGACGAGAGAGATAGAGAGAGTTTATTGCCCAAAAAGGAAGTGTAGCAAGTAATATGAAACTTCCCTATAAGGAAAGTGTAGCGAGTAATTTGAAACGGAGGAAGTAGTAGTTTTGGGATCCCTAATATAATATTGAGTTAAATATGTTTTTCTAAACAAACACCTACAAAGACTTTACCGTAAGTAATATAGGTATGCTTTTGCCAAAGTAGGGTGTTGCGTTCTATTTTGGGATAAGTAGGGTGAATTTTTGAAATTTCCATGTTTAGTTTGGTTAGACTCAACATAACTATTAGAAAAGTTTTGGGTTTTGAAGCAAAGGGATGGCAATTTGATAAAGAGTTGTCAACTATCAACTAAGAGTTACAATTGTTGTAATTAGTAAAGTGTTTACTTACCTTAAGACATATTTTAAGGAGAGACCAAAGTTCACTTTGAATTATGTTGGATAGGATCTTAGAATCAATTACATCCAAAGGGATATCTTAAAATGGATTAAGTGCATGGCTTTTATTGTTTATTTTAAAGTGTTTATAATCATTAAAAGCTAGTATGATAACATAACAATCTTTACAAACTTGCTACTGTAGATATCATGTCTGCTAACAATACCAACAACACTTCACTTTTCAATTTACTTTCAACCCTTAAGAAGAATAAATTGAACGGAAACAACTTCCTTGATTGGGAAAGGAATCTAAGAATAATTCTTAGGTCCAAAGGTCGAGAGGAGGTTCTTGAAACCTCGATCCCAACTATAACCTCTACGTCTATTGATGCTGAGAAAATCGAGCATAAGGCTATTGAGGAAACGTCTGTAATTGTTACATGCCTGATGTTGGCTTCTATGGACCTGAGCCTTCAAAAGAGGTATTAAACCAAGAATGCATATAGCATCATCTGACAGCTAAAAACTATATTTCAGCAACAAACATCGATTAAGAGGTACGAGACTCAAAAGGCTATTCTTGAGTGTGTGTTAAAAGAAGGCAAACTAGTTGCCAATTATGTTTTCAAATTGATTAGTCATTTTAAGGGAAAGCATCAGCGTGAACCGTGCCGAACGAAGCAAAAGCGAGAATGTCGTCTTGAGGCTACTACATCATACTTCACTCTCTTCATCAAGGGTTCAAACATTTTATTTTGAAATTAAGCACACACTAGTGGAAAACCTTAAATGACACTAATATATTGATGGTTGTTCTCCCAAACCGGATCTGTTAGTTCAAGCAATTTTGGCGTAAAATGTAGGACCAATTAACTAATCCAGGTTGATAAAAAAACCAAATCAGTTAACAAAAAATGATCTAGTTCTTTGATAATGCAGATCAGTTAGGTTGCCCAAATATGCTAGGCCCAAAGCGTCGGTATTTAAGGCGCACAATGACCCAACCCTTATCACACCTCTCGTCTTACCCTACCTCTTTCCTCCTAGGGTTCTCCCTCTCCCATCCGTCTCACCCTGCTTCCCTCTTCTCCTCACCACCACCACCACCCACGAACACTAATGCCCATGAACACCAACAATAATTTGTCTCCTCTCCTCACCCACGAACACAAAATTACCACCACCCACGAATAATCCGCCTATTTTTCTCTCTCAATTTCGTCGTTCACCTTTGCTTTCGGCGTGGGCTTCTCTTCTGACTCGCCGTCTTCTTAGTCGTTTGGGCTTCTCTTTTGACTCGTCGTCGCACGATTCCGATCAGATTTAGGATTTGTTCAAGATTTGTTTTTTTTTTTTTTTTTTGGGTTTTTCACTAAATACCTATGACATATTCATTTAATCACCAAGCACCCTAAATGCTTAAAAAATTCACCGTATACCCCTGAGTTTTAAAAAAATGTACGGAATGAAGTCAACTATTTTAGTCATTAAGGTCAATTTTGCTAATTATCCCTTAACCCCCATATTAATCCCTAACTCATAAACCCAAAATTTGGTAATAATTTTTTTTGTTAATATTTCTCTCTCCCTCCACCCAGACCACCACCAACCTTCCACACCTCTATCCCCAACTTACCCCACCCCCATCCCCAACCTACCCATTGGAATTCACCCCCTCCCTCTTACTTACATGTCTCCCTCTTCCCAAACCACTACCCACCAGAAACTTCCCATAACCCCATCTCGAGCCCCCAAAACCACCCCCTCCCCCATTTCCTCTCTCTTCTCTCTCCCGAAACCCGCACCTTCCAACACCACCACCCTCTTCCTCCCTCCCTCACCCATGCCACCAGCGCTCCCTCTGTCTCTCCTTTGTTTGTATTCGAATAATACACTCCAATCGAGTAAGAAATCTCCTTAGTCTTTGATACCGAAACACAAACAACCTAATAATGCGGCGACCTTGCAGGATCAAACCCGAAATTAACACCCTAAAAGGGACGATCCCTAACATCAACCACGTAAAATGGCAAACTAGACCAATGCGTAAGGTTTGTCTTATAGTAATATTACAAACAAAAAAGGCGGAACCAGTAGAAAAGAAAGGAATAGGCCATGAGATAATATCAAAGGGGGAACATTTTAGGAGAGAGAAAAAATGGAGGTAGTGTTAAGAAGGCGAAGAGGGGAGTGGGTGGTTTCCAATGGTTGAGGCCAAGTAAGGGTGGTTCCGGTGGATGGGTGTGGGGGAAGAAGTAGAAATAGCAACGGAGGAGAGAAATATAAAGAGAGAGCTGGTGGTGGGGGTGATATAGAATGGGGGGCGGTGGACTGGTGGAAAGAGGTAAGGGTTTCAGGATTTTGGGGCTGGGGAAGGGGAAGGGTGTTGTTTCAAGTAGGTGGGGGGTGGTTTCGGTCGTGGGAGAGAAGGAAAGGGGGAAAAATATTTTAAAAAGTTTTTTTTTATAAAATAATTAGGATTAATAAGTTAGGAGTTAATTATGGGGTTTAAGGAATATTTAAGAGAATTTCCTTTAATGACTAACGGAGTTGAATATCATTAGTCGTGAAGGGCATTCTATACATTTTCTCAAAACTCGAGGGTATATGATGAATTTTGAAATATTGAGGATATTTGGTGAATAAACGAATTTGTTAGGAGTATTTGATAAAAAAAATTTGTTTCTAGTTTTTGTTTAATTTGTTAATTTGTTAATTTTTGATTTGATTAATTTATTTTGTGTACTTTCGTTTAATTTCCTCCTCCATATTTATTTATTTTTGTAATTTCATGTAATTCCACATTTATTTCTTATTGTGTAGTTTTCATGTAATTTCACCAGTTCTAGAATTTTTTTTTTGTGTAATCCTATGTAATTCCAGATTTATTTTTTCGTTTTCTAGTTTAATTTTTTCCGGATTATCGTAGCGATTAATTTACCTTTTTTATATTATTATGGTTTTAGCGATTATTTTGGTTCAAATAGAAATATAAGTTAATTTTTTAGAATCGACATATACCCTCAAGTGCTCCATCTTCTCCTTAGTCTTGTCTAGGTGCTCATCTCCAACTTGTCTCTCTTTGATCTCTTCGAAAATCGACGATTCCAATGACAAAGCACTCAATCTTCCTTCAATTTCTCCAGGATTCAAAATTTCTAGGCTAAGCCTTTGCATATCTCGGTACAATTCCTCAGGAACTGCCAACGCATTCATGCTATGACTCGACTTTCTACTCAAAGCATCGGCGACTACATTCGCTTTCCCCTCATGGTACTGAATGTCTAGGTTATAGTCCCTAATCAATTCCATCCATCTTCTTTGCCTCATATTGAGATCCTTATGGGTGAAAATATACATTAGACTCTTATGATCAGTAAAGATCTTGCAAGTCGCTCCATAAAGATAATGTCTCCAAATTATCAGTGCAAACATAATAGCAGCGAGTTCTAGGACATGGGTCGGATAATTCGACTCATACGGCTTCAACTGACGCAATGCATACGCGATCACCTTCCCATTTTGCTGCAGAACACACCCCAATCCATTCTTTGAAGCATCACTATACACCTCAAATCCTTCATTTCCATCAGGCAGGGTTAAGATAGGTGCGGAGGTTAAATGCTCCTTCAAAGCCTGAAAGGCTTACTCGCACTTCTCACTCCACTCAAATTTTGACTCTTTCTTCATCAGATTAATCATTGGCCTTGCTATCTTCGAGAAATCTTTCACAAATCTCCTATAGTAGCCGGCTAATCCCAGAAAACTTCTTATGTCCAACACATTCTTCGGTGTAGGCCACTCACTAACAGCTTAAATCTTCGCGGGATCCACATAAACTCCTTCCTTAGATACATAATGACCCAAAAATGCTACTTTCTTTAATCGGAACTCACACTTAGAGAACTTTACATACAATTAGTTCTCTCTAAGCGTCTCCAAAACTATCCTCAAATGTTCATCATGCTCTTCTTCACTCTTCGAATAGATCAAAATATCATCAATGAACACTACGACGAACTTATCTAAAAACTCATGGAATACCCTGTTCATCAAGTCCATGAATATAGTCGGAGCATTGGTCAATCCAAACGACATCACTGTAAACTCATAATGACCATAACGCGTCCTAAATGCAGTCTTAGGTATATTCTTATCAGCTACCTTCAATTGGTGTTACCCCGAATGCAAACCGATCTTCGAAAACACACTTGTTCCATTCAATTGATTGGATAGGTCATCCATCCTAGGCAAAGGATACTTATTCTTAATTGTCACATTGTTCAACTCCCTATAATCAATACACAACCTCATACTTCCATCTTTTTTCTTCACAAACAGCACATGAGGTCCCCAAGGTGACCCATAGGCCTAATATAACCCTTCTCCAACAATTCTTGCAACTGTGTCTTTAACTCGCTCATCTCAAGAGGTGTCATTTTGTATGGTGCCTTAGAAATAGGTGCAGTTGCAGGAACTAATTCTATGGTGAACTCAACAACTCTCTTAGAGGGCATACTAGAAATCTCAGTTGGAAACACATCCATAAACTCATTCACAATCCGTACGTCCTCAATCCTTAACTCAACCTCTTTGCTCACAGCTCGCACACTATAGAAGAACAACTCACACCCCTTCTTAATTAACTTCTTCACTTGCATTGCGGAAATGATCCCAAAACTCTTAGGTTCCCCAAATCGTCGATATGAAGTCAACTTTCCTAAAGGCCTCTTCAATACTACTTTTTGAGCTTCACAATCTATCTTGGCCTTGTAGGAACCTAACCAGTTCATCCCTAAAATAAAGTCTAGGTCTCCTAAATTGAACTCTATCATATTCGAAGGAAAAACACACTCTCCTATCTTCAAAGGTAAGTCTTTATACCTTTTAGTACACCTTATAACTTCTCCAGTAGGTATACTTATGGGTAAATCAATCACTTCACAATCTACTAATCCCAGACTCTTTACGATGGACGAATAAAAAAATGAATAGGTCGCTCCAAAATCAAATAACACTTTAAGTAGAGCGGAGTAAATAGAAAAAGTACCAAATACTACATCGGTAGACTTTTTAGCTTCATTGCGACTCATCACAAACAGCTTCCCCGGAGCTTTGCTCTGGTTGTTGTTGTTGTTCTCATTAGCAGGCTTTCCGCGGCTTCCTTGACCATTATGCGATCCTACAGGCTTCGGCCCTTGGTTGTTCGCTTGATTGAACCTATACCTTCCTTGACTACCATTCCCATTACCATTATGTTCTCTTTTCTGCTTGGCGAAACACTAATATTCTCTATGCCCCTTCTTCTGGCAGTAATGACGACAAGTCACTACTCTCCTTTGCAGTCCTTACCAAGATGATTCTTGTTACACCTCTTGCAATTGTAACTTATCTCAGACTGGCCCTTTCCATTAAAACATTGGCCATTTCTTGCTTGGAAATTTCCATTTCCATTCCTATTCCTCTTAAAATTTCCCTGATTTCCACTAGCATTGAAATCCTTCCTCTTCTCACCTACCACGTCATTCTTCTTATCACGCCTTGATTGAAGTCCATAAATATGGGCAACTCTCTCATAAATAATATCTAGGGACACAAAGGTCTCACCTCCTAATCCCAATTGAATCTCTTCAGTCAGCCCTTGGTCAAACCTCTGAGCTTTCTGTTCTTCGGTAACTACAACCTCAGGTGCAAATCTAGACAACACTATGAACTGGATGTAATACTCAGAAATAGTCATACTCCCCATCCTAAGGTTTATGAACTCTTGAGCTTTTTGCTTCCTCATACACGGATTTTCGCTCATAATTTCTTTTACTTATTTTCCCTTAGTTATTATTTTTCGTTATAATTATAATATTTTACTTCTGAAAATATTATATGTTATATTATTTATTTTTCAACTTTTAAAATGTTTTATTTATATTAGTTATTTGATTAGAAATTATAGATTTTCTAGTATTTAGAATTACGCGTTTGAGCTTGTATTTTTATTCAATTTGAACGCGTTTGGACCATGCACACGACTTTTTAATGGGACGTGTTGAGCTCCTAAAATCTGTCTACAAAAGCATAATATTGAAAACAATGGAGAGGCTTTTGAACACCTTGTAACCCCCACTTTAATTCCAAATTTAAGTCCCATTATTCTAGCACTTTTAGCCTCCTTTTATTACCTATTTGCTATTGGAAAACTAATCAGAAAAATCAGTCCAACTTTCTTTTCTATTCGACCATTTGAAGAGAGAAAGAGAGAGGAAAGTTCATCCCGATTTTTCCTGCCACACCTTCACGAAAATTACATTATCTGGAGATCTAATCGTTTGATCGTCTTGAAATCCGGACATCACGTTGAGGACGTATGGAACGTTACTTTGACTGGAACAATTTGGCATCCGAATTTCAGATCATCTGGAATCGTGGTCGGAACATAACTGTAAATAATGGTAATGCAAGCAATTGGAGATCTTCAAAGGTAACTAACGGCAAACCTAGATCGATTAGTATTAGTATAAGTAACATATTAGTTTTAATAATTGGATTATTTAGGTTTTAGTATCATGTTAGGTTGGGTAAAAATTGCATGATATTATTGCTTTGGTTTCATGAAATATTTTACGTGTTTCTTCTTGAGTTTCTCATGTATATATTTTTGTGTAGTATGTATACAAGAATTATGATATTACTATTATACACTAGTGGAAAAAAACGGAAGGGCTGCGGTCAAAACAGCCCTAAGGGCTGCGTTTTAGGCCAGCTGCCCTTTCCGTAGCAGCCCTTCACTAAAAGTGAAGGGCTGCGTTTTTAAACCGCAGCCCTTCGAGGCCCAAAACCGCAGCCCTTCTTTGTACAAAGGGCTGCAGTTTTGACCATAACTGCAGCCCTTTTGACCCAAAAAAATAACAAATTTTTTTTTTTTTGCATTTTTTACTCCTAAATATATCAAGAAAATCGACAAGAACAGTCGAAATTTACAACAAGGAAAATCAACAACAACAACCGAAATTTACGGTAAAAAAAAGGAACGAAAATAAAAAAAGGAACAACTATGAAAAAAATGAACAAAAATGAAAAAAAATGAACGAAAACGAACG